>CM076570.1:1278450368-1278663271 GCA_034641835.2 Pinus albicaulis | reverse complement strand
GGTAACAACTATATTTTCCCAACTAGGAAACATTTCTTGTATCAACTTTGTCAAACCTTCCATGTCTTATTTTATATCATTCTTCATGTTTTCCATTTTTTCATCGATCTTAGATTCCATGTCATCCATCTTATATTCCATGCCATCCATCTTAGATTCCATGCCAGCTTCCATGCCATCCATCTTAACTTCCATGCCATTCTTCAAACCATCAATCTTAGATTCCACGCCTTTCCTCAAACCATCCATCTTAGTTTCCACACCTTTCTTCAAAACTTCCATGTCATTTTTTGTTGCTCTTTGCAAGAGCGAAATTTGTTGCACTTTCTCTTGTAATTTTGATATGTCATGTTGCCATTCTTCATCTTCATGAGTCATAGTAGAGCCTCCTAAAGGCTAAATGGGTGTTGAATTATTTTTAGGGGGAGTTTTAGAACCCAATACAGATATATAGGCTCAATAGGCCCTTGGAATCACTTCAAACTAATTTTTTTACACAAGACTTATGTAATTCAGAAAAACAAATACACACCTTTTTCTTGCTTTTGAGGAGCTCGATATTGAAATTGAATTATCTCTGTGATTTCAGATCTTCAATATCTTAAATTTGGCCCTACGGTAGCCCTCTAAATCCTCTTTCGAATGCCATAGGTCTAACTTGATTTGGATTCTTCAAGGGAAAGTTATTTCCAATCTCCCACAATGACCTAATTATGGACTGGTTTAGTAGATCGAAATTGTACGACTTTCCACGTGTCACTGTTTCCTCCTTTGGCTCTAAAATTTAAAGACAAGAAACTATAGTTCATGTAATTATGGCCACTTTTTACAGCATTCCAATCCGATTCTTAGAGAGGGAGTTTTTCCCACGATCACCTCTTTGAGTTGAAATTCGGGAGCCTGAAAAAACCCTAAATTCCATAGACCATATCTCCGAAAGTATTACGAACCAAGCTCTGAAATTTTGCGACAATGTTCCTCAAGATTTCAGCTTCGCGCCCTAAAAGTTTCAGCTTCTGTGCCTTCGTAGAAAAACATTTATAGCGAAAATGCCACAATGACCTGGTTGGAGCATAAAACCCTAGAATCCAAAGCTTTGATACCAAATGTTGTGAAACCAGCTCCAAAAATAGAAGAAAAGAGAGATCAACACCTTAGAAATAAGCCACTTCAAGGGGGAAACCTCCAATGCATTACATAAATGAACAATTCTTGGATGCTACAAATGAAAAAACCTCCTTTCTATATATAGGAGTCCATGGGGCCACAATGTAATCCTAGTGGGGCCACAATGTAATCCTAGCTGACCTAACAATAATAATGTAAGGGCACAATAATAACAATATGGGGGTTACAGGGGTACAACAATAACAATAAGGGGGTTACACTAATAATAATAAGGGACTATACTAGTACTATAGGGACCTAACAGCACCGTGCGACATTTTTTTTTTCTTTTTCCCTTTAAATGGCTAATTTTAAGGTTATTTGAAATTATAATACACTAAAAATATTAATTATGGAAAAGCAAGAAAAATACCTGTACATTTCACCGTCGAGGAGGCATATTGGCTATAGAATTTGCAAAAGAAAATTTCCCCACCGTTTTGCAAAATGAAAGCTAGAGATTGGTGGCCAATGCACAACAACAGTGCATGCAATGGGTGCAATGGGAGCACCGATGTCAGGGCGGCTTAGACAAGGCCCTAAATTGCACCGATGCTTGAGAGCTCTGGAGCGCTGAGAAAAGTGAAAAATGTGGTTTTTTGGCCGTAATTTTTTTTTTTATTTAACCCTGTTTTGGTGCACGAGGTTTTATAGGTGCACCGGTGCTGTTTCTTACGAACGCACCAATTGGTTTGTGTTTTGGCGCGGTGTTTTATGATGCACCGGTGCGGTTTCTTAACACCGCACCAAGTGGTTTCTGTTTTGGCGTGGTGTTTTATGATGCATCGGCACGGAAGAGTTGTGAATCACTAGTTCTCTACATTAACACGACACACCTAGCGAGTGTGTATGGAGCACAAGGTGTCCGGTGTGCCAATGTTTTGTGTGGACCGGTGATTGAGAGCTCTGGAGCACTGAGAAAAGTGAAAAATGTGGTTTTTTGGACGTATTTTTTTTTTATTTAACCCTGTTCCGGTGTGCAGGATTTATAGATGCACCGGTGTTGTTTCTTAAGAACGCACCGGTTGGTTTCTATTTTGGCGCACTGTTTTATGATGCACCGATGCGGTTTTCTAACACCGCATCGGGTATTGTTTTGTTTTGGCGCGGTGTTTTATGATGCACCAGAGCAGAAGAGTTGTGAAGCACCGGTGCTCTACAGTAATACAACGCACTAGGAAGGTGTGTATGGAGTGCATGGTGTCTAGTGTGCCAATGTTTTGTGCACCGGTGCTGTCTCTTGTAGAGTGCGCCGGTGATTGAGAGCTCTGGAGCACTGAGAAAAGTGAAAAATGTGGTTTTTTTGGCCGTAATTTTTTTTTTATTTAACCCTGTTTTAGTGTGCATGGTTTATAGGCACATCAGTGTTGTTTCTTACAAATGCACCGGTCTGTTTCTGTTTTGGCATGGTGTTTTATGATGCCCCGGTGCGGTTTCGTAATACCGCACCGGGCAGTTTCTGTTTTAGTGTGGTGTTTTAGGATGCACCGGCGTAGAAGAGTTGTGAAGAACCATTGTTGTACAGTAATATGACGCACCAGGCACGTGTGTACGGAGCGCACGGTGTCCAATGTGCCAATGTTTTGTGCACACCGGTGCTTTCTCTTGTACAGAGCATTGATGCGATGGTGGATGCTAAGTGCACCAAGCGGAAAATATCCGCAAAACCCTCCGCCCGCCAACCTCCTCTAGTAACCTCCGCTAGAAATGGATGTATGGGGTATTTTTATAAGGGGTTCCTCAAAAACATCTTCTAGAGGGTCTTTTCCTTATAGTGTATTCTCTTGAATCCTTTTCACATGCAGTCAATCTACTATCTCCTATTTTCCATTGCACCCACATATGCCTCTTTTATTTCTAATCTACGACATTTTTCTCTTGAATCCTTTTCACATGCAGTCAATCTACTATTTTCCGTTACACCCACAGATGGCTCTTTAATTTCTAATCTATGATATAACTGGATATCTTCCCATAGATGGCTCTTTAATTTCTAAGCTATGATATAACTAGATATATTATGATATCTTCAGTGTCTTTGTTGCCTTTATTTCTGCATTCAACTACAATCTTTGTTAATTTTGTTGTTGTATATGTAAATTTTGTTATACATTTTGTTTGTTAATTGTTTTGTTGTATATGTTCAAACTTACAAATAATTGGGTGGCTAATGTTTTTGAATAACATCATAGTGCAAAAATTATTGTACAATAAATTATACATGCTCTATGATAGATGGTAGCCAAAAATATTTGGGAAGACACGGTAATTTTACAAGTTCTTTGGTTGCTGAGGGTAGCCTTAAATTTTGCAAGTTGTTTGGTTGTTGAGGGTAGCCTTAGCTCTGTTCTTGGTCCTAGTTTTAAAGTGCACTACATATAACTATTGATAACATTCATCTCCTCAACTCAAATCAAAGGAGAGAACTGTAAGAACACTGAAATAAAGACTCAGAAATGAAAATAAAAGTGTAAGAAAAATGAAATAAAGACTCATAAATTAAAACAAAATTGTAAGAAAATTGTGTTGTAATTGAAAAAAATAACCTGAATATACTGTGAAATGTTTTGTGGTGTGTTCTGTGATAGTTTGTCTCTGGGGCTAGTGAATAGTTTGAATGTGAAACATGTAACTTCAACAGTGGTTGAACTTCTTTTATAGTTTTTGTAGTTGAATTTAATTGGTGACCATGATGGACATGGATTGCAATGGCTTCATTTTTCATGTGTGTTCAGGATTGAATTTGATGTGATCCGTGGCTGGGAATTTGTTTTTGTTGATCCATGTGTTTTGATATGTTTTAATGGGAAATAGAATAGGTTGAATGTCATTTATTGAGGGTGGGTGCCATTTATTGTACACAATGGGTTTAAATGTTGTTATTGGGTGGGTGTCATTATTGAACACAATGGGTTTAAATGTTGAATAACACATCAGTTATGGTTGACATATATTTATTTTTATTATATGCAGGTGTGGATATTTACTTGTGATAGACGTCATGAGGGGTGATCAGAGGGGATGAAGTGACTGTCTTGTTGTACTTCTTAAATTGACCATTTTGGATGAATAAATGGTTTTATGAGTTTTCCAGAATTGACCATTTTGGAAGGATAAATGGTTTTATGAGTTTTCTAGTTGAGACAATAGGATTTGTACTTTTAATACTTATTAAACTATTACTGGACAATTGTGGGCCCAGTCAATGACTTGGGAAATTTTGGACATAATTTAATATATATCTGGACTTCAAGTTATTTATTTTTGTTTAATTATTGGTTGCAAGTATGTCAATTTTTGGTGGGTTGGTGGGACCAGTACTATAACAATTACTAGTCCTTGCACAACATTAGACATCTCTCCCCTATTCCATTTTAAAATCATGTTTTAATTCAATACATCATTGAATGATAATTAAAAAATTATAGGGTGGGTTTATATATACAAGAATTTTATTTGTTAAGAGAGATTAAGTAATTGAGCCGAACTTGATATCACCTTATATTAGCGCAGTTTCATTTTAATCAGATCGCTGGGGTATTGAAAGATATTATCCTACCATTGGTTCTTTTCCCTTTGTTAGTTCGGCCACACCAAACTAAAATATTGAGTTTGGCACCGCATTCTAGCTAATATATACATCTCTATATTTTTCTGTTTATTATTTTCTATCTGATGGCAGATCTTAAACTCAGACCAAAATCTGAATTTGAAGAAGCATCCTCCTCTGCTTCGACCTCTAATTATGGTAGAAAAAATAATAGTTATGGCTGCGATGTCTTCATAAGTCACCATGGCGCCCAACGTCAAGACAAACTTGGCCACTTATATCTACCGTTGCCTTCGAAAACATGAATTGCAAGTATTTTTGGACATGCAGGATATGCAATTGGGAGAGAGAATAAATCCTCAAATTGAGAGTGAAATTCGAACAACCTCCGTCCACATAGAAATTTTATCTCCCAATTATGTTGAACCAAAATGGTGTTTAAATGAGCTTCTACTCATGCTGAAGTCAGGGTCAATCATTCTTCCTGTTTTCTATGCTGTCAAGCCTTTAGAACTTAAGCAGACTTCACCGAGTGAAAATGGAGTATATGCTTGTGACATACACGAGCTTGAAGAGAAGAGAAAATTCAATTTCCAAATTGTTGTAGAATGGAGGAAAGCTCTCTCTGATGCTGCAGAAATAAGCAGTTTCGACCTGGAGACTTTTAATGCGTGAGACTTCAACTCTTACTCTTAATATTAGGGTTTAATTTGATGGATCGATAAATATATGTCGTTTTATGTAGGCATTTATTAGTAATAATTGTGTTTTGAATATTACTCAGTGATGAGAAGCAACTCGTTGAAATTGTGGTGGAAGGAGTGCTGGGAAAATTTCAAATAATTTTGCATGTATCCAAATATCCAATTAGATTAGATCAAAAAATAAAAGAATTTGAGACAACTGTCTCATTGCAACAGGAAAGCTATGATATTCGAGTCATAGGAATAGTGGGAATTGGTGGGGTTGGAAAAACCACCCTTGCAAAGGAAATCTTTAACCATGAGAGATCGAATTACAAGCAATCTTGCTTTTTATTTGAGGTGAGAGAAAAACCATTAGAATCATTATAGAGTATGCTTATGAAGGATTTGGATCAATTGAATGAGCAAGTATCTAGCAAAGATGAAGGTATAGAAAATATCAGGAGGTATCTCAAATATTCTCACTATCTCATAATTATTGATAATTTGGATCATATTGGGCAGTTGGATGCATTAATTTTACCAACTAAATATGTCCTCCTCTCTGGTAGCTTAATTTTGGTTACATCTCGCGATAGAAGCATCCTTACAAGTTCAGGAATTGCAGAGTATTGTATTTACATGCTAACAGACTTGAATAAAATACACTCAAAAGATCTCTTATGTTTGCATGAATTTGTCCAGTCTCATCCTATCGCGGGATATGAAGAAATTTTTGGACAAGTTTTGAATGTGTGTAATGGATTACCACTATCTCTCATAGTTCTTGGGGCTCATATGCATGGAAAAATTGATTTCAAGTATTGGGAAGCACAATTTCAAAAAATCTATAAAGCACTCCCCACAAAATTCCTAGCAGGCTCAGAATTAGCTATGATAGTTTGGATGAGGAAGAGAAGCAGATATTCTTAGACGTTGCATGTTTATTTATAGGATAAGACAAAGATACAACCATAAGAATCTGGGAGGGATATGGCTGGGAAGGATGACTGGGTCTTCAGAATCTGGAGAATAGGTGTTTAGTGGAGGTGGACAACAAATATCGCATCAGAATGCATGATCAACTAAGAGATCTGGCGAAGAAAGAACCTGGAATTCTGCTTCAACTTTGGCTCCCAACTGCAGACCTAGACAAGTAATTACATGTAACTATTTATTGTTAGACTGGCTGACTTTCAAAATAGTGAATTAAGATCTCATAATTGTGCCTATAGAATTTTTAATTATCAAACTTTGCAAAGATAACGATAGTATATTCTAAGTACAGGTACGTGGAATTGAAAACCTTAAAGAGTGATGTCATTCCATAGCCTATATGAGCACGTTCCAGCTACTTAGTGTTGAAGTTTTTTGTGTGGAAAGCATATTCAAATTTTCATACAGCTCTGCTGGTATAACTGCCCATATCCTTCTTTACCGGAGTGGGCTAACCATTCGACGAAATGGCCTTGAGTTTTGTGCCCCCGGTAGACCGCCGAATACATCTGGCGAATGCCTCCAGCAAACGCGGGCCCCACGCCCCTCACCGTCTCCATCTCCATCCATCCCCACGATGTTACCGTTACCATTCCCCGTCAACCGTCTCGTAACGGGCTAACTCTCACCATTTTGAGCCATCCTTGCGTATGCTCACATGAGCCATCATGCGGGCTCACATAGCCACTTCAGGGCCGAATTGACATTTTCTCCATTTTGAAATGAATTACTCGCTCGGCCTTTATGGTTTCTATCTACCAGCTCAGCCATTATGGCTGCTATCTACCAGAGTTTCCGTGCAAACCATTTCAAATTTATGCAGAAATCCCACACCCTCTACTTATTCATTCCGTCGACCAAACATTTTTTCGAGTCATTCAGTCGAGTGTGTTTCTCCATTCGATCAAGTCATTCATTCGAGTGCATTTCTCCATTCGATCGAGTCATTCAGTTGAGTGTGTTTATCCATTTGGTCGAGTCATTCAGTCGAGTGCGTTTCTCCATCTCCATTCAGTCGAGAGCAGAGCATATCAGAGTAGTAGCAGTAGAAAAAAGGAGTACCAGCAATTGGAGCAGAGCAGAAGAGAGCCCCTGGTTCTTCCTTCCTTCCTTATCAATAGAGCAGAGCAAGGTCAGTAAATTTTCTTCAATGCATTGCCGCAACCAACTGCTATAAATTCTAGTGTTTATTTCTGTTTATTTATGGCGTAAGCTAACCATTCATTTTTTATTGGAGTAAGCTAACCATTTGACTGAAACGCCTTCTGGTTTTGTTATTTATTTCATAGAGAGCGACAACTCATTGTTGCAGTAGCGGCAATAGCGAGTTGCCGCGACTGTAAATTTAAATTTTGAGCAGTGGTGGAAACAGCGAGTTGCCGCCACTATAACAATGTGTTGCCACCATCGTAAATTGCGACAACTCGTTGTTGCCACTACTGCAACAGCGAGTTGTTGCTCTCTACGAAATAAATAACAAAACTCGAAGGCCATTCAGTCGAATGGTTAGCTTACTCCAATAAAAAAGGAATGGTTAGTTGTTGCAGCCATTGCACAAAACTAATATTTACAGCAGTGGCAACACACTGTTACAGTGGCGGCAAATCACTGTTTCCATCACTATAACAGCTAGTTGTCGCCACTGCGCAAAATTAAAATTTACAGCAGTGGAAACACAGTCTTATAGTGGCGGCAACTCACTGTTACAGTGGCGGAAACAGCGAGTTGCCGCCACTGTAATAGCGAGTTGTTGCCACTGTAAGACTGTGTTGCCACCACTGTAAATTTTAATTTTGCGCAGTGGCGGCAACTCGCTATTACAGTGGCGGAAAAATTTACAGCGGCGGCAACACACTCTTACAGTGGCGGCAACTCGTTGTTTCTGCCACTGTGTGTGTTGCTGAAATTGTAATTTTGTTGCTGCTATTGTAAGTGTGTTGTTGCAAATGAAATAATTAAATTTTTATTTATATTGCAAACTTCATTTTGTATTTATTTTGTAGAGACAGCTGTATTTAATTTGTATTGTCTTGTTTTGCAGATGGTTGAAAAATGGGTGCTAGCTATCCAGATATGGTGCCATTAGAACCTAGGGAATGCACGGATAAGATTCATGCTTCACAATGAATCACTTAGCCAGGTATATCAAAATAGTAGAGAAATACCTGGGATTACAACGAATAATGAGGCATACTATCATGCTTTGATAGAGGGCCTCACGACTGCACGTAACTATGGTGTAAATGACATTGTGGCTTACACTAACTCAGAGCTAATCATCAACCAGATGAATGGCATCTACCAAGTTAGAAGACCTAACCTAAAGCCGCTTCACCAACAAGAAAAATCCATTGCTACACAATTCCACAGCTTTGAGATTATGTACCAATCTGATGTCCAAAGGATCTGTGATGCAATACTTTCTGAAACAGCATCCAAAGGACGTGGATGTGGTAGATTTGTCGAGCCAACATGTGCTCCAATTGTTATTGATAGGCATCATTATAGATTGCCTATTAATGAATGGATTGTTGCTGTGATTGGGCTGGGGGTTATAATGGGGGGAGTAATATTATTGTACTCATATTTTTTGAGATAGATTGGAGCATGATCTCCATCATTTTTGTATGAGCTATTTTTAATAGAAGACCTCACTATTTTCTGGTTTTATATGTGATGGATGCTTTTATTTTCTATATTTCTGAAAATCATTGTTTAATTTCTTTTTAGTTTATATATAGTAAAATTAATTTGGGATTGTATGTCATTTAATAAGTTTTAAGTGGTGCTCATAATTATATAACTGTAAATGCAAGATTTCACACTCAATCAAGTTTCACATCAGAACATCGACATGAATGTCTATTTCTTCAATGACACACAGAGTACATTAAAACCCAAATTACAGAGATTGTATCCCGCATTGTTCGTATAATTGTTTATGGAAATTCAAGCCCATTCACACAGAATTAAGTCGAATACTATTCATGAAATGCTGAGACAAATTGTTTTATAATATATAAATGAGATCCACTTACAAAACTTCTTGTTTGGCCAGATATTCAGTTCTATGGCCTTCTACCTCACTACTTTGTCTCTCCAGCGCTCTAGCCCTCTTGTTTAATTCCTTTGAGGCTTACATTTATACAAATTGATCATGAATCGATTTAGCTCCTTCAATGACTCATGGAAGATTACTTGTAGAATACTCCTTCTTTTCACCTTCTGTTCTGATACTCTTTATCTTTGATTTTCACTGTTTTACTGGTGTAATTGAAAAATAACCAGCAGTAACAATTGGCTTTTATTGATACACTTTGACATATGATACACTTTGACCCTGAATCTTCACCCTCAGGTAACAATAAAATATGACCTTTTATGTGATTTTCCTGCTCTTTTACCTGTCAAATTCACATCATATCTGTGAATTCTTGCCACTGTTGAGCTGTGGGGATCTTTATATTTTTCAATTTTCTATTGTTTTCATCAGCTTCTCTGTACTTAGAAAAATTTGGCTTTACTATGAATGTTAGTATGAATCTTTCATCGAAAAAGACCACTTTAGCTACGCATAACAAATAGCACTAACATCAATTATGGCTGCCAATATCTTTAAATATGTAGTTAGGTGATCCAAATAAAGCTGCACAAATCCAGATCTAAGCATAAAATACATTAAGCAGTGAAAATAAAATGTTGCTCCATGCATCCTATAGACAAGACAAGAACAATATATTTGAAAGAATTTTTATATTAAAAAGGGGGCACCTGAGAGGAAAATAAGAAAGGTGTTTCCAATTCTCCTCAATGGGATGGGTTCTTGAAAGTCCTCAGCATTTCAGATCTAAAATTTCTCTCTCTTGTTGGTGTAGGAAACCCATACAAACATAGAACTCAAAGGGAGCTCTTAAAGCAAATGATGGAGAATGTGACAATGATAATGGCTCAAAGTCAGACCAATAATATAGATCCAGGGTGATCTAATATGCAATGCAAGGTGCCAAATGAATGGAAAAACCCTTCTATTTATAACAAAATATTAGGGCGGCCTAGAACTCGGTGCATGAATAAAATATTATTAACCAAATTCTAGAACCACCTTTTAGGAATATTTTATTATATTTGTTGGAGGGAAAAGGATTTTTGACTTGGGTTAAATCCTTTATTTATAAATAATAAATAAATAAATGATTTATTTATTATTTTAAGGAAATGGTGTAAATATAATTAAATAAATAATGATTTATTTAATTATTTGTAAATGATTTAGTCAAATTTAACTAGGAATATTATTTAAATAAGGATTAAATAACTTATTCCTAGGAAATAATCAAATAAATAAGGATTTATTTAATTGATTTCCTTGTTTTGGGTTAAATATGACTAGGAACAATAATTAAATTGATGTTTAACTAATTATTCCTTGAGGAAATATAAAAAAATATGGATTTGTTTATTATTTCCTTTTGGGGTTTCCTGTTTAGACCATAAACAACTTAGTAAAGGTGTTTTACTAAGTTATTTCACATAGTGAAAGCAATTTTACTTAGGGTAAAATTGGTCTTACATGGTGTACTTGGGTCCATCTAATGATAATAGGTTAGATGACAAAAAAATGGTATAACAGATTGCCCACCAGCGTATGAGTGTTAGGAGAAAATCGTATGACCAAAGTACGTTGTAAGAACTCAATCACCAGACGTCAAGAGGGAAGTCAGAGAGAGAAATGTAAGGTAGTCTAATGTGCTAAAGGACTATACCCTGAGGAGACGAGACTTACAGGTGCAAAAAGTCTCTTTTTATGAGATGGTACCTGTGCTAAAGGCAGCAGGGGAGGCATACCTATGCCCGCCGAGACAAAGTACAAAATAATAGTGTGTCCAGTAGACAAGGAACCGAACTATAAAGTACATGCTGGCATAAACACAAGTTAGATAAAAGATAGAATAAGGAATCCCACATACATGTTGTGCCTGGGATAACATCCAGGACTTATACAATAATATCTGAGTACATGAGATACAAATACAACCTAAATGCCCCCTATAAACGGGGGAGAGCTCACAAGATCTAACTAATACATGCAAATCAAAGAGGCGTTGCAAGCGGCTAACGCCGACATCATCAAATATAGGGAGCTGCATTAGAGTCTGGAATGAAGAGGTCATCCGGGCATGTGGGGGGCTACCTGCAGGGCCACCCCCTCATGAGGGTTAAGACATCTCACACATACCCGAGAATCACCAATAGCTGCTACTACATCATGGGACCATCAAGTATACGGATCTCGATCATGCTGGAGTGGAGAAACAATCAAGTCAAAGGGTAATGAGAAATCCCTTTGCCTAATCCGAGGCACCAAACAAGTGGAGAAGTTGGAACCAAGGTACACCACCCTCTAGACCTGTCTTCTGGAGTGAATGAGCTGATGTCGACAGAAGGGGGTCCACCATAGGTGAGGCAATAAGGGATCCTCAACTAAGGCATGAGAGAAAATAGTAGAGTGACTAACAGACTGACACAGATGATGATGATGAAATGGGGGATACTCAATAACGGATGGACGACTTCCCTTGTTAGAGCATAAAGGGCATGGATGACCTGGCACTGACTGACACAATATCATGAGGGATAGGGGACAGTGGGACTGAAGGCCATAATGTGCGACACGAGAGAGGGACCAAGTAATGAAGGATGGAGAACTATAGTGGGATACAAAGGGACTCGGGATAGACTCCATGAATGTGATGATGACTCAACTTGGATGCTCTAAACAAGGGCGACGCGATGGTGCTGCCACATAGTAAAGGTCCAATGGGGGACCATAAAAACATGAGTGCAAGATGGTAACTCATGAAGAACATCAACATGAGCATGGACAAGTATGGAGGCCAAGTGGTGCCCCTAGTATGACTGTTGCAAGTGAAAAAATTCGATTTTGAGGAGGGTTATGGTTGAGGGGCATAGGTACCCCCAAGCATGTTGTGGTCATGCCAAAATGTATAAAGGGGAATCTAAACACATTTTAATGATGTGGCGCACCATTTTTTTTTGTTATGGTTATGCAGTATGAGAAAGGAAATGGAGGATTACCAATCTCTTTTAGTACTGCATATATGAATCAAATGGACTTTAAGTTTTCGGGTTGGCATACCTGGTGTCACTATCCCAAAGAGAGGATTTGGAGGTAATGAATTGATGCTCTCCTAGAAAACCCATAGGTTGGTCAACAAAAATGTCTAAGAGACTGGGTTGCTGATGTAAGATGAAGGAACGATAAGGCGTATCATCCCTAGAGTGATCTGAAGTGATATGGGACTCTAGAGGTTCATATAAATGTGGAAGAATAATGGTACTAAAGTCGACATGACTAAATACACTAGGAGAGTTGTGGAGAATTTATTTTCCTGGTCTCTCAAATATGGGTGCCCCCTTACCTAAACATGGGGTTTCAATGTAATGGCCACGAGGTGTATGTGGTGCGAACGCATGGGTTTGATGTAAGGTGGAATTGATAAAGTCAGGGGTGGGGATTTCTTCCATAATGTCGTCATCGTGATAGAAGATGGGGTGACTGGTGGAAGAAAAACCACCTGACGCGGTGAAGCTACCTGACTCATCATCATGAGAAGAGAGGTTCACATGCGCATCATCACAAGGGGTGACAGAAGAGTAAGCAGATAAAGGATCTACCGATGTTGAGCCCAGGGTGATCGCTGAAGGAAGTTCAAGTGAAACAACAGGGGAGGATTCAGAGGGAATGTTCCCCGAGGGTCTCATGGATGATGATAGGTAGAATATGGTGGATGAAGGCTCCATCATCTTGACATTAGGAGGGGGAATGTCAATGGGAGCCGTCATGTCTAGTAGTTCTGCCAAAGCAAAATGCGCAAATAGGGGAGAGGTGGATTCATTATGCTTTGCCTCGAATTGGCGGACTATGGCTAGAGAGGTGTGGAAGTCCTTGAGGCAGGGACAAAGGTGGGTGTAATGGCCATGGAGATCACACAAAGCATAGGGGTGGTTGGTGTGAATAGTCTTGGGGTTCTTGGCCGCGGTCGCGGAAGGAACAAAGGCTTCCGGGACCGTGGACTCAGGGAACGCGACATTAACCATGGGCTTGAGATGAGGCAATTTAGGATAGGTATGGGTGGCGTGACCAACAACATCACACAAAGCACACTCGATGGTATGCTTTGGAGGCCGGGGAGGGGCAGGGTTTGTTGGGGCAACCTTGTCCTTTGATGCCCCCCTGCAAGCTTTGCCATTCTTACCTGAAGCGGTCGCAATAGGAGGTGGTTCTTGTTGCGGTGACTGAGGCACAGTTGCAGCGGGAGAAGTCATGGGGACCGGTTGAACCGGGGTCAAAGCAAGATAAGGTTTGGGTTGACCAGGCAGGATAGTGGCTGGAGGGTCAAGGTACCAGACGGGTATGCTTAGGGTCAAATTGGGGAGGGAGAGGGTGGCCATGATGGGAACCGAATAGACTCCGGGAGGGGGAGCAAGGAAAGGTATCTGACCAGTGGGGTAATGGCCAGGAGGGATGGCTCCAAGATGGTTGAGACCTGGTGGAACCGACCCAGCAGGATAGAGGGGCTCATGGGTACCAACTATAGGAGCAGGGCCAGAAGGAAGAGGTCTGGCTAGCTGAGGCGAAGGGCTAGGAGCAGGTTGCGGCAGGTGAGGTTGAGGTTGAGGTTGCTGACTAGCCGAAGCAGGCTGTTTAAGGTCAGCCTGAGATGATTGCATCATGCAAACATTCGCTAAGTTGGGATTAGAGACAGGAGGAGGAGGAATACCAAGGAAAGTTCCAAGCAAGGAGGAGTCTTTGTAGACGCCGGGGGAGACATTGGTCAAAGAATGAACAATTTGCTTATTGGCTACAGAAGAGATGGTCGACTTAGGGGAGGTCTAGGATTTTGGCTCATGATATGTCAACTGGTCAATGGTGACTATCTTTCCATTATGAGGGAAAAAAATCTTGCGGTGGACTGTAGATGGGACAGAAGACATGGCATAGCTGTAGCTATGCCCCAAAATAATGTTATAATCGAGAGGGGCATCAATGACTTCAACGTCAACACAAACAGTCTTGCCCACAAGAGTGATAGGAAAATTACGGAATAGGCCAATGGGCTAGGAGGCATGGCCATCCCATGCACGAAGGGTGATTGTGGAAGGGGCCAGCTCAGGAGATCCGAGTTGTTTCCAAACCGAAGTAGACATCACATAGGTGGATGCCCCCTCATCAATAATACACCGAGAAATGTGAGCATTCCAGATTTTGATGGGGATTTGGAAAGCTACAGAAGCAGGAAGGGGAGGGTTTTCTGATTGACGGGCGTCGAAAACAATCAATTGGTCATCAGCAGGATCTACAGCACCCATGGCAGATAGTAGAGCCTTCTTTTGAGAAGGACACGATTGGAGGAGTTCCAATGTTGAAATGACAGCAGGAGATTGTACCAGATCATCTACTATGCTATATGAATGGGAAGCCCGACCAGAGGCAGCATTTCGGCGTAATGGGCCCTTAGGAATCTTGGTATGAACCTCAGCTTTGGGCGGAGGGATTTGCAAGGGACCATTGGGTGTCGACAGAGGCTCTGTAGGACCTAAAGATGGGGACTCGGGGACAGATAGAGCGGGAGGCGTGGAGTACTGACGAGACCGAGTTTGAAGGTTAAGGTCGACGGTGAGAGGTTGGTCAGAGGCCATCATGAGAATCTGGTAATCAGAGGAACCAGAAGGGGAAGGTTGAGTGGTTACCGGGGCATGAGGTGGTTGAGTAGCCACGAATCCTTGTTGAGGGAAAGGATCAGTAAACACAATGGGTTGAGAAGTAGCCGTATTGGGAGGGACAGTAGGGGAGGAATGTTGTCCCTGCACGGTGGCATGAGACTCCCACATCTGCCGCATTTGTGGTAATAGGGGAAAATTGTGAGTGTAATGACCATAAACACTACAACACGAATAGGGATTATTGGTGTGAAGCGGCCTGTCCGGCTTGGGCTGAGAGCCCTGTGGTTGGTTGGCAGTGTTAGAATCAATACTTGAAGGATTGGATCCACGATTACCAGAGGCAGATTGATTGTCTTTCCTCTTTCTTTGAGAAGGAAGAAAATTAGTTGTGCCCTGCTGTGCAAATACTTGCCTTGGAGGGGGTAGTAAGTGTGGTTGCGGGGGTGGAGAAGGCAAGGGAGTGAGAGGTCCAAATGCTGGAGGAGCTGGGACACCAGGCTTTGGGTAAGGATAAGTGTTAGGATGGGAAACATTGAGGTAAGCAAGAGTGTGGGCAAAAGGAGGAGGCATGCCGTATCCTAGATACATGCTACCTGGAGGGGGAAAAGTGCTGGAGGTGATGGCCCCTCCTAGAGGAAAACCATAGCCCATAAGAGGTTGAGCAGAGGTATGTGAAAGAGCTCCAATGATACCGTCGGCAAAGTGAGATGCCCCCGGGGCATTAGTGCCACCGGGTTTGGGGAGGTCAGGAAGGACGGTATAAACATAACTAGATTGAGCATAGATAAGGTCATATTTCAAGGCTGTTTGGAGGGCGGCTTCTTCAGTTTGAGGGAACTGGGAGGCGACATCTTTGCTGATGGGAGGTAAAAGAGAGCGAAGGAACCAGTCCATATAAACCCAATCTTCAAAGGTGGGAGCTCGACATAAGCTCCTTCTTCTCTGCCATTCCTAGACATGAGAAGAAAGGCAGGTCAAAGAGGATTTACGGAAAGAAGTCAAGAGTTCTGTACTAGTGTCGTATCGGAGAGGGAGCTGGAAATAAGATAAAAAGGCTTGGGCAATGGTCGCGAAGGTGGTATGGGAAGAGGCGGCCTGATCAACATACCATTTAGAAGCTTTGCCGGTAAGCATGCGTTGGAACAATCTAAGATGGATGGATTCATCAGTAATGGAATTGGATGAACACCACATATGGAAATATCGGATATGGTTGGAGAGATCTTCACTAGCAAGGCCTTCGAATTTGGGAATGTTGGAGGGGAGCTTGGTTGGCATAGTAGGCCAACTAACATCGTGGCGGATAGGATCATTGATCAACTAATTGAAATCAGGGAGACTGAGACCAGCCATATAAGGGAGCAAAGGGACAGTCGAGGTAGTTCCCGTAGTGGTTCCACTGGAAACGGACCCAGCAGTAGAACTGGAGTTGCCGCTAGCGCTAGGCCCTGAACTAGACATGGTGAAGGTAACAGGGGGAGAACCAGGAGTAGGGGGAGAACTCGAACAATCAAAAGAAGAGTCGGAGGGTGGACTCGGGGGAGGACTCACTCAATGACGACGGGAAGGAGGAAGTCGACCAACTGGAAACTGAGGGTGAAGGCCAAGAAGTCTCTGGGATAAACGACTTGGAGGCGCAATGATGACGAGAAGAAGAAAAACCGACAAGGGTATGGAGGTGCAAAATCAAGTGAGGTCAATGTCGAAACAAGGGCAGAGAGGTGCAGTGTCAATTGATTTTAAAGTCTTAGCCAGGCGGTGTTAACCAGGCTCTTCTTCACTTAGGGTCAGTGTGTGGCGTGTGTTAATTTTAATTTTTAAACCCAGATGTTTTGAGAGTAAAAGAAAAAGTGCGTTGCGTAACTGAAAATAAATCTGCAGAGAACAGTAAATAAGACTGAAATAACAGAAAACGAACAACTAATAATGCATAAATCTAACCCAAAAAGGCGGGTCTCTCAAAACTAGTCTAGAAGAGGGAAAAAATATAATCAAAACACGCTAAAAAGAGGCCAATAGATCTAAGGTCAAGAGGGACAGGGATCTAAAGGGGAAATCCGCTGAAAAGAGGTGCAGAAAACAACAAAGAGGTAGAGGCAAGGTTGTTGCGACAAAGGAGAGAATCAGCTAAAGGTAGAAGGGACAAGGAGGTGACCCTAAAGATAAACCCAAACAAAACTATATGACATGATTTGAAAGGGAGAAGAGCTAATCTAGAGGGATCTGAAAATGAGGTATCATATCTGTAAAGAAGAAGGCTGAAACTCTGAAAATTCAGATGTCTGAAATAGCTAAAACTCGCCCAGAAAAAGTGGAAGGTTTCTAAAGCCCTAAGGGGCAAGATTCCCACTTAGATGAGTGAAACAGATCAGAAATAGGTTTAAATGGGCAGAGACAGAGGCTGGAAAACCTTGACATAAGCTTCAAACAAACCCAGAAAAATTGCTGGAAAAGTGCAGAGAAAAGTGCAGGTCGCAGGTTCTGACCTGTTTTCAGTCCAGGTCATAGTTTTGGGGCAGAAAAGTGCACCCTCCAATCCAGGTTGCAGTTTTTGGGCCGATAAGTGCGACTTGTAGATCCTGGTCTCTCGGCGGTAGATTTCCGAAAAAGTTGTCGTCTCAACTACGGCTGATGTCTGTCACCTGTGCAATAGGGCCAGAAACACACGAAAGTTAAAAATTTTAATGTTTGAGGGTTTTAGGGGTGAAAAGCACCATAAAAATAGGAAAAACAGAAAACTGAAGAGAAACCCTAGGGTCTAAAATAGCTCGATATGCAGGAATATATAAAATGACAGTGGTCACAAAAGAAAACCCGTGTGGAGTCACCAATTGTTAGTATGAATCTTTCGTCAAAAAATACCACTTTAGCTACGCACAACAAATAGCCCTAACATCAATTATGGCTGCCAATATCTTTAAATCTGCAGTTAGGTGATCCAAATAAAGCTGCACAAATCCAGATCTAAGCATAAAAGACATTAAGTAGTGAAAATAAAATGTTGCTCCATGCATCTAATAGACAAGACAAGAACAATATATTTGAAAGAATTTTTATATTAAAAAGGGGGCACCTGAGAGGAAAACAAGAAAGTTGTTTCCAATTCTCCTTAATAGGATGGGTTCTTGAAAGTCCTCAGCATTTCAGATCTAAAATTTATCTCTCTTGTTGGTGTAGGAAACCTAGACAAACATAGAACTCAAAGGGAGCTCTTAAAGCAAATGATGGAGAATGTGACAATGATAATGGCCCAAAGTCAGACCAAGAATATAGATCCAGGGTGATCTAATATGCAATGCAAGGTGCCAAATGAATGGAAAAACCCTTCTATTTATAACAAAATATTAGGGTGGCCTAGAACTCGGTGCATGAATAAAATATTATTAACCAAATTCTAGAACCACCTTTTAGGAATATTTTATTATATTTGTTGGAGGGAAAAGGATTTTTGACTTGGGTTAAATCCTTTATTTATAAATAATAAATAAATAAATGATTTATTTATTATTTTAAGGAAATGGTGTAAATATAATTAAATAAATAATGATTTATTTAATTATTTGTAAATGATTTAGTCAAATTTAACTAGGAATATTATTTAAATAAGGATTAAATAACTTATTCCTAGGAAATAACCAAATAAATAAGGATTTATTTAATTGATTTCCTTGTTTTGGGTTAAACATGACTAGGAACAATAATTAAATTGATGTTTAACTAATTATTCCTTGAGGAAATATAAACAAATATGGATTTGTTTATTATTTCCTTTTGGGGTTTCCTATTTAGACCATAAACAACTTAATAAAGGTGTTTTACTAAGTTATTTCACATAGTGAAAGCAATTTTACTTAGGGTAAAATTGGTCTTACATGGTGTACTTGGGTCCATCTAATGATAATAGGTTAGATGACCAAAAAATGGTATAACAATGAACATGTGCTTAATTTCATTTTCTAACAAGAACAAATTCTCAAAATATTGAAGTATCACTTTACCACTTGGAGACCCTTGAGGCAAAGGTTTGTTAGCTTGCTCCTTAGCATAGGCTCTAATTTTCTAGTCATAGTCCTTCTGTGGCATTAATTTTTCATTCAATGCGTGAATATCTGGAAGTCCTGCTTCTAGCAGCAAGTCATATTTGGTCTTGAATTTAGTGATTGATATGTTCATATTATCACACTTCTCTTCCAGATTATTCATAATGTTTCTCTTTGTTAGGACCTTTCTGATTTCAAGGATAGCCTCTGTCCTGTCAGGAATTTTCAATTCTTCTAATTCTTCCATGTTTTTACTATTCAAAAATGATATGAGTTGAATTGCTTCTGGTGGTTTGTTGCCATGTTCCTTCTTTGTTTTATCAATTTCTACTAAGGCAGCTTGTAGCAGATATTTTTGCTCATATATTATCTGAATAGAAGGCCATTGTGAGTGAATGCCTTCAGTGATTTTTTTCCACAAATAATTTTTGATGTAGGCAACTTGGTCTGTGAGATTTACCTGTTGTTGAAGAATCTTAACCTGTTCCTATAATCTATTAGCCCTCTATTCATGTCCTTTGGAAGTGATTAAGGTATCTCTGTTGGAATCTTCCAAATTTTTGATGGTGTCTTTTAAACTGATTATCTCTTTATCTTTTATGGACATATCTTCCATAGCTTTGATTATGGCAGCTGTTTACCCTGTTGTATTTACCTGTGATGTTGATGAAGAAGTGGCAGAGATGTCTTTAGAATTAATTGACACTGCAGTTGCCAATACTCCTTGCGGTGCCAAATGTTCTGCCAATGTTGAGGGGATAGTTGTGCTTACAGTTGGAATAACTATAGGAATTTTCTGAGATTTTTTCAAATTTTCATTTTCTTGCATCAAAATTTCTATTTGGTTTTCCATTTCCTTTATTTGGGATGTCATCTTTAGAACCAATTGATTTAATTTATCATTCTTTGTCTTTTGTTGAAGGATCTCCTTTGCTTGGGGATGTTCACTTTGAGGCAGTTTCAGTTGCTTCCTTAGTGCAGCTATGTCTTCATTTTTCTGTTTGATTAAAGCTTTTGCAACTTCAATTTTAGTTGGATTAGCTCCTGCTTCAATCACCAAGTCTTCTAATGCTTTGATTCTCAATCCATTAGCATGCAATGATGCTTTGTCCAATTTCATTTGATTTTGTAGGTTTGTCACTGTCTTCTGAAGTTTAATAGAGGTCATTGTTTTGTTGACTATCTTTGAATATAACATCTCTGTATTGCTCCTGTGAAATTATATTTGATCTAATTCATGGATAGCATCTGCATCTACTTCCAAATCTGTCTTTGAGTAGTCTACCACTGACTTTGGATCAACCATTGTAGGCTTCAAAAATGACATTACTAATTTGTTAGAAGAATAGTCAAAAGAAAAGAGAAGTCTATCTTTATTTCCAGGTTTTTCTTTGAGAAACTTGGAATATACTTCATTTTTTATTTCTTCATTCTTCTCTCTGATTTGTCTGAATTTAATCTGGATGTCTGAGTCTGTGTTCTCGGATTCCTTGGAAGAAGAAGGAATTTCAACATTAGTTTGCTTCTCAACCATCACTGTATCTTTATCCAATGTCTCAAATTGGCTCTTTTGAAGTTCTTTGAGTGTTTCAGTTACTATCAATGTTGCCTCATCCTCAGTTTCATGATCATCAATTTCCATTACTTTATCTTTTTCCTCAATAGTCAATTTAGTTCTCTTGCTATAGGAGATTTTAAATTTCCTGCCTAAAATGGTTTCTGCAATATAATTGACATCTTCTCCACTTCTTTTATGAGAAACTTCAGCCTCTTTATCAATTGTAGTCACTTGTGCTTGATTCACCTGTTTTTCCTATACATTACCTGACTGCATACCCTATGTATCATCATCTATCAAAGTATTTGTCTCCCATTCTTTCTGATTGGAAAATTTCTTAATTTGTGGCTTGGAATCATGCAAGAAAGGAGACAACTTGCATTTTATTCTGATAGTGCTCAAGACACCCTGAGGGTCATAATTCCACATAAAGCTGTATGGGAACTTGTATTATTTCAACTTGATATTAATCTCATTTGAAACTTCTCTATTGTTGACAATGAATGGCCCAATCTGATTTTTGAGTTTAAATTGGGTCTTTTTCCTAGAGGCCGTAAAATTTACTTCATCTTCATTCAATATTTTCCTTAAATATTCTGAAGCAAAAATTCTTGTAGTTACAAACCTTGGAAGTTTGTATGGAGCCAAGACTGCACCAAACACTCTAATCTCTGTGTGATTCCTGTATAAGTACCAATCCCTAGTCTTACAGTTATCAGACAACTGTAAGATTCTCTTAGTTTCTTCATTAATTCTGGGATTTTCTTCCTTAGTCAACAAATTCATAGCTAGGATTATGAATAAGTCATTGAAATCTGCATATGTATATTCCTTGTTCTCTTTTCTCAAAACAGATGTCCAAAACAAAACTGATAGGAGGTTCCCTTCTACATCCAATTTCTGCAACTCAGTGGGAGATTTTTTTGTTTGGTGATACAAGAAAAGATGAAGCAGATACGAAGTATATCTAAAAACTGATAGTGCATGTTTTCTGCGATAAACTTGCAAAAATTGTATATAATGGATGGAGGCTGGCCAGGAGTCAAGGTTGAAAAAAAACCCAAGGTGTAAGCATCAGTGAATTCATCATTGTTATATCCCAGTATAAATGACAACATGGAGACAATTTTCCTTGTTTCCTCTGGAAAATCAAATGTATCAAAGGGAGGATTTACTTTAGGGACATTAACATGTGTAGGCCAAAAAGTTTGAAATATGTTGAACTTGGTAAAAATGTCTAAGTCCAAGTATAGCTGGGTCAAATCCTCTATTGATAGTGAAACTGAATTAGGATCATGGTTCATTTGCAGCATGGAATTAATGGACTCAGTATTGATATAGAACATGAATTCTCTATCCTTATTAACAATACATCTATGATCTGGAAGATAATATAATTGACACAGTCTAACAAAATCAGGTGCATGATGAGTAAAAGGAACAACATATCTTGGTAGATTGGACTCCCAAATGGGTACGCCACATTTGGCTTTTTCTACAGATTTTCCAAAACACCAATTGTGGACTTCTAGTAGGTTGAATTCAACTGAAGGATCGAAAATTCTATAATCAAGATCAAGTAATGGGCTACTTTCTTGGGAAGTTATAGGAACTTGAACAGGTCTGACTACTTCTGTTGTCTCAGCAGTAAGTGCAGGAGTGGGCTTATTAAGTTTGGATGGCTCAACTTGTGGTAACTTGCTTGAAACATTTCTCTGGGATTTTGGGCCTCCAGACTTAGGAGTTACTTATTTCTTTGTCATTTTGGATGAACAGAGCAAGTTTAAATAGTTTGCTAAGTTCTTCTTTAGAAACAAGGGGCAATTTAAGGGTTTCACTAGGAAACTCAGACTCTGAGCAGGGTTTTGGATTATAAAAAGGGTTTTTAATGCACAGAAGATGGCTTTGATCAAGTTCAGCAGTGAAAATGATCAGGTAGTGACTAAAAACCTGGTAAAATGAAAATGCGGATCTTGGAGAAAATTTGACATGGTTTCCCCTATATTTTGGAGGTTTTTAGACTTCTTGTATGGATAATTCAACTGAATTAAAGGAAATGGCTGATAAAATGATGATTTCTCCTTTGAAATTGAAGTATTTTGGATGGATTGATAGAAAAAATGCCTTTAAAAGCTATAATTGCGGTCGAAGGAGTTGTAGTTGCATTCATAGTCTTCAATTTAGGTAAATGAGGCTGTCAAAGGTTATGGAATTCTCTATGGGTGAATTTCATAGAAGAATGGTCGTTCAAATGGTAACTAGTTCAGAAAATAGGTTCGCAAATAGTCAAGGGAGGCCCTACAAAGGTTTTCACAGGTTAAATGGCGCAAATATGTGAAGTGTAATGGAAAACCATAAGTTTTAATGTATTAAACCATAAGTCGAATCACAGTTTAATTGCATTTATTGCAGATATGGTGGAAGCGGTTTTTGGATTGGGCTTGGGTGGTTTTCGTGCGACTCTAAAGTGGTAAGCGGAAATTGACCTTTTGCACGCGATCCAATCGTATTAGGACACGTCAGCAAGGGGTGGTTTGGGAAAACAACCCATATCATGTAATTTTTATAAAACATGAATCGAGAACTTTATTTGCACGATATAGGGTTAGGGCCGTTAGATCAGACTTCAAAAAGCGAATGGTCGGGATTAAAAATAGACTTGCGGCGAAAGTATAGTGGGACCACGGTATCGATTATTGACCGTAGATCTCACGGATGGAAAATCAACGGTGATCACTTAATGCAATGGGTTATGGTGGGGACGGAGACTGGATTTATCGGGTGCAATGTGCATCGTCGGATCTTGAAGTTGATGGAGATTGAACGGTTGATAATTAACGCGATGGGAAGGGTAAGTTTATGAAATAAAACTATCGCGCTAAAAGAAGAACCGTTGGATTTAATTGGTGTGATCGGACGGTTATAGTTCCATGCGATGGGGTAAAGGGATTTTGAAAAGATTGATATATAAAACAGATTTTATACATAAATTGAATGAATGGGCGGGGTATCAAAGGATTTTTTAACCAAGGTTAATACTTTGGTATGGGATATGTATCGGGGGGAAAGGGTTAGGTTATAGTCTTAACCTTGGGTAAAAGGAGTCGGGAAATAAACAAAGGGATGGTTTTTTCTTTGAAGTTTAGTTTAATCGAAACTTCGGGTTTTTTGTTTTAAACACATATTAAAACATGTTTAATCTTTTTCCATGTATTTTTATTATACAGTTAATTAAATCAATTTTATTTAACCACCATAGGGGGCAGGATATTTAAATAATGATATACTTAGCCAAAGGGGGTATAATATGGGTTTTTATTTAATCATGTGGGGATAAATAACTTTGGCTAAAGTTATATTAATGGGTTTTTGGGGTTATTTTATAAAAGGGAATTATATAATATAGGAAAAGGTTATTCTATAGGGAATTGTTATGTAAGTTAAAGTTAATATGACAAGGGGACAAGGTATACTCAAAATACATCAACATAACCAAGAAAAGTGAAGTTTAAAGGCAAATTTGCATCATAATAATTTCACCACTTCAACTTAGGACCAGCCTAGATTCATCTAACTCTAGATCTATCATGCGCCGAAAGGGATCAAATCTCTTGAGGTACAAAACCTATTTTTTGAGTGCAAAACTTGAGGAAAGGCTTGCACCTCGAGAGATTTGATCCCTCTCGGTGCATGATAGATCCAGAGTTAGATGGATCTAGGTTGGTTCCAGTCGTGTGAAGCCAAGAAAAATATATAGAACATATGATTAATTTTATGAATAATATGTAAATACATCTAATATAAATATAATAATTTTATATATGTTAAATATGTCTGATAACTGGTCATTTTAATTTTAAAATTTTCTTTGTTACCTAAGTTTGTTGAGATAAATATTGTTAATAAATTTAATGATGAAAAATGATGAAATAATAATTTTGAATGAAAAGTGACAATGTAATACTGTTGAATGATAGAAAATGTGAATAATAAGAATGCACTCAATTACAAATAGCCTTCATTGTAATCAATCTCAAATTATTTTCTTCTACTATTCTTATTGTCGCCTTTGTTAGTTTTGTCATCTTTTCATATCAATTATATGAAAAGCACAATTGAAATCATAAAACATTTAAATATTTTTCTGGAACTATTGTATTAAAAATCATACATTTTCTCTCTTTCTCTTTTATATTAATAGGTTGAATTACTAAAGTAACAGCAAGTTTCCACCACTACACAAAATTAAAATTTACAGCGGCGGCAACACAGTCTTACAGTGGCGGCAACTCGGTATTACAGTGGCGGAAACTCGTTGTTACAGTGGCGGCAATAGCGATTTGCCGCCACCGTAACAGCGAGTTGTCGTCACTGTAAGAGTGAGTTGCCGCCACTACACAAAATTAAAATTTACAGCAGCAGCAACACACTCTTACAATGGTGGCAACTCGCTGTTACCGCTACTGTGTGTGTTTCCGACATTGTAATTGTGTTTCCGCCATTGTAAGTGTGTTGCCACAAATGAAAATAATTAAATTTTAATTTAATTTATTTTAATTTGGGGATAATGAATATTATCCGAAAAGGAAAGGAATGTTAAGTGTGACATTCCAAGCAAAAGTGTATGGGATTGGAGAATTATGTTATTGCAGAAAACTAAGTGTATAAGTGTGGATTGTATTTTTGGTAATGACTTTAGAGTTGTAGATGGGGAGGAGAGAAAATTCCTATAAGTGTGGATTCCATTTAACCCCCAAAACCCCAACCCCTAACCCCTAAAATCCTTCACTCCTAAATCCCCTAACCCCCTAAACCTCTAAACCTGTAACCCATTTAACTCCCTAAACACTAAACCTATAAACCCTTAACCCCTAACCCCTTAAACCCTAATTCCCAACCCTTAACCTATTCAACACCCTAAACCCCTAAAAACCTAACCCATTTAACCCCATTAACCCCTAACTTCTAACCCCTAAAATCCTTAACTGCTAAATCCCCTAACCCCCTAAACCCTAAACCTATAACCCCTTAAACCCTAATTCCCAACCCATAACCCATTTAACCCCTTAACCCTTGACCCCTTAAACCCTAATTCCTAACCCCTAAGCCCTTAACCCCTAACCAATTTACCCCCACTAAACCTCTAAACCCCTAACCCATTTAACCCCTAAACCCTAAACCTCTAAACCCTTGACCCCTACCCCTAACCCGTTAACCCCTAACCCATTTAAGCCCCTAAACCCCAAAACCCCTAACCCATTTGAACCCCTAAACCCTAAACATATAAACCCCTAACCCCTAACCCCTTAAACCCTAATTCCTGACCCTATCACATTTAACACCCTAAACCCCTAAAACCCTAATCCATTCAACACCCTAAATCCTAACCCCATTAATCCATAACCCCTAAAATCCATAACTGTTAAATCCCCTAAACCTCTAAACCCCTAACCCATTTAACCTCCTAAACCCTAAACCCCTAACCCCTTAAACCCTAATTCCCAACCCCTAATCCATTTAACCCCCTATACCCCTAAACCCATAACCCATTTAACCCACTAAAACATAAACCTCTAAACCCTAACCCATTCAAACCCTAAACCCTTAACCCCTAACCCATTTAACCCCCTAAACCCCTAAACCCCTAACCCATTTAACCCCATAAACCTTAAACCTCTAAACCCTTAACCCCTAACCCCTTAAACGGTAATTATCGACCCCTCACCCATTTAACCCGCTAAACCCTAACCCTGTTAACACGTAACCCTGAACCCCTAAAATCCTTAACTTATAAATCCCCTAACCCCCTAAAACTCTAAGCCCCTAACCCATTTAACCCCCTAAACCCTAAGCGTCTAACCCGTTAACCCCTTAACACCTAACCCCTAAACCCTAAATTCTTAATTGATAAATCCCCTAACCCATTTAACCCCCAAAACCTAAACCTCTAACCCTTATTCCCTAACCACTTAAACACTAATTCCCAACCCCTAACCCATTAACCCCCTAACCAATTTAACGCCTTAAACCCTAACTCCATCAACCCCTAATGACCCTTAACCCCTAAAATCCTTAACTGCTAACCCACTTAAGGATCATCGAGCTAACTGATCAGTCAACCAAAAATAGATCATGCATGCAAGGAATTTGAGTTTGGGTCGGGTCGTTTCGTTTTAGGGTGCCCGTATAAGGTTTGCTAAGTTGTGTCCGCACAGGTGCCTTGTGCACATTCGTGCAAGCCGTTTTCCGTTTTTTCCCTTGTGCTTTCATTCATTCGGGCGAAGGGCATCGCGCCTTGGGCAGGTGCCCGATGAAACGAGTTCGGGTCAGGTCATTTCGTTTGAGGGCACCTGTATAAGGTTTGCTAAGGTGTGACCGCACAGGTGCCTTATGCACGTTCGTGCGAGTTGTTTCTCATTTTTTCCCTTGTGCATTCGTTCGGTCGGGCAGAGGGCATCGCGCCTTGGGAGGGTGCCCGATGAAACAAGTTCAGGTTGGGTCATTTCATTTGAGGGCGCCCGTACAAGGTTTGCTAAGTTGTGTCCGCACAATTGCCTTGTGCACATTCGTGCAAGCCGTTTCCTGTTTTTTCCCCTGTGCGTTCGTTCGATCAAGCGGAGGGCATCGCGCCTTGGTAGGGTGCCCAATGAAACGAGTTCAGGTCCGGTCGTTTCGTTTGAGGGCGCCTGTATAAGGTTTGCTAATTTGTCACCGCACGGGTGCCTTGTGCACATTCGTGTGAGCCGTTTCGCTTTTTTTCCCTTGTGCGTTCGTTCAGTCAGGCAGAGGGTGTCGCGCCTTGGGAGGGCGCCTGATGAAATGAGTTCGAGTTGGGTTGTTTCGTTTGAGGGCACCCGTATAAGGTTTGCTAAGTTGTGACCACACGAGTGCCTTGTACACGTTCGTGTGAGCCATTTCCCATTTTTTCCATTGTGCATTCGTTCGGTCAGGCGGAGGGCATCGCGCCTTGGGAGGGCGCCCGATGAAACGGGTTCGGGTCAGGTCGTTTCGTTTGAGGGTGCCCGTATAAGGTTTGCTAAGTTGTGTCTGCACAGGTGCCTTGTGCACGTTCGTGCGAGCCGTTTCCCATTTTTTCCCTTGTGCGTTCGTTCAGTCGGGCAAAGGGCGTCGCACCTTGGGAGGGTGCCCAATGAAATGAGTTCGGGTCCGGTCGTTTCGTTTGAGGGCGCCCGTATAAGGTTTTCTAAGTTGTGACTACACGGGTGCCTTGTGCACGTTCGTGCGAGCCGTTTCCATTTTTTTCCCTTGTGCATTCGTTCGGTTGGGTGAAGGGCATTGCACCTTGGGAGGGCGTCCGATGAAACGAGTTTAGGTCATTCGTTTCATTTGAGGGCACCCGTATAAGGGTTGCTTAGTTGTGACTGCACGGGTGCCTTGTGCACGTTCATGTGAGCCATTTCCCGTTTTTTCCCTTGTGCGTTCGTTCAGTCGGGCGGAGGGCATCACACCTTGGGAGGGCGCCCAATGAAACGAGTTTGGGTCGGGTCGTTTCGTTTGAGGGCACCCATATAAGGTTTTCTAAGTTGTGTCCACACAGGTGCCTTGTGTACGTTTGTGCGAGCCGTTTCCCATTTTTTCCCTTGTGCATTCGTTCGGTCGGGTGGAGGGCGTCGCGCCTTAGGAGGGTGCCTGATGAAACGAGTTCAGGTCGGGTCGTTTCGTTTGAGGGCGCCCGTATAAGGTTTGCTAAGTTGTGACCGCACGGGTGCCTTGTGCACGTTCATGCGAGCCGTTTCCCATTTTTTCCCTTGTGCGTTCGTTTGGTTGGGCAGAGGGCATCGCACCTTGGGAGGGCGCCAGATGAAACGATTTTGGGTCGGGTCGTTTCGTTTGAGGGCGCCCGTATAAGGTTTGCTAAGTTGTGTCCGCACAAATTCCTTGTGCACATTCGTGTGAGTCGTTTCCCATTTTTTCCCTTGTGCGTTCGTTAGGTCGGGTAGAGGGCGTCGCGCCTTGGGAGCGCACCCAATGACACGAATTCAGGTTGGGTCATTTCGTTTGAGGGCGCCCGTATAAGGTTTGCTAAGTTGTGACCGCACGAGTGCCTTGTGCACGTTCGTGCGAGCCGTTTCCCATTTTTTCCCTTGTGCGTTCGTTTGGGCGGGCGGAGGGTGTCGTGCCTTGGGAGGGCGCTCGATGAAATGAGTTTGGGTTAGGTCGTTTCATTTTAGGGTGCCTGTATAAGGTTTTCTAAGTTTCACAGGTGCCTTGTGCACGTTCGTGCGAGCCTGTTCACTAAACTATGTCACTGTGGAATTTCATTGTTCGAAAAATTGCACTAAATGAAAATTCAATAACTTTCAAATGACGACACCAAAAAAATTAGAAAAACCATATTGCATTTCCTCTCCCTGTCTAATTCAAAAGGGTACTCTCATTTTTCTTATTGACGATCACATTGAAAAGAAAATCTAGGGCTCATAAAATGTACTGAAACATCACTATTTTTTTGTCTTCGTCCATTTCAGAAAATAATAAAAAATAGTGATTTAATCTGAAAATTACCGAAAAATAGTCTGTGCACTAGTGCAATATATGCATATTATGATGATATGGTTTTTTTCCAAAAAATGAATAACCTTCCCTAAAAAAAGTTAGGGTTCATAAAGTGACTATTTATGTTTGCCTGAAAATTTCAAGTATATGCAATTAGTAAACAACAAATTTACCCCTCTATATGTCAATATTTTTTTTTTTTAAATATGGGTATGGAGGTAAGACAATTCTCTACAATTCTTGTTTTTATGTCAAAGCATAATTTTCATTAAAAATATGAGTTTAGTGTAGTTGAAGTTGAAAAAACATAGAAAATTACAATTTTCAATGTCAAAAAAGGGCAAAAAGTGTTTCCCAACTTCACATTTTCACCCAGACTACTGATCTTTTTTCTTTTTGGGGTATATTATTCTTTCTAAGTCCTTTGTTCTTTCTTTTAGGACTTTTTGCCCTTTTTTCTATTTTTTTTATTTTTTTTATTTTTTACAAAATATGTGAATACAATTTGCAGAAGGCAAAGTATGTACAGATTTACAAGATTACCAATAGTCAAGTCAAAATTATGAATCCTATATTTATAGGCTACTAACAAGCCTAATTCCCCTGCATCACCAAGGATGACTATTTTTACTTAAAACTATATCTCATACCAAGGATGAATATATCTCATAAGAAGCTGCCTTGAGTCTATAACAAACCTCATCAACAATTTTAAAATCAATTTTTTTAAAAATAAAATAAACATAGATATAAATTTATGTTTTGAAAAGTAAATGTCATATTGATTTCCATACAAGTAGAAGTGAGTTACTATTTTTAATTAAAACTATATCTCATACCAAGGATGACTATTTTTAGTTTAAACTATATCTCATACCAAGGATGACTATTTTTACTTAAAACTATGTCTCATACCAAGGATGAATATATCTCATAAGAAGTTGCCTTGAGGCTATAACAAACCTCATCAACAATTTTAAAATCATATATCGATACTACACATAAGTCTTTTTGTAGGGTGTCATTGAGGGAAAAAAATCCTATATTTTCATAACTTAAAAACATTGTTTTGTCAACCTGGTAGAATTGATATACTTTGAATGAAATTATTTGGCATAGTTCACCATTTAACATGGTCATGTTATAACATGTTTATGTAATTTTTATAGGACCAAAGCATGGCAGTTTGTTGAAAGAAATAAACTTGTGAATGATAGTTTCACATTTGAAGGATAGGTTTACTTTGACATTGCTCGATGTCATTAGAAAGGATATTGTGCATCCTTTTTCAATTGTTTTAAAACCTTTTATATGTCATTAGATTATGTGATGGATGGTTTTATTATGGCTTTTATTCTGGAAGTCAAATTCCAATACACCTTCATAATTCCAACTTCTATGAACATTGAAAAATTCATTATCCATGAGCAGCACATGGTCCCATAATTTATACAAGCCTCTTTTTTTACTATAATGAGCTCTAATTCTTATGTGAAATTATGAACTTCATTAAGAAATTATATGAGATACCCTTGGTTACAAGCCAACCAAGATAGCTTATATATCAATCATTATTTGTACTTTATACATAAATGGTTAAATGCAAGCAAATGTGACATCTTGGACTTTTGCAATCCATAGATCCAACTTCATTTAAGGGGAAGAAAGGTATAAATACCCAAACCAATAATCCAATTGTTGTGAATTTCTCCATCATCAACATCTACAGCCACAAGGCCAGGGGTTTTGAACTAGAGCACGTTTTGACATCCATGACAGCAACAACAACTTAGCCTGCAAATCAATGAAGTTATCTTCACAACCCATGTCTTTAACATTGTTATGTACTGAGAATAGAACCCACACAGATACCAATGCAAGTGAATAATGCCAGAGGATATTCTTTGAAAAGCATTAAGGTATATATGATTTTATGATTTGAATGAATTGAAAAGTTAGCTTCACATGGACTTGTAAAGGGGAACATTCATCCCCATCATAACATGTTTATATGAAATCGAGCCATACAGAGACTCTTGATCTCAAGATTGAAGGTCTGTTGTCTTCAGAATCTCATATAAACTTTGTTTAAAGTTTTAATAAAAAGCCAATCTTTTGATTATGAAAAAATGCACATGTGGTGTTAGTAAATAGGTCAACAATTTCATAATGGAATGCATTATTACAACATGAACTCTTTATTTTCACATCTTACCAAGCATATTGATACATATTTATATATTCTAATTTTAATATTTTTAAATTAAAGTAGCTTCAATCTCCTATTTCCAAGATATGTTTTAAAACGCTTGAATATCTATTTCCCGACCCCTTGTGGCAACACGTTTCTGCATACGGGAACTGCCCTAAATAACCCATCCCCATTATTTATTTATTACTGTACCCATTACCCTAACTCTTCCATTCCACCACATTTGAATTCTTGCAAACAACTAACACAACCAGAGCCGCTCTAAACTCTGGCTAGAGATGGGAGGTGCATGAACACGCTATGAAAGTTCCGAAGAATTGTTAGATGCATTTCCACCCGTTAAACAATTATTTGAACAAGCCAGCTGGATAGATTATATTCACAGGTTTCAGGGGCATGACAATTTCATAGAACTAGAATTCGCCATGCATTACCGGGAGGGTAGATCAGAGGTAGAAGGGACAGTGGTGCTTGCGATAGAAGAGGCAATTGTTGAACTGTCAGGGTTACTCTAGACGGGAGAAAAGTGGTTTGCACCCTGAAAAACCCAACCTGATATTGTGAGGAATTTCCTTGAGGTAGGTGAACGACTGATCAAGAGTGGCTCAGGATATGAGAGGAATTCATTACCACAACCCTGGTTGGATGCTGCATACCTTGTCCAGAGATTTTTCACTTGTGAAGGAAGGTATGTGGTTATTTATTATGAGCACCTCTGCTTGTTAGACCACCTGCGTCATGGCAGGTTGCTTAACATGCCTTTCTTTCTTGCAAAAGCCCTAGACCAAATAGCCTGAGGTGCGCATAAATCAAAGAGGCCACTAGAAATCCTTTCCCACCAATGCCTTGTTAAATTTTTGGTGGTTGCTGTGCTGCAAAGGGAGGGGAGAACTTGGGATGAACTATTTAGAAGGGAATTTCATGTTGAAGCTGCGATTCCACCCCATGATCTCCAAGTTGCTACTCCACGCCATGCCCTCTCAGTGGCAACTCCACCCCATGCCCTCTCAGTGGTAACTCCATCCCATAACCTCTCAGCAGCAACTACACCCCATGCCCTCTTAGCGGCAACTACACCCCATGCCCTCTCAGCGGCAACTCCACCCCATGAACCCTCAGCGGCAACTCCACCCCATGAACCCTTAGCGGCAACTCCACCCCATGCCCTCTCAGTGGCAACTCCACCCCATGAACCCTCAGCGGCAACTCCACCCCATGAACCCTCAGCAGAAACTACACCCGATGACCCCTTAGCGGCAACTTCTGCTGCTAAAGCTGCACATAAAGGAGATGGCCAAGATGATGATGATGAAGTACACATATTGGTGAGTAAACCTGAAACCAGAAGATTGAGAGGATATAGGAAATGCCCAGCAGCAGTGCCAAAAGCCCAGAATAACAAGGGAAAGAGAGGTCCACCCGATGACCCCTAAGCAGCAACTTTTGCTGCTAAAGCTGCACATAAAGGAGAAGGCCAAGATGATGATGATGAAGTACAAATATTGGTGAGTAAACCTGCGACCAGAAGATTGAGAGGATATAGGAAATGCCCAGCAGCAATGCCAAAAGCCCAGAAGAACAAGGGAAAGAGAGGTCGTTATGCTCCGTTCCTCAAATCTTCCCCGTTGTCACAGAAAACCTCCTAGAAGAGATAGGAGTAGAAGAAAAGCAAAATCAAGAGCAAGAGTATCCACATGATGTATTAATTGAAGGGGTCATGGACGAAGGATGCATGGAAGAAGGATTAGGCCAGCTTGCTGACACAAATGAACAAGTTGATAAGCTTCCCTCTCCTGATTCTGACAATGAATACATAGCATGTCTAAACGAATGGTACCCCTCAGAAGGCCTTATCTCAATCCAAATTTTGTATGTAGATGAAGAGGAGTACCAGCAATTAAGGAGGGAAAAAAGGTTGGCCCAACCAACTGCACAACCCAAATTATTTGGGGATGATCAGGAGGACCAATCAAATGCACAACCAGAATTGAGAAACAAGTGCATTGCAAAAGTAAGTACCTATAAACATCTTCCTCTGTATATTTCATTGTTAAGGAAGAATAGGACTCTCGAGATGAAAAATAGACAACTACAGATCAAAGTAAAAACCCTAACAGATGAGCTCAGACACAAAGAAACTTTTGATAGATTAGATTGCTTGGCCCAAGTTGCAGAGTCCATACCCACTAATGACATAGGTATTCCTTCTCTAGGGGTCCAACAAGATATACCCCTTGGAAAAATACAGACTATTGACATTGAAGTTGCAGAGTCCATACCCATTGATGACATAGGTATTCCTTCTCCCAGGGTCCAAAAAGATATACCCCTTGGAAAAAAACAGACTGATGGCATTGAAGTTACAGAGTCTCATACCAAAATCACAGTCGTCCATACAGAGGAACAATAATTACATATCAAATATACAAAAGAAATGGGTATAGACACAGAGGAACAACAACCAGAAATGAAACTAACAGAGGATGAGGAACCAGATATCAAACTGACCAAAGACATTGGTGTGCAAAAAGATGATGAGGAACCTTACAGTGTGCACAACAAATAACTTCCTGACCTTGCCAAGATATTTGAAGAATATCAAAACAAAGTTTTACAAAGACATAAGAAAATAGTGGCTAAGCTGGAAAGAAGAGTGACCAAGTTGGAGAAGGATAAGCAAGAACTCGGACAACTAATGGATGGTGTGCTCGCTTGCAGGGCTCCTTCAACCAATTACAACGTGTACTTGATTGAAAAATTCATGATATTTAAAAATAATGCTATCATCCAAAATATCCCTCTCTGGGTTGAAAGTAGTTATTGTTTCGAGGAGGCATATATGTCAATTTGTAATCAAGAGAAAGACTTGCTCTGTGAACTGTACCAACATAATTTTTTGCTACCTTATAATACAAAATGGAATCCCAACTATGTTACAGGGGATGTCCAATTGAGGGCATTTATATCGTATTTGAGAAATCATGCCAGTTGGTTGGATGATATGAACATTTATTTGCAAAATTCCGAGAGCCTTCTATGGGTTAGACGAGAACATCCCAAACTTGTGGAGGTGATAAAAGAACATCAAAAATACATCAACTCTCCAGAAGTAGTAGAGGTTATCTCCGAGAACAGGTAGATGACCATTGCATATTATGCAAACCAAATTCAATTATTGGAAACTAAGGCACATGGAGGATGTAAGGCAAGGTGGGATAGCATGGGAAAACAACCCCGAAATAAAGATCCATTTAACTACCTCAACTTAAAGATAGCCTTAACAAGGGTTGCTTAGTATATTATTGCTATGGGACAGTGTGGGAATCACTGGATAGGTCTTAGATTTTGGTATCCAATGATCCGACTTCCAACAAGGGTATATAAAAAGAAATATACGCTGACAAAAAAAGAAGAATTTGATTGCTGGAATGTAATTATGGAGACAGGAGGGTATCTTCGTCCCGATGAACCAGGAAATAGTGATTATTGTATTAGCAATCTTCATGAATGTCTCCCTTCATTCACAGATTCAGATTGACAGACTGGGTCACCATTGCTGACACATTGGCTCACACTTTCTTACACACTAGGTCATAGTTGCTGACACACTGGCTGACAGTTTCTAACACACTGGGTCACCGTTGTTGCAACACTGGTTCACTGTTGCTGACACACTGGCTCACAGTTGCTGACACACTGGCTCACCGTTGTTGCAACACTGGCTCACTGTTGCTGCAACACTGGCTCACCGTTGCAGCAACTCATAGACAGTAAAGGCATTATATTTGATGTTGTAATATATAACTCTCCAGTTTTTTTTGTTAGTTATAAAAACTGGTAAAATTGTGTTTGACATGTTTAGTTACAATTTCAATGCAGTTCCTCTAATAATTTTGTTACATTTTCATTGTTTTTATTCGAATTTATATATCATATTATTGTTTGCACACCAATACATGCAACTATGCAAACTGGCTCACAGTCGCTGACACATTGGCTCACAGTTGCTGACACACTGGATCAGAGTTGCTGCAACACTGGCTCACCATTACTGCAACACTGGCTCACCATTGCTGCAAATCATAGACAGTAAAGGCATTATATTTGATGTTGTAATATATAACTCTCCAGTTTGTTTTGTTAGTTATAAAAAATTGGTAAAATTGTGTTTGACATGTTTAATTACAATTTCATTGCAGCTCCTCTAATAATTTTGTTACATTTCCATTGTTTTTATTCGAATTTATATATCAGATTATTGTTTGCACACCAATATATGCAACTATGCAAGTATGCAAAACCACTTGAAATATATCTTCCATGACTCACAAAACAATCAATGTATTAAAATAATGTGTAAATGCATGGAGTGATTTAATCACCTTAAATGAAAATTCCATCAAATTAGAGAAATCTCCAACCATATCCTCACCACCTATCAAACATACATGGACATAGTCAACAACACATTAATACATAAAATACAGCTAATACAGGAATAAATATTAATATCAAATTGAAAACAAAATCGTGCACAAGAAACCTAGAAAAGCATTCATTGTTGGCACAGGAGCGTCCTCGCTTGTTGAGTTCTTCAAACTGAAACGATTCATCTTCACCTGTCGGGATATTCAAGTCAATTTCGAATCTTGCACTGTGTTGCCTTGTTTTTCTTCTCTTTTTGGGGCTTAGGAAACTCTTCTTCCTCTTCAAAGACAACTCAAAAGCACCCAATCCACACTTGAATTCATAATCCATAATATGAAGATTGTTGGCGTCATCCAACAGTTTTTTAACTAAAGCAATCAACTGTTCAATCTTGGTCAAAGTAGCTGGAGGACTGTTTCGAACCAGGTCTAAGTAGCCAAACAACTCCTCCTTGGCCATCACAATTTCTTGAACATTTACATCAACATTGCGACTATCCATGGCATCTTCAAGAAGATCGAATACTGCCTCTATACTTATCTCAGGAGGGTCATTGTATGACTCAGTTGTGCTTTGATGATTTTGTAATTGGTTTGAAGCCATTGAATCAGAACACAACCAACCCACCTTTATGGCATGCTTGTGTATGTTGCCATGAATAGACCATGGGCAATCACAAGTTATGAAATTTGTACGATGAAAAATGACAAGATATTGCTTATTAACTTTAGATTGACTACTCACCCAAAAAGCATGAGACATTTGCGAATGAGGGTTGCAATCACTATCTGGTCTCCTTTTTGCTTTTTCCATTGATGATTCCAACTGTTTCTCTTTCTTGTAATTATTTAAAACCCCTTTTTTAGAATTTCCTTAAACCGATAATAGGGTTCAACATTTTTTAGAAGAACATATATCAACCAGTCCATCCTACGAGAACATTTCTTTCTTCTATCAAATAGAAAGTTTGTCTTTAGGTAACAGTGATATGATTCCATAGCATTTTTTGTCTCCTGATTTGCATGGGGAAAATCCCGACAACCTTTGATCCACATCCCTAATTTCATAAAATTTGGGTTAATGAAGACATGTCATCCATATTTCAAACCAAAAATAGAAATGTAACTTCAGATTTTTTCAACTTACAAATCTTGTCACCCGCAACCCAATTCTTGTTGAAATAGTCTAGGAACTTTTCCTGATCAGAAAATTTGTTGAAGAAAGCATTAATTGCAACAATAATTCATAATTAAACCCAAATCACTAAACATTTCTTTTGCTATTTCTAGATTACTGGCCAATTGATTCACATTTTTTAGCCATGCTCGACGTACGTGCCAAACACACAAGATAATATTGCACCTTGTGATTCTCCTGCCACATTCAATTCATTTCAAACATGTTATTTTTGTAATAAATACAAGTTGTACTGTGAAATAAGAATATAGAAGTTACCTTAAAGCACCAATTTTAGCCAATGCATCATCAACCATGAAATCATTAACTTTCCAACTATGATCAACTTGGTGACACCTATGCATGAGCTGCTTCAACCATAGTGAAATGTCCTGTGATGTATTACGTGATGACACCACCCATGCAATGGGCACCTCACTTTGTTGGTGATCAAACACGATGAGTATGTACAATTGATACTATCACATTCAAAATACATAGATCATCAACTTCAGATCATCAATCATTATTAATCAAGTTAGTGTACTAGATCAATCATTCTTAATACACTCACCCCATACTTATTCATGCTGAATGTCGAATCCATGGCTATTAGGCTATTATTTGATAGCTTCACCATGGTCTCCAACATCCACTTTGTCTGAATTCCAATTATAAAAGGGACATCTCCACCATTGGGCTTTTGATAAAAGAAAAAATCATTTTGGTGTTTCCTATACCAAAGGTTCACACTCATTTCATCCTTCTGATGCAACTGATAATTTCCTTTCATTAGACGATTATATATGTTAACAACATCTTTTCTACACAAAAAGAAATCCCTATCTCGAGCTGCAACATCCATGTCAATATATTTTTTAACGTGCATTTTGCAAACAGAGTCAACTGGTACATCCAAAAAGAAACAACTCTCTACATAGGAAACCATGTCCCTTGATAAATTTGGTTTATGCAGTGCCCTAGCATGACCAGAGGTGTCATGTTGGTCATGACAAGGAAATCCTTGGCTATCTACATGCTCATACATGCTATATGTTATTATCGCAACCTCAGGGATTTGAATCATAATTTTTACAATGAAATGGCATTGGCATCCCCTCTTTTTCACAAATGAGTATTTTCACTTCACTTCATCTTGTCCCCTTTTGTCATCAGGACCATATGAACAAGCATAGCTGCATAAAAAGGATTGGAAACTCAATGCATATGATACCCACATATTGAAAACTGTTTGAGTACTATTCATACCAACATATTGAAAACTGTATGAGCACTATTCATACCAACTCCATTGAAAACTGTTTGAGCACTATTCATACCAACATATTGAAAACTGTTTGAGCACTATTCATACCAACATATTGAAAAATTTATGAGAACTATTCATACGAACATATTGAAAATTGTTTGAGCACTATTCATACCAACATATATACATAGGATTTATAAAAAAACTTACACTTCATATACCAAGGAAGTAATAGGCCTTGAGCTTGGGTGTTTGCTTTGTACCCGAGTGAAAGAACATGCCGCATTTGGGTTCATTTCCTCTCCTTTAATAATGTCTTCAACTATAGTTGAAGGAATTTTTGCAATCCAATCTAAGGAGTCCATTTGTTTTCCTTGTACAAGAGACCAATCTAAATTCGACCTAGAGAAGATTTGCTTTCCTTTAGGGTTTTGCACCGGAAGGGCAATTATTGATTCCCATTTCAATTGCTTCACCATTTTTAAGCGAGTTGCCACAACGGTGGAGTGGGCGCAAAGGGGATTCTCACTTAAAAATACTCAGACATTGAATTAAAAAGCAGTGTTTCACTAAACAAAACAGAAACAGACCGGTTTTCAGTAGACCGGTTTTCAGTATTGGTCCCGCGAGTCAGACTGGTTTTCAGTAGTGGTCCTGCGAGTTGCCGCAATGGAGGAGTGGGCGCAATGGCTATTCTCCCTTAAAAAAAATACATTGAATTAAAAAACAGACCCCGGTTTTCAATAGCTATTTTGTTCAATCCAGCGACTCTCCCTTTTGTTCAATCCAACGACTCTCCCTTTCGTTCAATCCAACGACTCTCCCTCTCAAATTTTCAATAAGATTTCAGTAACATTCAAGCGACTCTACCTCTCGATTTTTGGTTCATTCCACGATTCTCCCCCGTCTTCCCTCAACTGGTTTGCATCGACCTGTTCGCAGGGGGCGCGGGAAATTTGCATTCATGTTATTCAATGCACCCCTGTCACCGTAGGTTGGTAGGAGGAAAATGGTACGTTTTGTGGGACGGAGACGGAGACGAAGCTGACGAGGAAGGGTAACGGTAATATCGCGGGAACGGAGATGAAGACGGAGACGAGGAGAGGCGTGGGGCTGTGTTTGCCAGAGGGATTCGACGGTCTGCCAGGGGCACAAAACCCGAAGGCCATTCCGTCGAATGGTTAGCTTACTCCTTCTTTACCGACTTGGATTCCAATGAGAAATTTAAGAGTTTTAAAAATAAAGGGGGACAATTTGGAAAGATGAATCTCAAGTAGTCATGTAATTTATTGAGAAAATATTGTTTATGTTTTATTTCGTAGCAAAATTTCTTTACTTTGATTTAAGTTTTTTGTTCTTGATATAAAACTATACACAAAAGTTGAGATTAAGTGGTCCAATCCACTTTGGATATGTGAACACTACTGGCACCTTTTCAATTAAGGGAGGAGTTGTCTTTGGTTAGACAAAATGGACTCGTCGTTTGACCATTTCCGGCTGATGGGACAGCGAGTCTGACGACCCCTGCTCAATGACTGAACTCCAGTGGACCCCACGACGATCATTCTCCGTTGGAATCCACTCCTCCTCCACTGGTGGGCCCTGCTTCCCTCGGCCGGTGCCTCCACTACCTCAGCATCCGCTTCCCCTCCACTCCTCCAGCCCGCACGCTTAAAGCTGATTTAAATTTTGAAGTTGGTTCATTCGCACCCATTGATTAAACTCCATTCAAGAGCCAATATTTGCTTCATTCACCGACGAAGTCCTGTGGAATCCCTCAAAAGCATGCAACTTCGAAGTTCAGTTGCGGAGGGAGGTGTGATCTGTGGCATATTCTCAGACGATATTATTAAGTTTAGTTTTTATTCTTAGGCTCAGTTCAGTGGAGGAGAAAGACTGATTTTCCCCTTTTTTTTGGTGAATTTGATTCCATTCCCGTTTCTTAAGCCATGGATGTTGTGTTAATTGTTTTATTGTCTTCTGAGTTGTGCCAAGCCGCCTTTAACTCATCCGGTATTAAATTCTTCTGTCTGTCATCCCTTAAACCAGCTTTCATGAAACAGTTGACTGTCTTAAGGACTAAAATAAGTCAAATAATTTTTTTAAAGCCAGCCACGTTCAAATCCTGAACTCATAGATAGAGTTTAAGTGAATTTTGCAAGCAAGTATTTCAACTTTGTTAGTTGAATCTTCAAGAAACGCTTTTGCTGGTTTGTTTCTACAATAATTTCTCTTTTTCTAGTCTCCTGAAACTCTGGATTCCTTCCCAGCTTAATGGACTTCTCTATCCTTATGAGGCCAAGGGCTAGGTCAAGTTGCAGTATTATCAGGAATGTTTTGCAAAAACTTATATTGTATATGTAGAAATTTTACAGCAAGGAAGATTTGCAGGATTATTGGAATTATTTGCAGACTTGCTATTTTTAAGCAGGCAGTGTTGGATTTGCAATTTTATCATGTAGGTTGATTAGTAGACTTTTAGAATCTAATTTGCATTAATCAATTGATAAAAGTACAATATTTAGTAGTTTTTTCATATTCTTAAAGAATTAAATGACAAAAAAATATAAAGTAAACAAGACATTTTTTAACGCTTAGTATACACTCAAAACATAATATTGGAACAATTATGAAATTCTATATTGACAATATATTGTCATAGCGAGCCCTGTTAAATCTCATCGAAGGTCCATGATGATGATCCTCAAATAACCTACAGAAAATACTTTAATGGAAGCATTAAATTTGTTTTCTATATGCGCTAAAAAAATAATTTTCGAGTGCCTACAAGAAAAAATTTAATGCTTCCATTAAAGTATTTTCTGTAGGTTCTTTGAGGATCATCATCATGGACCTTTGAGGAGATTTATGATGGACCTTTGAGCAGATTTATCCTTTTTTAATGACATTACAGAAATGCAATTTGTATGAATTCATTTTTTCCCTGTAGGCGATGGAAAATGATATTGAATATGGACATCCTATGTTACCAGAAACAAGAAATGCGGAACAAAATGAGACACGAGTTCAGAAATGGGAAATAATGATTCTCAATAATAGAAGTTTTACAATTTTTTTAATACACATACAAGATTAATTAAATTTTTACTATCAATGACATCATCCAAAATGTTTCGCACTATCATTCAAATTTACAAAATTAAAAAGAGAGATCATATTCATATTTACTGCATATTCAATAGTATGAATCATATGCATGAAATTAAGTTTGCAACAATACAAAAATTGCAATGTTCATTGTTTAGTTCACAAATAGGCTAATGTTCATATCCATCTCATCCGTTGGCTCTACTAGAGTGAAAGGGCCAGAGGCCCCTGCTTTGACCAGGATCGATAGTATTGTGATTGTGACCTCCTAACATATCATTCGCGTAGAACACCTCTAAAGGCAGCTCATCATCCTGAGAAATGCCCTATGTTCATAATCCCATATCCAAATGGGTACAACAAGGTAGTCTGCCTATTCTCGTGGTAGACAACAATGATTTGAGTGAACACACGCCAAATATCTGGTTTTTTGTGAGGTTAGGCGAGTTCTCATAATAGATGAAGTAATACTCACTCCAATTTCACTCACATGCCGATGAACTAGTCACACGCATAATGGAGAGTATCTTAGTTAAAATCCAATAATAGAAACTTGAACTATGGCCTTTTCTGTTGGTTGAGAAAACATGTTGATGAACTAGGCACATGCATAATGGAAACGGTCTGATATAAAATTTAATAATAGAAAATTGAACTAGGGTCTTTTATGTTGGTTGTTCTCACAGGTCATAAACCTGCAAAAAACACACAGCAGAAAATCTGACTAATTTTCGATAAACAGATTTCCCATCCACAGATGAGTTTTTGTTGTGGGTTCAATTTTCAAACGGGTGTCCAGAGACGACCACCTTTACGACATAAACTCATACCTATCGAAACCTATGCCTGATATACACCTCAAGGTTGCAAAGCTCAAGGATGCACATTTCGAATCCACCCAAATGGTAGGTATTCCAAAGTTGCAAAGCGCAAATATGCATATCTCAAGTTCACACAAACGATGGGCATACCAAAATTGCGAAGATCGACGATGCATATCTCCAGTTCGGAATAGGCCATTCATGGAAGAAAATAGACCCCATGTTCCACTGAGAATGGGGCCCTGGGAATCCTTTTACGGCGTCAGAATTTGAGAAATTGAAAATTCCATTGTGTCAATCAGGTTATCAGCCATAGAGGAATGTTTGTTACCCGAATAAACTTCTCCCTTGAGTTCAGCCAAATCGCAGAATCGAGTGGCGGGCACATTAAGGTATGCATATCTCTCAGTGTCCACCCAAATGGCAGGTATATCAAGGTTGCAAAGTTCCAAGATGTATATCTCGGATTCACTAAATACGGGCTCTTGAATGGAGTTGAATCAACGGTCGCGAATGAACCCAATTCAAAATTTAAATGAGCTCTAAGCGTGCGGGTGCGGGTGCGGGTGCGGGTTGGCAGAGCGGAGGGGAGGCAGAGAGGCTGGAGTAGAGGAGGCATCGATGGAAAGAAGCGGGGCCTACTAGCGGAGGAGGAGTGGAGTCCACCAGAGAGTGATCATCGCGGGGTCCACCGGAATTTGGTCGTCGAGTGGGAGTCATTGGATTCGCTGTCCCATCAGCTAGAGATGGCCGGACGATGAGTCCATTTCGTCTAACCAAAGAAAACGAAGTTCTCTATCGAGTCCTTGAAATAGCTCGGACGGTAAAAATTTGCCGGAATCCAATCAACTAAAATTGAAAATTCCGGTGCTTGGAGTGTTTAGAATCCATTTTTGATGCAGGAAATGGATTCAGCACTATCAAAAACCCTTAGGGCACTTAAAATATTAAAGTTTAACAATTGTAAACAAGATTTTGGGCAAATTTTTGCTGGATTTTCTGAAAATCATTGCCAAATTCTAAGTGAAAACGCGACCTTTTTAAACTACGCGAAATAAAACTCTTCGAAGAAATAATAATTTTATGAAAGCAATCATAAAATTTCAAAATTTATTATTTTCAAAATTAGAATTTGCAATTAGGAGATTAATTAGGATGTCAATAGTGTGAAAGAGGGTCATAATTTGTTGCCGTTTTTTCCAGGTAACATGTGGGTCACGGAAGAGGCAAGTCTAGAAAATTCCATTGTGATATTTTAAAAATTAGTATTTGAAATTAGGATATTAATTAGGATGTCAATAGTGTGAAAGGTGGTCATACTTTGTTGTCGTTTGTTCCATGTAACATGTGGGTCATGGAAGAGGCAAGTCTAGGAAATTCCATGGTGAAGGCCCATGACATTCATGGGTGGTTAATATTCTGTTGGAAATATAGATTGATGACAAATAGGGCGTGAATATGATGATAATGGCATGTGATCACTCCACCAGTAAACCACATACATATTGGCAGTGAAAGTCCTTAGCATAAAGAAAATGGGACCGCAAACTTTATAGAGCCGTGACCAATTTGACGCTTCCTTCCATCTTCCACGTATTTCATGCCCAATTTCTTCTTTTGTGGTGGTGATCTTATACCACTGGTAGTGCCTACAACATGGTGATCTAATTGTGATGTTAGTGGGCCAACACTACACATCTTTAAGGTGGTCATAATTACACATCTTTTCGAAGGAAGTACATTGTTAGAAGTCTTAACTAGCGTGAAAGAGGCTCAAAGTCTATTGTCATAATGTATAATGTGTGAGTCACGGGTGGAGGGAATTCTAGTAAATTCCATGGTGAAGGTGCACCGAGCAGTGAGGACAATGGTGCACAAACCCTAATGTTGTGGGTGGTGAATATTCTGTTGAATATATCACTTGATGACAATTATACAAAGGCCATGAATATGATGTAATTTTTTTGTTTTTTAATAAAAATTTAGTGCTGTGTAAAACTAAATTTCCCATGAGGAGAATAATTAAAATAAAATTTTTTTATGAACCACTCAATGGCTAGCGACCAAGTTAAAGAGGTATGGAATATTAGCTATGTTTTATATTACAATTATTTTGGAAACAAATTAATTATCATTTTTTTAAGTAATTTAAATATTTGATGAGCTGATGTGATACCGAAGGTATTTTTTCTTTGCTACATAATGTGTGGCACCTTAGGCATTAATGGTTTTTTTAGTTTTTAGTTTTCTTTTTTGGAAATATATAAATTTATATTTGATTTAAAAGACATTAAATATATAATAAACAGTAGTTTAAATATATCTATACAAATCTCTTTATGAAATAGGTATCAAGACTAAAAGTTGTATCATTGATTAGTACACTTCCCATACTGTATAGGATCCAGACAACATGATTCCATACAAGTCTAAAACAATTTACGTACAAGAGAATAAAAACATACATATATCACTGTGCATAAGAGACATAATTGTTTATACATCCAAACTTTAGTTTATATCTCCATTAGTAGTGGATCCCGTAATGAACATCACCAAACAAACTAAATTAATAGACCTCATCTACAAAAAAACAAGCATGATGTATCCTATTGCCACAGTTGAATCAACATTAAAGCCACAATACTCCTACATAATGAGCTCGGATGCTTCCCCAGAAAATAGTATTAAAAACGCTTTATCCAAAGATGAGCCAACGATTTAGAGATCCATTGAAATTCTACGCACCATTAAAACATCAGCGGCGTGACCAACACTAAGACAACACCAACATATCACAAAAAGAAAACCATAAACACAATTTTCACAATGACTGATAGTGCAAATAGCGAGCCAATACCACAAGAGGTCATCTAGAATACCCTAGAGCAAAGTAGCACTGGCAAAATGAAAGAAAAAATTACCTAATATTTCCATATTAATCATTATCTGAAGAGATCAAGTTAGAAGTTTGAACACTATCAGTTAGAGGATCAGTGAGATCTCTTAAGGCTTAATCGCTCACAAAAAAACTCTCCACCCATGCTAAATGAGAGTCAAAATTGTTCATACAAAAACACTAGTCATGAAAGCATCCTTTTGATATCCTCTAATGACGAAAACACAATATAATTTTCCACCTTTTTGTCCTTGAATAAGAGACACAAAAATGTTTTGTTTGTTGATTTAAAGCCAAAAAATTCATAAAGTGCAACCTTCTTTTCTGGAATCCATCAAGATCTGGAATCCATTTAGCATCCTCCCCCACTAATTCAGAGTTAGAGCAATAGGTTCAATCCCCTGTCTCCTTGTTTTACAAAACCAAGATCTCCTTTTGAACCTCTAGAGGGAAAAAAATCAAAAGAAGTAGCCACAAAATCATAGCCAAAAGGGAAAACCCTTTTATGTTGAATGTTTCCTATGCCACCTCACCTACTACTCCTCCTCTGTCTTGGGGCCATGAGCACAACTACAGATAAATAGTGAGGACAATAACTAGAGAGCCCAATGCTAATAAAGTAAGACAAAGTACGATGATGTCGACCCTAAATTCCAAATCTATAGAAAATAAGGTCATAAAAAAAAACCACTCAACTGGCCCAAAACCCCAAATGTTATCAACTTCACCGGACTTCAATTTCATTACCCAACTAACAGACCTTGGATACTCTTTACAAGCTAGACTATACACCAAGAAAATAGACCCATGAAACCAAGAACTATACCAATGAAACATCTTAGTAAACAAATAAATTCCCACACCTCTTTCCAATTGCAATTGAATCAGAAATTGAATAGCATATATTACATAATCCAACACCAAACTTCCCAGATACCAATAGCTTGTGACCCCAAAAACCCCAATTATCCACCACAACTTAACATAAGTCACCCACGTCGTATAATAAAAAATAAATTGATAGAATAAAATACCTAAGAACAACAAATTGAGATGTGATATGGTGACAAAAAAATTAAAACTGACCATGAAATAATGAAACTCAATGAATATCAAAGGGGTTGTGAGCCATCAAGGCCACCACCAAACATGAAATTGCCACTCCCAAGGTTCAAACACCAGGATACACATAAATGGTAAGCCACAACTATACACAAAATCCAACAAAGAAAGGTATAATCTCATAATAATTAACCTCAACGTACCACTACAAAGGGAAGCCTAGTGCAAAACAAAGGAAATACAAGCCTAAGAATTAACCACCATGCACAAACATTCAACGAGAAGCAACTAGTGATGGAGGTCAAGGAGTAAACCTTGCCTCATCGCACACAATTATTGAGCCTTCATCCATCCATTTCCATAACCTCACATTTAAAAACACCAAGTGACATACATATTAATGTTAATGCCTTAACTACCTCCTACCACTTCCACCTGAGAATATACCAAGTGTTACGATGGCACCCTCTCCAAACCATCTGTTAGCACACAGTTCTTTGCTAAGTCATGAGTCCATTCCATACTTTTATTTTTAGGATTAAAGTTTAAAAAAAATTCAAAATTTTAAAAAATATTTTGGTCGCTACCAGAATTTCCAGGAGCACCAGTTTTAGCCCTTTCAGACAGTCTGTTATTTTCCTATTTCTGTCTTTTTTATTTTTATTATGATGTTGCCAGAATTTCCAGAAGCATACTCTGTTTTAAAAAATAAAACGAAAAAGCGCATCCGCTTTAGTTAAGCCACGTTTCATAGTGTAAATATGCCTCAAATATTTTTTAAATATTTTTAGATCCCATGATAGGTGTCGTATCACAGTCAGTTAGCTTAAGTCAAGTCGTTATAAACGTTGAACACATGTGTCATCCGCAGTTATGAACTGAAAAATTAACCCAACCTGCCTGTCAAACTCCAAGTTAGTTTACGCATGTTTAGGTACATGTTTTTCTGAATCAAGGATATCATGGTTATTACACTACATGCCATACTTGTTTGGCTGGCTATACAACAATGCTGCTGGAAATTCTGGCCAATCAACAACAAAGAATACACAGGTGACTACAAGTCATAAAACCACTTGCCACAAGCCATCTAGAGCTCTCATACGGAAAATGCAGCCAACTGAAGGTGGTGATGGAGTATCCAATGTTGCACATCATGGTGAGGAATATTATTAATGACGAAAGTTGATTTTCATGGGGTGATGAACCAAAGTTTTGGTTTTAAAACCACCTAAAAATCAGGAGAATGTCATTTGAAGTTTAGTCGTTGGGATTCGAATTGCTGAGAGTCATACTTTGAGAAGGAGTCTAGATTTCAGACAAGATTCCAGAGGTGAACACAGGCCACACCTGTAAGGTAAAACTCTTCCGACTCTGCCACCTATCAGTTGCATGAGACATAGGCATTTATTTTTCTGAATATGATAAAACAAGTGGTAAGATAAATCGAATAGAGCCAGAGGGTGCAGATTTAGTTGATGCCAATTCGAGGGTAAGAAGTTTTTTTATGCATTCAGGGTGGTATCCTCTTTGTACCAGGTTAGGGAGCTCTCACTCAGGAGTAGCCCTAGAGTTTTCTAACTCTTTTAATGGACAAGAATCTACAATTTATGGCCTCACTTTGTAGGTTTCTGAAGACTCCATTGCTGAAGCCTGTAACCTTTGTAATATTCCAAATTTTGCATGCAGCAAATTGGAGTATTAAATTTTTCTAATGTCACTTAGTAGATGAATACATGGGTAAGGAGGCCCATACATTTCACAAATAAGACAAAAATCCCTCATAATGTGAAAAGGGATCATAATGCTAGCTGGATTTTACACTCTCATGTGTGAACAGGGACAAATGCATGTGGACAAGGTCAAGTTTGACCAAGTCAACAACGTAGGTATGAGAGGAGGAGATCATCCATAGAGACAGCGCAGTGCAAGTGGGAGGAAGGTTCCTTAGTGAAGGAAACCCTAATGAGTGGGGCCCAAGGCAAGAAGGCTCACACATGTTTAAAAGGAGGGCAAGGCAGCCATAGCAAGACATATTATGAATTGAATATTTTATTTTGGTCTGCATGACTATTTGCATTCTCTTGCTATTTAGCAGAGTTGCTCTGCTGCTTAGCACAAGGATCTCCTGTTTAGGAATCCTTCTCCTTTCTTGAGAGGCCTCTTGAAGGAGCTTGTACTTAATTTCTCCACATCCAGGCTTGAGGCCAAGCATCCTCCTTCAACTACAACATTATTTCTACAGCAGTATAACATTGTGTTGTAGGGTGTTGCAGTGGAGGTTCACAACACCACTTCCATAGCTTATTTTTCAGAGGAGGGAGCTTCCATTCCTTTGGAAAGTCAGTAAGGAAGATTCCAGGGAAGATTTGCATATCTTAGCACTTGGCCAAAGTACTCCCATCACCTACAACGCAGTCCCTTGCAGGAAACGTGTCATTTTTCATAGAGTTGCAGCAGTAGGGTTTAAGCCCTTGTTCTTGAGCTAGTTTCCTAAGGAAAGGGCCAACCCTTCTCCCGGAAAGTTAGAAGAAGGGATTCTCATCCCTCTATTGTATTATTCAACTATATGTATGTAATTTTGCAGTAAGACTGCATTATTTCAGATCTGAATATTCAAATCTGTTGTTGGGGCCCTTGTTTTGAAATTAAACAGTTTTTGAGTTGCAGATAGTACGTGGTGGGACGCAACCACGGTAGGCAGAGAGCTGTCAAGGTTGCGAAGGAGTGAAGAACAGGTGGCATGGCTATTATGGGAGCAAGCACAGATGGCAGAAGAACATGGAAGGAAACAAGCAGTAGAACTCCCAGCGAACAGAAAGAAACTAAAGATAACCGAGCAAGAAGAAAGGAAGAACTGTCAGTTGCACTGGCAGTAGAAAAAATAGGTAGCTGACCAGCGGATAAAGGAGGTTGGCTCAGAAGGGATCAAAGAATAGGAGCCGTAGGAGAGCTCTGTTTGTGTTTGATGAAAAGCTAAACCTACTATAGGGTAGGTTTACTTTCATTTTATCAATATGAACCTACAACCCCCTAAACTCCATAACAAGGCTGCATGATTCATAACCCGAACCTTCGATCTTGGGACCTATGGGTTACAGGCCACCATGCTTCCGCTGCGCCACTTCAATGCCTACGTATAAATATATATATATATATACCGGAAGCACTAAACAAAAACCATGATTTCCATAGTCTTTGATCAATACGAGCTGGCCCTCTTTTTAAACCCTTAACATCGGAAACCCAATGTACAAATTTTGGTTTAAAAAACATCAGAAGAAAATAATCCATCGAATTTCATAACCCGACCAAATGTTGGTCCCACTTTTATACATAACACCGGAACTAAAAACATTCAACCCCAGTTTTGATATATATCGGTCCCACTTTGATGCATTTAAATCCGTAAACCAAAATTCATTCGACTTTAGCTTATAACATATCTCACATCCATTAAAGCTTTTAAAGCCGAGCAACTTTATTTGTGATAACCATCGATCGCAAATCGAACGGTTATCATTCTTCATAAACACATATTCATTATGCGAAGTGATCCTACGACCATCGCATTCCACATTTGTTTGAGAGCCAATCTGACGGATATCGCGTAACAAAGATGCACGTTGTTTAATTCTCCAAACTCACGCGAAAAAAGTTGTTTTGTGACGCCACGCGTCACTCGCGGGGGTGTTTCGAATTCGTTCATCGAATTACTGCCAACAACCCAAAATCTATGCGATAACCATATGTGGTTTTCAAAACCCACCTCCAATGTTCCAACTTCCATTTATGCCATGCCCTCATCTCATGGTTCTGAAACACAGGTTTCAAATTAAATGAACATTGGAGCACTTAAAAGAAAACTCCGTCGAGCTATGGATTGCCAGACCAACATAATTTCGCTCAAATATCTAAGTGTGTTTTTAACTCAGAGTTCTTTCACTCGTGGTTCCAACGTGGATTTAGTTCTACCACATAACATCTCACTCAATGATATTATATTGCACTGGATCGCCATCGATCCTTGCAGTGATCGATGGTCGATCAATAAATATAATAATGCAGTATTTAATATATGAATCTAAGCTGTAAATGAACACAACTCGACACACAGAATTCAACATAACAATCTTCTTATTATATACAAGACTCACTTACAAGCTAAGGCATTTCAACCTTAGACATAATTTATCATGCCACTACATTGCATTCGCTCACACACTTCTTCACACATTACAGACTTTCTTTTATAGATTTTTTTGAAGAGCATGGATCAGTTAAGATCCACGATTTTCTCCCTCAATTTCTCAAACAAACCCTAAGTCTTCTCGATTATGCATATATGGCAAATAATTACATTTAATTAGACCTCAACAGTTCCAGCAAATTGGCTTTGTTTTAACTAATTTTGCCCCAATTTACATTGACTGTCCACATTTTCCTTTCCATAGCTTCGGGTTCCAATTTTAATTAAAGTTTGCTCAGGTGCCCCTGCATTAGTGTTGTTCTGTCCTCTACCTTTCTATAGCTCTGTGTTCTACTCTATCCAATAGGACCTCACTGTATTATGTTTTGTTCAAGCTCATGTTGAGGAGCATTGTAATAGTTTGTTGCTGATAGTTGACTTATAATATAATCAGAGTTTGTTGTTCACGATATATGTTGTGGTATGGAATGAATAGTTTTGGTAGTATTTTAAAATTTTATGGATTTTCATTCTGAATGCATATATGAGGGATATCGTACATTGAATGTTGCAGTTGCTTAATCTTTGGGATAGTTCAAGTTTATACATATCAATGCTGCTAAACTGATATCAATCTACTCCCCATCTTAGTAAGGTCATGGCATGCATTGGGTGAGACTCTCTGCACCTCAGAGTAGGGTGAAAATGCCAGCATGGTGCTAGACTATAGAGGAAAACCTTGTTGGCCTCTAAGCTGAACCTAGGTCTTACTTGCGAGACCTGTTTCCTCGCCAACAAATGGTTCTGTTTCCGGGAGCTGAAATTTCATCTGGGAGCTAGATCATGGTATCTCAAATCTTTGAAAGAGAAATATGAAGCTGGTGGGATAACCACCTAGATCATTTCATCACTTAGCAAGTCGAGCTAAGATGACAAAAGGAGAAAACGATCGAAGATCTAGTTCTATTTTCTGACTCTGCTAGTGATACTTACAAAATATTTTGGGGAAAGTTCCCAGAAGAACTCTATATTTGGTTGTGAAGGCTCCAGACCAAGGCAACCAAAGGAAAGTCACAGAAAGTCAATTGCAAGTGGGTGCACGGAGATCTGGTGGCCCTTCATCGGTTAAATACAGATTTGACCCAAGCTGTAGATTTTTGGGTGGAATCTACCTTGGACGGATACATAGTGGAGTTTGCAGCAGAGTGCTACTAGTATTTCTCGAGAGCAGAAGATATATTTAGATTCAGGTTAAGGGGGAAGATGTTGAAGGAGATTCCATTGTGGATTAAAGCCTTGATGGTAATGAAGGAAGAATGGGGTTCCAAAAATCGAAGATGGAAGCGTAAAACTTCTGTGCCAGGGGAAGGGACTAAGGGAGAGATGCTACAAGAATAGTGAAAAGGGGGAGTAGGCGTATGGATGTTGAGACCTATAATAGGCTAAGGGAGCGACGAGCACATCAGAGGGTGCAGATCGCTGAGAAGTGGTGAGAAAGGGTGATAAAGGAGTTAAAGAGACAGGAAAGTAGTCAAAAAGATAAGGAGGAGGTGCCTCAGGAGACGAAGGAAATGGAAAGTCAGGTGGGTCCCCAGGATACAGGAGGGACCGTTAAAGAAGTTCAGCAGGTGTATAGGAGCCCAGCCCAGATGGAGAAAGGAAAGAAGTCTAATGGAGAAGATATAGATGCGCGCCTCGAGGAGATGTCCGATGTGGAGTTGCATGTTGCAATGGAGCAACTATTCCAAGAAAGACCAGCATCCATATCTCAAGGTACTCCTATTCCCCAAAGTTCAAGTAGCTCTAGTCCCAACCTTCCCCTAGTGCTTTATCAACCCCTAGGTGAAATTTTTGTTAAGTTGCGTGAATTAAGCAAGTTGCATAGTATTCAGTCTCCAGCAGTAATACACACTAGTAGTAGTATTGCTAGTAGTACCATTTCACAACCAGGAAACAACGATTTCATTTTAGTAACGACTACTCAAGTGAACATGGCGGGATCATTTATCCGGCACCCAAAGTTCTCTGGGAGGGGTAATGATGATGTAGAACAACATTGGTACCTATGCGAGGCCATATGGAGGGCAAGGCAGACACCAGATGTGGGGAAGTTAATAGAATTTCAAACCACTCTCAGGGAGAGAGCACTACGCTGGTTTATAAAGTGGTCTGAAGCTCATCAGAATCTAGCGATAGCAGATGTGAAGAGGGACTTCATTAAGGAATTCAAATTACCCCAAACAGACCAGCAGGATCTGTCAGAAATGTGGGAAATCAAGCAATGGGAAGGAGAAACTACTTGGGATTTGATGTGGAGATTCAAAGATGCGATTGGAATACTTAGCTATCCAATCGATTCAAACCATCAAAGGGATTGGTTCATCAAAGCTCTGCTCCCCTTGACAAGAACTCCATTAACTCAACAGAAGATCGAGACGTTGCAGGACGCGCTGGAGCAAGCAATGAAGATAGAAGCCATGATGGGTTATCTGCAAGAGTTTAAGGGATGAGCATCAGCTCAGGACCCCTCTATAATGGGTCTACATCATTAAATAGCGAGTTTGACTGAAAACCTCAAAGAAATTCAACCAATGTGGCCGGCAAGACTGAATGTATGGTGCACACATTGTCCTATAGAAGGACATGTGGTAACCGAATGTCCTCGGTTGCAGGGGTAGAACGTGGGGACATTGGCTGCAGGGGCACAGGGGGCTCCACCAATGGGAGGAGTTGCCCAAATAAACACCCAGGGAATATATCCATCACAACAACAATACACAGGGTTCCCGACGCAACAAAGTCCAACCACTACTGAGTATTGTGAAATATGTAAGAACATGGGTCATCCACCTCGCCTATGCCCGATTTTACAAAAATATTCCAATGTTCCAAATAAAACATACTGCGAGTTCTGTGCCTCAACAACACATAACATAGAGCAATGTAGAGCTCTAGATGCACTGGAGGAACGATTGGACTGGCCTTCATACCGAGTGAATGAGGCTCCCCGAGGAAGAGGAGGAGGCATGAGACGAGGCCGAGCAGGGGGTAGAGGTCCGGTAAGATGTTACAATTGCGACCAAGAAGGACATGTAGTTAGAGAATTTCCACTCCCTAGAAGACCCTGGTATTCCCAGTGCCAAGTTAACATGCACGCAACAGAAGATTGTCCTGAGCTCATTAAAATATGGGAGGAAAGAGCTAGACAGAGGGGGAAAAATCTAGTAAATGCAGAACCCAGGCTAATGGAGACTCATATAATGCAGAACGTGGCCATAGTGACATGAGGAGGAAAAAGAACGGGAGAAGATGCACATATAATGGACCTGATAAAGTTGGTCAGGCCAGCATCCCCAAAATTGTTGGTCAAACCAGAAAGACAAAAGCAATTTTTTCAAGAAGCAGTAGAAACCTTCGCCCAACTGGGGGGAAAAAAGGTGTTGAGTTATAGAAAACCAAGGAAGAAAATGAAAACAAAGCTAATTCAGGAACTATAATTCAAGAATGGTTCCATCTATTCCTAAAAATTGTTAACAATGCACCAATGCTGGAATAGCTAAAGCAGAACCTGGAAGAGCGGTACAGAAGAGCACAGGATCAAGGGAATCACCCGACACAACCCAGAAATATGTGTAGAGAGTGAAAAGAAATAAAATAAGGACCAGAAAAGAATTCTGAGTGAACACACAAGTTGCGGGTTTCCAAATTAAAGACACCATGCTTGATTTGGGATCTAATGTCAATATTTTACCAAGGAAAACTTGGGAAGTGTTGGGAAGGCCAAGGTTGACATATTCACCAATCCAACTTCAGATGGTGAACCAATACTACATTGTGCCCATTGGCAGACTGGAGGAAGTTGAAGTTGATATTGCAAGGGTAAAGACATTTACGGACTTTGAAGTCATTGACATCATGGGGGATAAATATCCTTATCCTGCATTTTTAGGAATTGACTAGGCCTTTGAAAATTATGCAATAATAGATATAAAAAAAGAACTGATGATCTTTGAGGACGGGGAGGTCAGAGTCACTTAGCCACTCGACCCATATCAAGGTCCAAGATATACAGAGACTATGGATAACAGAGAAGATGCTCAGCTTCTGGACCATCTCTATCAATTGACCACAGGTAGAAGGGAAGATTACATCAACCCAACAACAGGCAGCTTTGTAAGCTGGAGAAGCATCCAAAGCTTAGAATTAGGCTCAGAAATAGCTTGGGATGATTGGCAGCAAGGAGGGTATGAAACCAATACAAGGAGATGCGCCAACATCGGAAGAATCAATTGGATCGGGACCGAGGTAAGGGAGTACCCAACTTTATCCAATATGAACGTTGTAAATACTTTCATAAAAAATATAGAAGAGAATGTACAAGAAGGACACAGGATACCACTAATGGACATGGCATTATAGTCCACATCTGCAAGATGGTGGACTAATCATCGCAACTCACTGTCACAATGGGACAAAGTTGTGGCAACATTGAAAGCGAGATTTAAGGAAGAGGAAGGACCCAGGATTAAGGAGAGATACCAAGGGGACTCAGACCCCAGAAACCATCTGAAGAAATGTGAGGAGCAATGGAGAAATGAAGGATATCTAGAAGAACTATGGGTACACCGGTTTATCCATTCTCTGGACTTGATTCCACAGGCCTGGTACCTGACGGAAGAGAAGAAAAGGACCAGCAAATGGCGAGAAGTTGCAGATAAATTTACATAGTGTTTCTTGTTCGAAGGAAAACCAGAACCGGTCACACAAGCTTTGCAGGCTATTAAGAAGGTACTGTTCTTCCCAGAAATTCGAAAGGAGGATGAGCAGCCTTTTCCGAACCAAGGCATCAGACAAAAGGTAGCATGTCAAAAGATAAACAGTGAGATGGATGACGATAATCTAGAGGATCTTAGGCATCTGCATTTTAAATAAACATAGGGGGAGAGGGATATCAAAGAAGAACCGACGACAGAAGGGATCCACCTGCTACCATTAAGAACCAAGAAACTAAATATTGGAACAGAAGATAAGCCCAAACTAGTGACGATTGGAGATTATTGTGATGAACAAACAACTAATGAGATATTCAGTCTGCTAAAGGAATATGAGGACTTGTTCCCTTCATCGGTAGTGGATTTGAAGGGAATAAAAGGGGATATGGGGGAGATGCAGATAATATTGAAACTTGATGCAAGGCCGGTGAAACATAGACCATATCATCTGAATCCAAGGGTGAAGGAAAAGGTTAAGGCAGAGATCGACAAGATGCTAAAGGTAGGATTGATATTCCCGGTAGAGGAAGCAGAATGGGTAATTCCTATAGTTATACAGAACAAGAAGGAGAAGTCTGAGATTCGAGTCTGTGTAGATTACAGGAGCTTAAACAATGCTTATATCCATGACCCATTTCCCACTCTGTTTAGTGATGAAATCTTAGACAATGTTGTAGGGAACGAGGCGTATTCATTCACCGATGGATTCTTAGGATACCATCAAGTAATAATAACAGAGGAAGATAAGAAAAAGACAAAATTCACCATCGAATGGGGCTCTTTCGCATATAATGTGATGCCATTCGGATTGAAAAATGCACCAGCAGTATTTTCTCACATCGTGATAGTTGCTTTCCGGGAATACATCCACAAGTTCTTAGAGGTCTACATGGATGACTGGACAGTCTACAACATACTAAAGGATCATGCGACATTATTGAGGATAATGTTTGATAGATGTCGACAGCTGCAGATCTCGTTGAACCTAAAGAAGTGTATCTTTGCAGTACCGTTTGGAATACTGCTAGGACACATGGTATGTACCCAAGGAGTTTGTGTAGACCCAGCCAAGGTAGCAGTGATAGTCAACTTGGAGGCACCAGAAATGGTAAAACATATGAGGTCACTTTTGGGCCACACAGGTTACTACCAGCGATTTATCTGCAACTACGCGAAGATAACAGCCCCATTAGAGAAGCTGTTGAGGAAGTCTGAACAGTTCCACTGGACATATAGTTGTAGGACAGCCTTGGAGACCCTGAAAGAAAAGCTGGCAAGTGCACCAATATTGGTTCACCAAAACTGGGATAAACAATTCCATGTGCACATCGATGCTTCGAGAATCACACTAGGAGCAGTCTTGGCTCTACCAGGGGACACGTCAGTCAACCACCCAGTATATTTTACAAGTCGAAAATTGTCCATAGCAAAACGGAACTACACCACAATGGAGAAAGAGGCATTGGAAATGGTGTATTCCCTTCAGAAGTTCCGCCACTACCTGTTGGGAGGTACATTCAAATTTTTCACATACCACTCAGCTTTGAAGTATTTAGTAAACAAACCAGTCTTGGAGGGGAGAATCTGCAGATGGCTCCTACTCTTCCAGGAGTTCACATTTGAAGTGATCGTCAAGACCAGAAGGTTGAACATAGGGCCTAACCACCTATCTTGACTAGAGAATGGAGAAAATGGAGGATATCTAGATGATAAGTTACCAGAAGCTAATATTTTCAGAGTAGAAGACATCCCAGACTATTTGAACCAAATAACAACCTACCTCACGACAGGGCAATGTCCACAAGAATATAATTCAGTACAGAAAAGACACCTGGTGGTTCGAGCTGCAGAATATCAACTCATAGCGGGACACTTATACAAGATGGGACTGGACCAGATTCTTCGGAGATGTGTCCTGGACCATGAAAGAGAAGATGTACTATGGGAATGCCACAGTGGTGTTGCGGGAGGACACGTGGGAGCAAAACCGATGGCAAGAAAGTTACTTCAAGCAGGTTTGTGGTGGCCAACAGTGCATATGGAAAAAAAAGCATTTGTTAGGAAATGTGATGTTTGTTAGTGGACAGGACGGCCATCCCACAGAGATGAGCTTCCTCTTCATCCGATAAAAGTACTGCAGCCATTCGAAAAATGGGCAGTCGATTTTGTAGGACCAATTACACCAGCTGCAAGACACTCAAAGGAAAGGTACATAATAACAGCGACAGACTACCTGACGAGGTGGACAGAAGCAGTTCCAGTAAAAAATTGCACGACAGACACTGCTGCCAGATTCATATTTGAAAATATAATCAGTCGATTTGGGTGTCCAAAGAGCCTAACCAGTGACCAGGGTACCCACTTCATAAATGACACCATTAAATCCCTACTGGAAAGCTTCATGATACAACATCATAAAAGTAGTACGTCTCACCCGCAAGCCAACAGTACAGTAGAATAATTCAACAAGATACTGGAGAAGGGCCTGACAAATATATGCAATGCGCAACGAGATGACTGGGATGAGCGGATACTAGCAAATTTGTGGGCATACCGAACAACAGTAAAGCGACTGAACAACCAAGCACCATTCCAGCTAGTATACGGGAGAGAAGTAGTAATCCCAGCTAAATTTGTCATACCAAGCCTTCTAGTCACAATGTCACTTCAATTATCAGAAGAAGAATCGCTAAAGGAATGATTGCAGGAGTTACAAGATCTTGAAGAAGAACGATTTTTAGTAGAATTTCACCAAACGGTACAGAAGGAGAGACAGAAAGCTTGGAACGACCGTCACATCAAACATAAAACTTTTCAGGTCAGGGGGAAGGTTCTACTCTATGGCAGTAAATACCAGTTCCCAGGAAAGCTACAAATGCATTGGCTAGGGCCATTTCACGTGATAGAAATCAAAGATTCAGGAGCAATTCGGTTAGCACAACTAGACGGCTAATTTCTACAAGGATGGGTGAATGACGCACGCCTGAAGCCCTACCAAGAGTAAGTTAATCATTTCATATTCCAATAAATCTCACAACCGAGAGGAGTCAGTAGGGTAGAATAGCATCAATAACTCTCTCACACCCGAGATGAGCTTAGATAGAATTTACACTTTAAGTAAAAACAGAAAAATAAATACAGTTGTGTTGCAGAGACCGCAACGCAACCAATTGTGGTTGGGGAAGGGTAGTGTCCAGAATTTCATCCATGTCAGATAGGAAAGTGTGTCGAACATCAGCCCATCATCATTACGCATAGTACCCATTTCAATCCGTAGGATTACCAAGATTTGGAAATAATTTCCATAATTAGAATCACCCATACCATAATAAATTTTCCATAATAAGACATAACCATCAACTGTCGCATTTTCCCAAATCCTGAAACCACAGTCAACAATGTCAGAACCCACCTCAGCTGGTAACTAATCACACGATTGTAGCCGCGGGGGAAGCCAGGGGGAAATTAATTAGTTATGGGGTCTCATCAACCTCACCCGTGCCAGTTAATTACATAACCTGCATGCAAAGAAGTGCGAGAATTCCAGAAAAATCTAAGTTAGAATCAGAAACATCCAAGGGAGAAAGAGAAGCTGAACTAGAAGAAGATCAGAGAAGGCACACAGAAGAAGGAATTCAAGAAAAATGAGAAGGAATTTTTCTACAGGTGTATCATAGAAGAGCCAGAATGACAAGAAAAATCCCGACAGTTGTAGAGCAAGAGCTTGACAACAGGATTCAAAAGATGGAATCTCTTATGGGAAAATACGATAGTGCAACATTGATCCATACAGACTTCACAGACTCTTTCAAGTTTCCAACAATGAAAAGACAAGTATATTATATAGAGAATTATGCAACAGAAGTAGGGAAGCAAGCGGTAAGAGTTCTACCAGAGTTCCAGGGCATCCAACAGTCTACAATACTGAACTTGAGAAATCTGCCAGTGTTCGGTGTTACAGGTGCTGTGATGCAGTGCACCAAGTTTCTGTTGAGCAGGATTCATAACAATTCACTATGGCTGGGGAAAGAAATCCCAATTCATGTGGAGGACGTGCAAAGGTTAACTGGACTGTCAAAAGAGGGGAGGGATGTCTCAGCGGCATTGCAAACCAGATCCAAGAGAGTGAAGAAAACTGGGGACAAGGACTACTATGCCAAGTATGACACTAAGAGAGGGGGGAAGGGAGAAAAAATCGACTTGATCAACAAACCAGAGATCAAGTTTGCCTGCTACTTAATTGCAAGTAAGATGAAGAGGCACTATACAAAATGAGAATGCACGCTGGATACAATTTCGGTCATGGAGCATTGTGTCCAGGGGACACAGTTGAATTGGTGTTCATTCTTGATGAACAAATTGTTCGAAGCTTGTGAGGAAAATTACAAGAGGGAAACCAGGTTCATTTATGGATATTTGATCATGGCACTGGCAATGTGGAAATGGACCTTTCTAGGCATCCAGGTACCTGTTGAGATAACAGTAGGCCAACCATTGGCAATGAAGTTCATGCCTTGGAAAGTATCTGGGGATCCTAGCATGAAGGAAGTGAACGTAGAAGCTTTCAGAGTCTAGTAAAACTAGATGGTTGACATTGTCATGAGTCAACAAAGAATTCCAAGAAGTATGTTAGATGGGTATAGTGAGCAGACATGGTTTGGAGTCACCCATAAGCAAACCTTTGTTAGGCCAACCTGCATACTAGAATCGACTTTCAAAATGAAGCCATTAAAGTTCCAGATTGATGAAACAACCTTTCAAACAGAGGTCTGTTCGTGGCTAGGAGTGGCAATGGAGGCGAGGGATGGAGTCTACACCTATATCTTTGATGGGATGCTGCCGAACCCATTGCTAGGAGAAACTTCAGAGGAGGCAATGATGAGGATATCACGGCTACGACTATCCTCGATCATTGAACAATTGAACACCAAGGTGCAAACTTTTAATAAAGTATTTTAAGTGCTAACAAGTGATTCCACTGCATTTCCTACATTTTCAGAGTTTTAGGCATCCCATTCCAACCCATCTTCTAGCGCGGCCTCCCTATTTTCACCAATACCCAACATTCTGTTTAGTTCACCACCCCCAGCGACTACAACGCTGGTCAGAAAAACTAAAGATGCGAAACCAACAGAAACACCAAAAGCAAAAAGGGCCAAGATCGTAGTATCTAGCCCAGTGGTTGATATCACAGGGGAGGATCAGCCATGACCTCTGAGTATAGGAGTACCGATCAGGGAAGAAGTTGTAGTGGAGCCCCAAGTGACCAGGGGGCTACCACCCACAAACCCCATCTACCCCCTCGATTTCTTGAACATTCGCATATCACAACCTCGCAGTCACCGGCCATCGGCCCCCACATCATCCACCATTCAGGAACCTCCCATTCACACACCATCCAATTCATCAGCCACAGTATCAAACCCAATAGTCAGAGGAAGAACAAATGGGGACCAAGGGGTGGAAGTTAACTTAGGTACAACAGAAGTACCCCTAGTTGACCAAACCCTGGTTCCGCGAACTGCATTTACCGAGCTTTTAAATAAGATAGAATAGTATATGGAAGAAACAAATGGGTCACTCCCCGAGCAGACTCCACTCCAGCCAGCTAATCTGACAGGCCAAGAGGCACAACCTGATCTAGATATGGCCAACTCTAGCAACCAACTGCCGCATCAAACACCGCCACAGTCACCGTAGGCATAATCAGCAAAATCTATCGCCAACGGATAGCCACTTCGAGCATAGTTGCCAGATTAGAGTACCTTTGGTGCTGAGAGCATGGAGACATGGGGAACAACCCAACTATACCACTTTACTCAGAGAGTAGCACAACAAGCAGAGGGACTTCATTCAGAGCTCCAACAAAGATACGAGCAGTAGCAATTACAGATTAGCACACTTATTAAGGAGCACGAACAACTGAGGACCGAGAAGGGGAATCTACAAGAATAAATAGAGCTAGTGACAAGAATATTCCAAGACATTTGGCCCACAGTAATGGAACACAACGACCAGATACCCGAAGGGGTAAAGGAGAATGATATAGTCGAGTGCTCGGTCCACATAAGGGTGGCCTGTTCAAACCTTCACAAGGAAAATAAGGAGCTCAAAGCAGCATTGGCAATCCGATCCACATTGCCAGATCCAGTGGTTGTGTACACAGAAAAGATATCCAAGAGACAGAGCCAGGTCACAATGATGTAGGAAATTCTGAGTACTATAGTGAAAGAGGCATATGACCTACTGAAGGGTCTACAGGAATGTTCAACAACACTCTAAAGTCACAACCTGTTTCATTGCAGCTACAACAAGTATCAAAAGAGATCCAGGAGGCCACGGACCCAACTAGACCCAACCAACTATATGCTCAAGCAGACGCTTTGGAGGTCCAAATACAGCATATAGAAGAAAAATCAACGGTGGCCAAGCAAGCCCTCCGGGAGTTGAGACAGCCGGTAAAAATCAGTGCCTAAACAATGCAAAAATTGGTCTCCGAGGCTAATACTAAAGTCAACACCGTTTTTGGTAACCTACCGACTAGTTCAGGAGAAGAAGTGGTCGCGCAAGTCATAGTAGAAATAGACTCACTCATGCAAGGATGGAAACATGCCGTGAAGACCTTTTAGGAACTCAAGACAGCAGCTTTAACAAAGATCCCAGAATTGGGGCCCTTGTTTGGACAGTTAGAAGAAAGGCGACAAGCAGAGCAGAGCATAGGGCTGAGCGGACCAATGGAAATAGAGACAGGGAAAAATGATTGACTCAAGGCGAGTCAATAGGATGTGGTTGGGGCCTGTTGGGGCCCTTGCTTTGAAATTAAACAGTTTTTGAGTTGCGGATCGTATGTGGTGGGACGCAACCACGGTAGGCAGAGGGCTGTTAAGGTTGAAAAGGAGTGAAGAACAGGTGGAACGACTATTGCGGGAGCAAGCACAGATGGCAGAAGAATGTGGCAGGAAACAAGCAATAGAACTCCCGACAAACAGAAAGAAACAGAAGACAATCGAGTGAGAAGAAAGGAAGAACTGTCAGTTGCACTGGTAGCAGAAAAAATAGGCAGCCGACCAGTAGAGAAAGGAGGTTGGCTCATAAGGGATCAGAGAACAAGAGCCGTAGGAGAGCTCTGTTCGTGTTGTTCTGTCCTCTACCTTTCTATATCTCTATGTTCTACTTTGTCCAATAGGACCTCACTGTATTATGTTCTGTTCGAGCTCCTGTTGAGGAGTGTTGTAATAGTTTTTTGCTGATAGTTGACTTATAATATAATCATAGCTCATTGTTCACTATATATTTTATGGTCTGGAATGAATAGTTTTGGTAGTATTTTAAAATTTTATGGATTGTCATTCTGAATGGATGTATGAGGGATATTGTACATTAAATGTTGCAGTTGCTTAATATTTGGGATAGTTCAATTTTATACATATCAATGCTGCTAAACTAATATCAATCTACTCCCCATCTTAGTAAGGTCATGGCATGCCTCGGGTGAGACTCTTTGCTCCTCGGAGCAGGGTGAAAATTTTGGCATGGTGCTAGAATATAGCAGAAAACCTTGTTGGCCTCCAAGTTGAACTTGGGTCTTACCCGTGAGACCTATTTCCTTGCCAACATCTGCTCTTTTATACTCAAGCTTCCAAGAAACCCTTGTCGGGTTATCTTCACATTGTGTAAAAGAGGCTAGATCTCTATTTTTCTCCATGCTTTGTGTAATAAAACTCTAGATATGTTATTTAAATCCTATTGTATCATAAACCCTCATTAAAATCACACTGTGCATGCTTCAGAAAACTCTGCATAAGTCAAGTCATGGGATTTGGGCCTTTTTGAGCCATATCGGGACCGAGAGATCTGTTTAAACAAGAGGTATGTTGAGATTCAACAAGAAATTTCAGCACCCACGCCTAGTGTGGGACCAGGAGGTCCAAACAGAACCTACATTAGAGTGGGACCACAGGATTTAGCAGTACCTACACTGGCGTGGGATAAATTTGGTGCATGTTTATTTTAGATATCCCTTAGTTAATATGGACAATAAAATGTAATCTAATCTCAAAATAACTTGTAATATTTAACTGAGTGTGATAAATTTAGTTAGCTCATGAATTTCAAGTTAGAGGTAGTTGGTGAGGCATGCAGAGTAATTCTAGTTGTAACATAGTTTGAAGTGCAGTGGTGCATTAGTTAATGCGGGTTTTAATCAGTTTAACTCGGTTAAGTGAGTTAAACTTAGTTGTGCTAGTTGTAACTGTTAGATACACTAGTGAGAGATCAAGGGAATTAAATATCAATTAATTCAGAATCAATGATCTCACATGTAGTTGAGGATTTACTATTATTAGCTGCATGCATGTCAGATCCAGTGGAGACCCAACTGAGATCTAGGTGAAAGGGAAGTTGACTACTAGTTGTAGGATTATTGGGTTGCACCCATGCAACCAAACACCCATTGGAGTTCCCATGATACTTGCGCAATCAAGGAAGGCCAAAATTCCTAAATAATATGGATTTCATTCATCAAGGATTGTGCAAGCAAGGCAGGCTCTCTGGAGGCAATAAATTGGCTAAGTATTGGTCAGTTTTATCTGAGACAGTGTGAGACAATTAGTTGTGTATAGGAGGGCTCTTGTGAGAAGAGTTGTATGTAATTGTTTCATGATTCCATGCTAAATATACAATAAAAGATAGTGGGGTTTTTAGCAGCAAGCTTTCCCTGGGAAATTATCTGTGTTTTGGCTTGATTGATTCTTCTTTACGTCATGTGATTGGCAATTGTGTTCTTAATTCCGCAATTGATTTGTAGAAGTGATTCAGTATTTAACTTTAGTACATTGTTAGATCAGATTGAATCCATGATATACATGCTTGTTGTATAATTTCTACACGGTATCAGAGCACAGGAAATCACAATTGTGAAGGAGGAGATGAGTTTGTGATTGGATAGAATTCGAATTTGCAGAAATACTTTCGTGGTGCTACAACTGATTCAGGATCGAAATGGATTTCAATGGCTTGAGGTTGGAGTATGCACTTGAGGGTGGCTCAAACTATATTGCTCGGAAAGATAGGATGGGGTAAGTACTCAAAGACAATGGCTTGAAGGAATTCATTGACAATGATGTACCTAAACCTGTTGTGACAGATGCTGCAAATCTTGATGCATGGAAAAAGAAAGTGGAAAAGGTGAGGAGGATCCTATTGGAGGGAGTATGAGACCACATTGTCTCAAGCCTCCATGGGAAATCCACACCATATGCAATGTGGAAGGCTTTGAAAGATCTATTTCAGAGAAGCATCGACCATAGGAAATTGGCGCTCAAAGATAAACTCAGGAAGATCAAGATGGAGAAAGGCGACTCCATGCCAAAATATTTAACAAAGTTTGTCCAATGTCGAGATGAACTAGGGAGCATTGGCATAACTTTCACTGATGATGATTTGGTGAGCTTGGCTCTCCTAGGACTTCCCAAGAGTTGGCATAGTCATCAAGACTTTATCAATGGAAGGGAAAATCTGCCATATTGGGAACGACTATGGTCAGATTTGGTGCAGGATGAGTTCAGACAGAACACCAGAGATCGATCTTCATCTAAGAATGAAGATGAAGAAGATTTCGCTTTGGCTGCCAAGGAAAAGAAGGGGAAGGGGAAGAAATTCCATTCCAAATATGAGTCCAAAGATTGAAAGAAGCGGGACATGTATAGGGTGAAGTGTTTCCAATGTCACGAGCATGGGCATTATGCTACTAAATATCCACAAAAGAAGAAGAACAAGAAGGCTGGAGGATCTGTAGCTGGTGAGGCTTTGGCCTCAAAGTTTGAGCTTGACTTCTTAGTGATTGCATGCATGGTGTCAAGTGCATTGGGATCTGTGTGGTATTTGGATAGTGGTGCTTCATTTCACATGACGGGAGACAAGGAAATTTTTAGTAGCTTGGAGGAGAAGGATCTCCATATGCATATTGAAATGAGTGATGACGGGCAATACAGTGCTGCCGGGATTGGTACCATTACCTTCCAGAGGAAGTCAAGTAAACCCTTTCAATTAAAATATGTAATGCATGTACCAAGTTTGAAGAAAAATTTAGTCTCAGTTGCAATGTTGGAGGATAGAGGCTATGATGTTGTTTTTAATGAAGGGAAAGCCTTCCTACGACACAAAAAAACAAGACAAGCCAAGAAGATATGGATTCAAGTTAATAATATATACATGCTGGATGTAGATGGTTGTGCAACATTGTTGGGCAAGGTGGACAAAGTGGTTAGTTGATATGAGGGTGAATTATGGCACAAGAGGTTAGGCCATCTTCACCATGGAGCCTTGAAAGTCATGCAACAGATTTCTACTGGTCTTCCCAAGGGTACACTTACATAGCTAGACACATGCAATGGATGTACTATGGGAAAATATGTAAAGGCCACCTTTCATGAGAAGGAGAAACGAGCTTCGGGGATCCTTGAGAGATTTCACACAGACGTGTGTGGAGCATTCTCTCTTTCTTTGACATTAAAACATAAGTAATATGTGATATTTGTTGATGACTTTTCTCGTAAGTGCTGGATCTTCTTCATGCAGAAGAAATATCAAACATTCTCAAATTTTCTTGAGTTTAAGGAACTGGTGGAGAAAGAGTCAGGGAAGAAAGTGAAGGCTCTTAGGAGCGATAATGGTGGAGAGTACATCTATAACGAATTCAAGAACTTCTACAGCAAAGAAGGAATTCGAAGAGAAATGATAGCGCCTCATAACGCACATCAGAATGGGGTTGCTGAAAGAAAGAATACAATGATTGTGGGTGCAGCAAAAGCGATGTTGCATGATCAAGGCCTACCGATGCATCTGTGGGTGGAAGCATGCAACACTGCGGTATTTGTGCAGAACCATTGTCCTCATAGGATACTTGGCATGAGTACACCTGAAGAGGCTTTCACTGGTAAGAAACCTGATGTTTCACACTTTAATATTTTTGGTTCATCTATTTATGTGCATGTGACCAAAGACGCCAAGAAGAAGCTGGAACCGACAACTGAGATTAGGATTTTTGTGGGGTACACTAAAACACCACACAACTATCGGGTGTATTGCCAAACAACAGAATGACTATTGTGCGACGGGATATAAAATTTGATGAGGAGAAAGCCATGTGGTTATCCCTTGAGAGGGAGTTGGACTTGCATGCAGAGGAGGAATTGTTGGTTCCCAAGGATGAGCCTCAAGATGTGGAGCAACCACATGAGGAGGATCATGGAGTGGCAGAAAACACTCATGCAGATCCATCCATAAAAAATGGCAGAAGGCGCACCACAGAAGCTGATATATTGAGACTTGATGCTGCAGAGAATGTAGGAGCCCCTACTTCACAGCGTAGACAGAGACAGTCTCCAGACAGGTTTACTGGATACATGGCTCTTATGAGAAAATGTATTGTGACTGAACCATCTTCCTTTCAGGAGGAAGTGCATCAACCAACTTGGGTTGATGCAATGGTGGAGAAGTATGACTCCATTGTTAAGAAAAGTGCATGGGAGATTATCCCAAGACCGATCGACAAATTAGTGATTGGATCTAGATGGATCTACAAGGTAAAGCAAGTTATTGATGGGAGTGTGGAGAAATACAAGGCCAGATTTGTGGCTCAGGGATTCTCATATATTGAGGGAATCTATTATGATGAGACTTTTGCACTTTTTTCAAGGTACTCTTCCATTATATCCATCCTTGCACTCTCATCACATACGGGCTGGCGCATTCATCAGATGGATGTGAAAATTGTGTTTCTCAATGGAGTGATAGGGGAAGAAGTGTACATAGAGCATCCTAAAGGTTTTGAGATCTTCAACAGTGAGTTGCATGTGTGTCGAATTAAGAGAGCACTGTATGGGCTGAAACAAGCACGTCGTGCTTGGTACACTCGGATAGACAACTATTTCACTGGACTGGGCTTCACCAAAAGTGAAGCTGATGAAAACCTGTACCAAATTATGGTTGAGGGTAAGCTATTGATTATTGTTCTTTATGTTGATGATCTAATTTTTACTGGTGATGAGCAGCTGATACACTCATGCAAGGAGGATCTTGCAAGGGAGTTCGAAATGAAGGACATGGGACTCCTTCATTATTTCCTTGGTTTGGAAATATGGCACCGAGATGGTGAACTTTTTGTTTCTCAAGGCAAGTATGCCAAAGAGATACTGGGTAAGTTTCACATGGAGAGTTCCAAACCCATGGAAACTCCTCTTCTAGGAAATTGGAGGAAAGAGGATGCTACTTCTGGAGAGGTAGTGGATGCTACTGTCTACAGGCAGTTAGTTGGTTCACTGATCTATCTAGTGAACTCCAGGCCAGACATTTGCTACCCAATTAACCAGTTGATTCAAGTTATGGTTAAGTCTACAAAGCTGTTTTGGAAGGCGGGGAAGCATGTCTTGAGATACCCGAGAGGCATATCAGAGTATGGTCTATGGTACAGATGGATAGAGGGAGTGAAGCTTCAAGGCTTCATGGATGCAGATTGGGTAGGTAGTCCATCAAACAGAAAGAGCATACCAGGAGGGATCTTCAGCATAAGATCGACAATAGTTTCTTGGTACAGCAAGAAGCAGCGATCTGTGGTACTCATTTCAGTGGAAGCAGAGTACATGGAAGAAATTCAAGCTGCATGTGAGGCTATCTAGATGAGAAATATCTTGGTTGGCTTGTTTGGTTCTCAGATGGATCTGAAAGTGATACATTGTGATAATCAAAGTTGCATTAAACTCTCAATTAATCCTTTTGTTTCATGATAGGTCCAAGCACAAAGATATATGGTACCATCTGTTAGGGTCCCGTGATTTGGCCGATTGGTGAGCCAAATGACGATGTAACATCAAACCAAGCTTTGGAGCCCAAGGACCTAGCCTTCCTGGACTCAGAGAGGGCTCTCTCTAAATGTGTAAGGGATATCTGTGTGTTTGCTTATGTTATTCTGATATTAGGCTAGTTATGAAGTAAGTTTTTGATTTTTAGTTTTTTAAGTTGTGAGGGATGAAACTGATCAAAGATATAAAAATAGATAACAAGATGTAGATTAACTGGGCTATGGGGTCAAAAGGTCAAGAAAGCTATAAGATGACGATACAAGGCTGTTGAAGGGCCGATTTGATTTCAAGGTAGAAAGGATCTTTGGGCAAAATGGAGTAAATGGACATCAAGTTTGTGAACAAAAAAGAGTTTCAAGCATCGCTGGTTCAATAGATAACATAAACATGGTAAAGTAAACCTTTAATCATGCAAAATGTAACTACAAACTAATCAACACATAGAAACAAAACATTCAAGCCATGCATAGAAATATAAGACCCTCTAACTTTGGGAAATGGCTATCAGACTTTGGGGAAAACACATAAGACGGACTAACAACTCATAAAACTATGCCGGAACGCCTAAACACAGTCTTTAAGTTATTGGAAACTTTGAAAAACAAGCTTTCATAGTTTTAGACAAAGGGCTAGATCGAAACTAGGCCTCCTTGGTTCAACAAGATGATAATCTAATCAGTCAAAGAGATAGCTTCATGGATAGAACTATGGACAGCCATAGGTAAGTAGGGCACACCATACATCCTACTTAACATGCATAGAACTTATGAATGAAACTAGCAACAATATCCTTAAGTTACTAAAGAGCAGTTAAGAATTCTTTAGTGCAACTAAGGAAGAAGAAAACATAAAAGCTATGAAGATTCAGGAATTTTGAGGTACCTCCATGGGCATATCTCAAATTTGTTCTCTACTGATCTATAGCAAGCAAGAAATATGTATCATGAATGAAAACTAGAAGACAACAACAAAGCAAGAAACACTATACCATTCTACCATGTCATGGAATCCATCAACAATCCTTCATCATCCATCCAAGAACATTCAAGAGGCAATCCAAAAGCATAGCACAAGTATTTTCTCCAAAGCTCATATGAACAATATATTGCTTCTCTTCTCAAGTTCAGCCTTCTATTACAATGAATCCTCTTGGAATATATAGGCCAAAGAGGAGGAAAACCAACCAAGGCAACTAGCTAGCCATTGGTTCAAAATAAATATCTAAACTTGTCCTTGAGGCTTTGCAAAGCCCAAGGCACAAAATATCTAATAAATATCTAAACTTGTCCTTGAGGCTTTGCAAAGCCTAAGGAAAAAAATATCTCATAAAATATCTAAAAAATGCTAAAAAAGGAAAAATAATTGACTTTGCATCATTTTCCATGTGCAAAAATAGCTAAACGCACATTTGGAAAAAGCAAATTTTGAAGGTTCAAAAATTACAAAAATACTCAAAATTTATATCAGCAAAAGGTCCCCTGACTTGCCGGAAACATTTGGTAGCCTTCCCGATATCGAAATGGGGCTCATGATAGCTCGTTGGAAAGCTATGAGTGTCTACTTTCCAGAAAAAGTGAAATTTTTCCAATCCAATGCCCGAAAGTCCTCCAAAAATAGGACTATCTGTAAAAAACCAGAAAATAAACCTTGCTGATAGACGGGGCAGCATGTTGAAAAAGTGAGTGTTTTTTGTATCTTTGGGGGACCAAAAAAACTTCAAATGCTCCAAAATTTTTTGAGTATATGCTCCTAAATTTAATACATCCAATGGTACCACTCTCAAGAGTCGAGGATGCTCCAAATTGAAATGGCGTGCCCATGATTTTATGTAATTAGGCCCAAAAATGTCGAAAAACAAAAACATGTCAAAATTTGCTCAATTTTGGTGAGAAAGTCCCTCAAGGATTTTTAGAAACATTTCTAGAAGCTCGGGCCAAAATTCCAAGTCCTGATGTGTCTTTCTTCACTTTCGGTGCCGGGCGCCCTTTTTGGGCAGTTTTGAGCTTTTCTTGGTTTTCCTCCTTTGTTGCTTGGCATTCTAGCTTTGGTGAAGAAGTCATGGCCCCTTGCCTCTCTGCTTGTAGATGAAGGAGGTGCTTTCAAAACCCTCTGCTTATAGATGAAGGAGGTTTCTTTGGTCTTCAAACCCTCTGCTTATAGATGAAGGAGGTTTCTTTGGTCTTCAAACCCTCTGCTTATAAATGAAGAAGGTTTCTTTGGTCTTCAAACCCTCTACTTATAAATGAAGGAGGTTATTAGTCATGTCATATCAACAGCCTCTTGACAGTGTTGTTTTTCTTTCACTGTTCTTTCAGGCTTCGAATGTGGTCGCAAGAGCTTGATGAAAAACTCTTTGCACTGTAGCTGCATCCCAGGCTCAAGATCACATTGAGAAGCAACTGTCTTCTCATGTGGCGCCAAAAATTGTCTTCTAAGATGCTGGTATGTTTCCTGTCCTTGAAAGATCCATCAAACACTGTAAAACACCTAAAATCAGCTTGAGATTATGGTCTATGTATTTCTGAGACTTAAGGTGTATCAGTGGCGCGACTTAGGGCTGTGACCAACTTTATTAGCAGAGTGGGAGGTTTGTTATGATTGGTCTATAGCAGATGGAGGTTTTTTGGCTCTTGGATAGTTTGCAAAGGGTGAAATGTCTTAAAGCGCCACTTCCTAACTTAGGGGAGGTTGTTTGAACAGATTTGGATTGTTTCTTTAGAACTGATGGTCAAACTAGCATGGTTGAGGTTAAGTAGGATTTGATAATGAGGTTTCATCTCATCATGGGCAGACTGAAAAGGTAGGAAGGCAAAAAGTTTATGGGGGTTTTCTAGATGACAAATTGACATATGGAGATCAGCTTCTAGAAAACTCAGCTAGAATTTAGTCATCAACAACAGGTGAAAAATACTGATGGCTAACACCATCATCTCAGAAAATTGTGTGCAAAGGAGAATAATGTTGCTTCAGTACATTCCCACGGAAGATCATGATGCAGATATTCTGATGAAGGCGCTCACCAGGAGAAAATTCTAATACCATAGAGGCAGGATCGGGGTGAAGGATAATCCATTTATTGTTGAGAGGGAGTGTTGAGATTCAACAAGAAATTTCAACGCCCATGCCTAGTGTGGGACCATGAGGTCCAAGAAGCACCTACACTAGAGTGGGACCATAGGTCTTAGTAGCACCTACACTGGTGTGGGCTAAATTTGGTGCATGTCTATTTTAGTTATCCCTTAATTAAGATGGACAATAAAATGTAATATAATCTCAAAATAACTTGTAATATTTAAATGAGTGTGATAAATTCAGTTAGCTCATGAATTCTGAGTTAGAGGTAGTTTGTGAGGCATGCAGAGTAATTCTAGTTGTAATAGAGTTCAAAGTGCAGTGGTGCATTAGTCAATGCAGGTTGTAACCAGTTTAACTCAGTTAATTGAGTTAAAATCAATTGTGCTAGTTGTAACTATTAGATACACTAGTGAGAGATCAAGTGAATTAAATATTACTTAATTCACAATCAATGATCTCACATGCAACCAAGGATTTACTATTATTAATTGCAAGCATGTCAGATCCAGTGGAGATCCAGCTGAGATCTAGGTGAAAGGGAAGTTGACTATCAGTTGTAGGATTATTGGGTTTCACCCATGCAACCAAACACCCATTGGAGTGCCCATGATACTTGCACAGTCAAGGAAGGCCAAAATTCCTAAATAATAGGGATTGCATTCATTAGGCATTGTGCAAGCAATGGAGGCTGTCTGGAGGTAGTAAATTGGCTAAGTATTGGTCAGTTTTATCTGAGACAGTGTGAGACAATTAGCTATGTATAGGAGGTATCTTGTGAGAAGATTTGTATGTAATTGTTTCATGATTCCATGCTGAATATACAACAGAATATAGTGGGGTTTTGAGTAGAAATATTTCCCGGGAAATTATCTGTGTTGTGGCTTGATTGATTCTTCTTTGCTTCACGTGATTGGCGATTTTGTTCTTAATTCCACAATTGATTTGTTGAAGTGATTCAGTATTTAACTTTAGTGCATTGTTAGATCAGATTGAATCCATGATATACATGCTTGTTGTATAATTTCCACAAGGTATACAGTGGTATTCCTCTATCAAATGAGGTTTCTTTTTCATATTGCAGGGATGAAGACATTGAATCTGCCATTTTTCTTATTGAAAATCCTGACCAAGATGTCAGCAAGGGTTCAGACCCACACTGATGTTTCTGAGTATAGATTGTACCATCAAGCTTTGATCATAGTTCTAGTTGAAGAAGAGTTGGGAAAGAGAAACCAGACTTGGGACCATTTTTTATTCTATAGGGCAGGACAACCTGCACCTACACATCCGGTTCCACAACCAAACCCTCAGCCTGCAAAAAGAAGAACAAAGAGAAAGACTTAGAAAGAAAATATTCATAAGAAGGCCAAGAGAAAAAAAGAGAAGGTCTATGCAGTTAAGGCTAAAAGAAAGGTGGAAAAAGGAGAGAGCTCCTCAATAATAAAACCCAAGGCCATGAAAATAGCACCCCATTTTCCTCCATTTCCTAATTTATACACTAGAGCTAGAAGAGGAAGTTATGAAACTACAGATAAATCAAAAGAATAGGTGCTACCAGAAATTCCAGAAGCACATTTTCAGTATAAGTTGCAGAAATAATATCAGCCTACATCATCAGATGAAGAATTCCTTAAGGATGCTGGATATGAAATCACCAGCAAGAAGAAGAGATAAGAAGCTAAACCTATTGCTAGCACCTAAAAGAGGCATACAAGAGACAAAAATAAGTTTATACTTAAGTCCAAGGCTCTACATAATCCAAGCATAATTACAGAGGTTATTGACATTAAAGGTAAATACGAAGGTTCAAAAACAAAAAAAAATCCATGAAGAAAAGCAAGAATACAATTCCTTCATAGCACCACTCAGAGCCCTCAAAGAGAAGAAAAACACAAAAGGGTTCTAAGGAGGACAAACCCCCTATCAAGGAAAAAACTACAAGAGCAACCAGATCCAAATCATCAGCTGATGACATCAAAATTGACTTAGATAATCTGGCTGAAGCTGCAACACACATATAGGGAAGGTAAAAAGGTTTTTCATACCAGTACCTTTTTCTTATCAGTTACAATTTTCAACAGCAGCTTAGGTTTCATGGAATACAAGTCTACACAAAATTTTCAACATTTTTGTGTATTTTTGAAAAAGAAACAGGGCACTACCGGAATTTTCGATAGCACCTGTTTTAACTAAATTTTGACACTTGTTAGCAAGTTTTTCTTAGCCAATTAAGGATGGATAAGAACCCATAAAAAAATGGATAATACAAGTGATGATGAGAGGTGGTTATGAGGTTTTTGGAGGTATTATTAAATGAAGCTACATGGTTATTAAATACCCAAGAAACAAGGAGATAATTCAGCAGAAAAAGGGGGAGAATGGCAACGCATTCAACATTCCAACCCATAATTCTTCTCTTTTTTCTTCTTCATCTATCATTTCTGTTAGATTTCGATGAGATAAGGCTGTAATGTCTTTTGACACATATGTTATGTTAGAATTAATTTTTCTTTATTTTTAGAAGAGATGGAGTTGGTTCCTCTCTTTCTATATATACCACTTGTAAATATTATTTCCAGGTTGGATGTTAGTCTACCTGAATACTGAATATAATAAAAAATCTTTTTTCTTCATGTTGGAGGATTTTGTGACTCAAGGAACATCTAATGTGTGGCATGTCTCTTTTCTTTGTTAACTTCTTCTAAAATATGAATTGCGACAACTAGTAAGGTGTGAGTGATAAGTTGTTAAAGGATTTAACAGTAAATTATTTTCTTTCAGTTTTCTGCAAGTTATATGTGTTAGAGAACATGTCAATGAAGATATCATAAAGGATTTGTGGAATAATTTATACATGCTATCTGTTTTTTGAATGTTGTTTTCTTTGCATAAACTGATTTTATGTAAAGAGCTATCATCATATCTGTGTGACTAGTTTAGGATAGGAATATTTCCTGGAATAGGTACCAGTTGTTACACCATTTTTTTGGTCATCTAACCTATTATCATTAGATGGACCCAAGTACACCATGTAAGACCAATTTTACCCTAAGTAAAATTGCTTTCACTATGTGAAAAAACTTAGTAAAACAACTTTATTAAGTTGTTTATGGTCTAAACAAGAAACCCCAAAAGGAAATAATAAACAAATCTATATTTGTTTGTATTTCCTCAAGGAATAATTAATTAAACATCAATTTAATTATTATTCCTGGTCATATTTAACCCAAAACAAGGAAATTAATTAAATAAATCCTTATTTATTTGATTATTTCCTAGGAATAAGTTATTTAAACCTTATTTAAATAATATTCCTAGTTACATTTGACTAAATCATTTATAAATAATTAAATAAATCATTATTTATTTAATTATACTCCCACCATTTCCTTAAAAATAATAAATAAATTATTCATTTATTTATTATTTACAAATAAAGGATTGGACCCAAGTCAAAATCCTTTTCCCTCCAACAAATATAATAAAATATTCCTAAAAGGTGGTTCTAGAATCTGGTTAATAATATTTTATTCATGCACCAAGTTCTAGACTACCCTAATATTTTGTTATAAATAGAAGGGTTTTTCCTACCATTCATCACCTTTTGTTGCCTATGAGATCACTCTGGATCTTTACTCTTGGTCTGACTTTGAGCCATTATCATTGTCATATTTTCTATCTTTTCTTTGTGAGCTCCCTTTGAGTTCTATATTTTGTATAGGTTTTCTACACCAACAAGAGAGAAATTTTAGATCTGAAATGCTGAGGACTTTCAAGAACCCATTCCATTGAGGAGAACTGGTAACATCCTTCTTGTTTTCCTCCCAGGTGCCATTAATATAAAATTCTTTAAAACATAATTCTTGTCTTGTCTATGGGATGCATGGAGTAAATTTCATTTTACTTGTTGTTTAATGTCTTTTATGCATAGATCTAGATATTTACAGTATTTTTCTTGATCAACTTTTTGCAGATCTGAAGATATTAGCAACCATCTTTTGACGTTAGGGTTGTTTGTTCTGCACAGCTAAAAGGGTATTTTTTTCGTACATCCACACTAAAGATTCATCCTAACAATTGGTGACTCCACACGAGTTTTCCTTTACGACCGCTGTCGTTTTTTATATTCCTGCATATCCAGCTGTTTCAAACCCTAGAGTTTTTCTTCAATTTTTTTCCTATTTTTATGGTGTTTTTCACCTCTAAAACCCTAAAACATGAACATTTCTAACTTTCGTGTGTTTTTGGCCCTATTGTGTAGGTAACAGACATCAGCCACAACTGAGAGGACAAAATTTTCTGAAATTTTCCGCCAAGAGAGTCAGAACTGCAAGTTGCACTTTTCGGCCCAGAACCTGCGACCTAGACTGCAGGATGCACTTTTCAGCCTAGAATCTGTGACTTGGATAGAAAACAGGTCAGAACTTGCGACCTGCACTTTTTTCTGCTGTTTTTCTGCCACTTTTCTAGGTTTGTATGAAGCTTCTGTCAGGGTTTTCCAGCCTTTGTCTCAGCCCGTTTAGACCTGTTTCTGATTTTTTTTACTCATCTAAGTGGGAATCTAGCCCCCTAGGGCTTCAGTACCCTCCACTTTTTGTGGAGGAGTTTTAGCTGTTTCAGGAGTCTGAATTTTCAGAGTTTTACCCTTTTTCTTTTCAGATTTGATACCTCATCTTCAGATCCATTTTAGATCAGCTCTTCTCCCTTTCAAATCACCTCATATAGTTTTATTTGGGTTTGCCTCTAGGTTCACCTCCTTCTCCCTTCTGCCTTTAGCTGATTTCCTCCTTTTTTGCAGCAACCTTGCCTCTACCTCTTTGTTGTTTTCTACACCTCTTTCCAGCAGATTTTTCCTTTAGATCCCTGTCCCTCCCGACCTTAGATCTATTGGCCTCTTTTTAGTGTGTTTTGACTCAATTTTTTCCCTCTTTTAGACTAGCTTTGAGAGACCCGCCTTCTTGGGTTAGATTGATGCATTGTTAGCTGTTAATTCTCTGTTATTTCAATTTTATATACGGTTTTCTGCAGATTTATTTTCAGTTACGTAGCACACTTTTTTCTTTTACTCTCAAAACATCTAGGTTTAAAAATTAAAATTAACACACACCACACACTGACCCTAAGAGAAGAAGAGCTTGGTTAACACCGCCAGGCAAAGACTTTAAAATCAATTGGCACTGCACCTCTCTGCCCTTGTTTCGACATTTTAATCACTTGAATCTCCACCTCCCTACTCTTGTTGGTCATTCTTCTTCCCTTTCTGCTGTCATCATTGCACCTCCAAGGCGTATATCCCGGAGACTTCTTGGCCTTCACCCTTAGTTTTCGGTTGGTCGACTTGCTCCTTCTCGCCATCGTCGAGTTAGTCCTCCCTCGAGTTTGCACTCCGACTCCTCTTCTGATTCTTTAGGTTCTCCTCCTACTTCTGGTTCTCCCCCTGTTACCTTCACCATGTTTGGTCTAGGGCCTAACGCTAGCGGCAACCTTGGCCCTAATGTTGGGAATGTTACTAGCGGAACCGCCATGGGAACTACCTCAGCTGTCCCTTTTCTCCCCTATATGGCAGGTCTCAGTCTCCCCAATTTCAATCAGTCGATCAATGACCCTATCCGCCATGATGTTGGTTGGCCTGCTATGCCCACCAAGCTCCCCTTCGAAATTCCTAAGTTCGAAGGTCTTGCTGGAGAAGATCCCTCTAACCATGTCCGATCTTTTCACATGTGGTGTTCATCCAATTCCATTACCGATGATTCCATCTGTCTTCAGTTGTTCCAATGCATGCTTACAGGAGAAGCTTCTAAGTGGTATGTTGACCAGACCGCCTCTTCCCATACCACATTTTCGACTCTTGCCTACGCCTTCTTATCTTACTTCCAGCTCCCTTTACGATACGACACTGGTACCGAGATGTTGACTTCTTTCCATCAATCATTTGCAACCCTCCTCTCCGATCACGTTCAGGAATGGCAGAGACAAAAGAGCCTATGTCGAGCTCCTACCTTCGAAGATCGTGTCTATATGGATTGGTTTCTTAGATCTCTCTTACCTGCCATCGGCAAAGATGTCGCCTCTCAATTTCCTCAAACTGAAGAAGCCGCCCTCCAAATAGCCTTGAAATATGACCTAATCTATGCTCAATATGGTTATGTTTATACCGTCCTTCTTGACCTTGCTAGCCCCGGTGGCATTAATGCCCCAGGGGCATCTCATTCTACTGACGGTATTGTTGGAGCCCTCTCTCATCCATATGCTCAACCTCACATGGGCTATGGTCTCCCTCCAGGAGGGGCCAACACCTCTAGTACTTTTTCCCCTCCAGGTAGCATGTATCCAGGATATGGCATGCCTCATCCTTTTTCCCAACCTCCTGCTTACCTCAATGTTTCCCAACCTTACCATTATCCTTATCCATAGCCTGGTGCCCCCACTCCTCCGGCATTTGCACCTCCACCTCCCTTTCCTTCTCAACCCAAGCAACAACAACTACCACCTCCTCTGGGAAAATTATTTGCACAACAGGGCATGACTAATCCTCCTTCTTCTCAAAGGAAGAGGGAAGGCAATCAAAATCAATCTTCCCCTGGTACTCATGAACCTAATCCTCAAGGTACTGACTCTAACACTGCTAACGAGCAACAGAGCACTCAGCCCAAGCCGGACAAGCCTATTCATACAAATAAGGCTTGTTCGTGTTGCGGTGTTTACGCTCACTACACTCATGATTGTCCCCTTTTACCATAGATGCGATAGATGTGGGAGTCTTAGGCCACATTGTGAGGACATCATGCCTCCCCTATTGCTCCCCCCAATGCGGCTACTTCTCAACCAGCTGTGTTTACTGATCCTTTCCTCAACAACGATTCGTGGCTACCCAACCACCTCATGGACCGGTAGCCACTCAACCTTCCCCTTCTGGTTCCTCTGATTACTAGATCCTCATGATGAACTTTGATACACCTTTACCTATCGACCTTAACCTTCAAACTCGGTCCTGTAAGTACCCAAGCCTTCTGCTATGTCTGTCCCCGAGTCACCCTCTTCAAGTTCTACCGAGCCTCCTTCGACATCCAATGGTCCCTTGCATATCCCTTAACCCAAAGGTGAGGTTCATACCAAGATTCATAAGGGACCATTACGCCGAAATGCTACTTCTGGTCGAGCTGCTCATTCGTATAGCATAGTATATGATTTGGCACAGTCCCCTGCTACCATTTCCACACTGGAACTCCTCCAGTCGTGCCCTTCTCAAAAGAAGGTGCTACTATCTGCGGTGGGCACTGTAGATCCCGCTGATGACCAATTGATTGTTTTCGACACCCATCAATTAGAGCATCCTCCTCTCCCTGCTTCCATTGCCTTCCAAATCCCAGTCAAAATCTGGAATGCTAAAATTTCTCGGTGCATCATTGATGAGGGGGCATCCACTTGTGTGATGTCTGCTTCGGTTTGGAAGCAACTTGGCTCTCCTGAGTTGGCCCCTTCCATGATCACTCTTTGAGCATGGGATGGCCATGCCTCCCAACACATTGGCCTATTTCGCAACTGTCCTATCACTCTTGCGGGCAAGACTGTTTGCGTTGAATTTGAAGTCATCAACGCCCCTCTTGATTACAATATTCTTTTGGGGCGTAGCTACACCTATGCCATGTCTGTTGTCCCTTCCGCTATTCACCGCAAGATATATTTCCCTCATAATGGAAAGATAGTCATTATTGACCAGTTGACATACCATGATCCCAAATCTCAGACCCCTCCTGAGACGACCATCTCTTTTGTAGCCAATAAGAAAACCGTCGATTCTTTGACCAGTGTCTCCCCCGACGTCTACAAAGACTCCTCTTTGCTTGGAACCTTCCCTGGTCTTCCTCCCCCTCCTGTCTCTGATCCCAGCATATCGAATGTTTGCATGATGCAATCGTCTCGGGCTGCCCTTAAGCAGCCCACTTCGGCTAGTCAGCAACCTCAACCCCAATATCACTCACCGCAACCTGCTCCTAGCCCTTCGTCTCAGCCAGCCGGACCTCCTCCTCCTCGGCCTTCTCCTATAGCTGGTACCCATGAGCCCCTTTATCCTCCTCGGTCGGTTCAACCAAGCCTCAACCATCTTGGATCCGTCCCTCCTGGTCATTACCCTGCTGATCAGATACCTTTCCTTGCTCCCCCTCCCAAAGTTTATTCGGTTCCCATCATGGCCACCCTTTCTCTCCCTAACTTGACCCTAGGCATACTCGTCTGGTACCTTGACCCTCCAACCGCTATCCCACCGGGTCACCCCAAACCCTACCTTGCTTTGACACTGGTTCAACTGGTTCCCCTAGCTTCTTCCGTTGCTATAGTGACACCAACACCTCAACAGGACCCTTCTCCTGTTGTGACAGCTACGGGAAAGAAAGGAAAATCTCGCAAGGGGGCATCCAAAGAAAAGGCCACCTCGACTGAGCCTGCCCCTCCTCCGCCCGCCAAGCCTTGCAGCTTGTGTGATGTCATCGGTCATGCCACCCATACTTGTCCCGAGTTGCCTCATATTAAACCCATGGTTAAAGTCGCGTTCCCCGAGTCTACGGTCCCTAAACTCTCTGCTCCTTCCTCATCCGCAGCCAAGAACCCAAATACTATTCGCACCAACAAACCCTGTGCTCTGTGTGGTGTCCATGGCCATTATTCCCACCATTTTCCCCACTTGACGCATTACCGTGCCTCTTTAGAGGTTGTTCGAGAGTACGAGATTGAAAAAAATCAATCCGCCTCTCCCATACTTGCGCAGTATGCTTCAGGTCAGCTTGAGGATCCCCCTACTACCATTGACATTCCCCCCCTGATGTTGAGATGATGGAGCCTGCTGCCCCCATCCTCTACTTATCATCATCCATGCGACCCTCGGAGTGCATTCCATCTGAATCCCCTCCTTTTGTTTCGCTTAACCTCCATTCAGTGACATTATTGGGCTCCACATCATTTGACCATCTTTTTACCTATTCTTCTGTCATCCCCCGTGACGATCCATATGTGAGCCTCTCTTCCCATGCTGATGATTTAGGTATCTTTGTAGCGTCATGTGGTTTCCCTTCCCCTCATCTTTCCCATCATGACGACCTCTTGGAAGCCTTATCCACCCCTGACCTCATCTTTCCCGCCCATAAACGGAATCACACTATCCGCATCTATGTTGACCTCCGTAGCATGAGCACCTGCTACACTTCCCGCAGCCCTTACACACCACCCTCTAGTCAGTATATGAGTCATATTAATCCTACCAAAACCACTCCCTCTCACATTTGTCGTTCGATGTCTACTTTGTACTCACGCTGCAACCATTGTTCTTCCCCCTCCCATTTATTGTCTTGTGACACTATTCCGTAGGACCTCCCATCCACACCCTATATTAGTTATGCTGATGGTGCAAGTCGCTATTCCCATAATCTAGCCTTGGCAGGTTGGGCCATCTTCACCCCCTTGCATACACTTGTTCTCTCGAACGGGGTCTGCATTGGTACTGCCACCAATAATCAGACCGAATATGATGCAGTGCGTGGTCTCTTAGTCGATGCCCTTTCCCATCACATCCTCTGTCTGCATGTTCGTTTAGATTCCCTACTTCTTGTCATGAAACTAAATGGTGTCTATCGTGTGCATAATCCTATCCTTTTTAGACGATATTTATGAGTGAAGCTTTTGATACGTGAATTTGAAATCGTTACTTTCAGTCATGTACCTAGCGAACAAAATCATTTCGTAGATAGAATTGCGAACCATGTTCTAGATTGGCATTTATCACACACAAGATAGTAACATTCATAATCATCAAAATGATGCATATCCATAATATGTGTTGTACAACATGTTTTTAGATTCCATCTACTCTGATACATATGACATGCCCATAACATGTTACAAAACACTCAAAATTGGGGGGCACCACTTGCTCCTACATACATACTAGGGGCACCACTTGCCCCTACATACACTAGGGGACACCACCTGCCCCACACCTAATCACTATCTGGAGGCTCCCGAGCCAATGGCTCTGCTCCCGTAGCTCATAAATCACACATTGCTTGACCGGCCATTGCCATGTGCCACATGACACCTCGCCATTCCGAGGGTAGACCAATACATGGCTCTCTGTACTAGTCATCTAAGTCTTGCCAATCGTGATTTGAAACCCTGGTCAGCAACCTCTCACATCTACGACGGATGTCCTCCAGGAGGGCGGCCACATCCTCATTTTGTGCCACTCTTGCTCCACTAGAGCCTGCAGCTCCTGCTGCTGCAGGTCGTCCCATATATCCGGTCGGTTTTACCGGAGCTATATCTGACCAAAAGTACATGAATTAGTACCATATATACTATTCAGAAACTTTACATGCACACAAAATATTAGTAACTTGTCACTTACCATCAGGTCCCATACTCGACCAGGCAGAAGTGGCAGGTCCAAATCCCCACAATAACTCATCCCACTATAGGGATAGTCGTCTATGTACAACGACATCTGATCCTAATGGGCAAAGGAATCGGGTCGGAACACTCGACCGACCGCCCCTTCTCCTCCTCTGCACAGTAGTCGCCCCAAATGGCACATCCTTGGCTCTCTCTGGCCCCCATCTGGGAGTTGTATATGAGGTCACAAGGTAGGGATCTTCTCAAAAAATAAGGAGCACAATAATGTCCCATGCACGCAATCATGGTTCACTTGCCGCTTGGAAAGCGACAGCTATCGTTTCAATGACACCAACATCATCTGGGCCCACCCATAGTAGGTCCCACTCAACACTTTCTCCACAATCATCATCTGCCCCCAGTGATGTGATGGAGCGCCTAGTTGCCTAGAATCTACAGCACTACTGCAGCCACTGCACTGGTCTCTAATCTCTCTAGGTCCCCGATCGGTATCCGAGTCCCTTTGACTTGGAGGCCTGGTCGAAAATGTCGCTCTACAAACTCCATGATGTTACGCCCTCGCGGTAACACTGGCTATGTATTTCCCACCATCCCTAATGGTGGGAGACCAGTTAGGAAATATAGATCTTGGACTATCAACTTGATCCTATGCCCCTACACTATAAATACCTCATGATCTGGATCCCAATAACTGACAATCCGAGCCAACAAGGGCTCTCCAGCTCTCATCAGTGGGTTCTCCACAAACTTCAGAACACCAAAACTGGCCAATGCATGATGGACACCTTGATCCATACCCATGTCTCTCTCCCTCCAGTTGATCCGTATATCTACCATATATGCACAAAAAAATCATCTTTGTCAGTATACAGATAGAAAAAACTATATCCAACCACAAAAACCCAAATCCCAGCCCCAAAACAACATTGAAACCCTCTCCATCTGACAGGTCGCACTTTTTGGCCAAATCCTAGGACAGGTCGCACTTTTCTACTCAAAACCTGCTTCCCAGGTCGCAGTTTTTGGCCCAAAAAGTGTGACCCAACCCTGAAGATGGAGGGTCTGTTCCTGAGATTTAGGGCCCTAATCTGAACTTTTAATCCATCAAAAAGAAAAAGTAGGATTAGGCCTCTTACCTGCAACTGACGGATCTCGATTCCAACGATCGGTTTGTCCACTACGATCGCCACAAGATTTAGGGCCTTCTCTACTCTCTACATTCACCACAGCAACACAAGCAAATGAGTGAATTTGGAGGGAAAATGCCTTATTAGAAGAGAAACCCTCGATTTTTCTTTTTCCTGTTGCAGCCAAACCGTAGCTCTGTTTGACAAACCGTTTGCACTGTTGGAAAGCTCTCACTGAGCCCTTAAATGGGTATCTATTAGTTTTTCGTGATTTGATACTTCACTAGGACACATTGTTTCCAAGAAGGGTCCCTCCACCTCTTCTCAAAATTGGATTTCTTCACTTACAACACTTATACTTGGGGCAACACTTTGCCTCCATACTTGTCCTTGTTTGTGTTGATTTTCGTCATGAGATACCATCTTGTACTCATGTTTTCAGGGTCCCCCATTGGACCTTCACTATGTGGCAGCACCATCGAGTCACCCTTGTTTAGAGCATTCGAGTTGAGTCATCATCGCATTCATGGAGTCTATCCTGAGTCCCTTTATATCCCACTGTAGTCCTCCATCCTTCATTACTTGGTCCCTCTCTCATGTCATACATTATGGGCTTCAGTCCCACTATCCCCTATCCCTCATGATATTGTGTCAGTTGCTGCCAGGTCATCCATGCCCTTTATGCTCTAACAAGGGAAGTCATCCATTCGCTACTCAGTTCTCCCCCATTTCATCATCATCATTGGTGTCAGTCTGTTAGTCGCTTTATTATTTTCCTTCGTGTCTTAGTCAAGGACTCCTTATCGCCTTACCTAAGGCGGATCTCCTTTTGTCGACATCAGCTTATTCATTCCATAAGACAGGTCTAGAAGGCGGTGTATCTTGGCTCCAGCTTCCACTTCTGTTCGGTGCCTCGGATCAGGAAAAAGACTCCTTACACCACTTTGACTTGATCGTTTCTCAGCTCCATCTCCTTCCAGCACGATCGAGATCCATATGCTTGATGATTTAGTGATGTAGCAGATGATACCGATGAATCTTGGGTGTGTGTGAGATGTTTCAACCCTCATGAGGGGGTGGCCCTACAGGTAGCCCCCCACATACCCGGATGAACTTTTCATCACAACTTTTGATGCAGCTCCATGTATTTGATGATGTTGGCCTTAGCTGCTTGCAGCACCTTTTTGTTTTACATGTATCAGTAAGATTTTGCGAGCCCTTTCCCATGTATAGGGGCATTTGGGTTGTATTTGTATCTCATGTACTCGGATATTATTGCATAAGTCCTAGTTGTTATCCCAGGAACAACATGTATGTGGGATTCATCATTATATCTTTTATTAGGCTCATGTTTATGCCAGCATGTACTTTATGGTTCGGTCCCTTGTTTACTGGACACACTATTCTTTTGTACTTTGTCTCGGTGGGCATAGGTATGCCTCCCCCGCCATCTTTAGCACAGGTACTCACTCATAAAAAGAGACTTTTCGCACCTGTAAGTCTCGTCTCCTCAGGGTCTAGTTCTTCAACACATCAGTCTACCTTACATTTCTCTCTCTGACTTCCCTTTTGATGTTTGGTGATTGAGTTCTTACAACATACTTCGGTCATACTATTAGCTTCTAACGCTCGTACGCTGGGGGGAAATCTGTTACACCATTTTTTTGGTCATCTAACCTACTATCATTAGATGGACCCAAGTACACCATGTAAGACCAATTTTGCCCTAAGTAAAATTGCTTTCACTATGTGAAAAAACTTAGTAAAACACCTTTATTAAGTTTTTTATGGTCTAAACAGGAAACCCCAAAAGGAAATAATAAACAAATCTATATTTTTTTGTATTTCCTCAAGTAATAATTAATTATACATCAATTTAATTATTATTCCTGGTCATATTTAACCCAAAACAAGGAAATTAATTAAATAAATCCTTATTTATTTGATTATTTCCTAGGAATAAGTTATTTAAACCTTATTTAAATAATATTCCTAGTTAAATTTGACTAAATCATTTATAAATAATTAAATAAATCATTATTTATTTAATTATACTCCAATCATTTCCTTAAAAATAATAAATAAATAATTCATTTATTTATTATTTACAAATAAAGGATTGGACCCAAGTCAAAATCCTTTTCCCTCCAACAAATATAATAAAATATTCCTAAAAGGTGGTTCTAGAATTTGGTTAATAATATTTTATTCATGCACCAAGTTCTAGACTACTTTAATATTTTGTTATAAATAGAAGGGTTTTCCCTACCATTCATCACCTTTTGTTGCCTATGAGATCACTCTGGATCTTTACTCTTGGTCCGACTTTGAGCCATTATCACTGTCATATTTTCTATCTTTTCTTTGTGAGCTCCCTTTGAGTTCTATATTTTGTATGGGTTTTCTACACCAACAAGAGAGAGAAATCTTAGGTCTGAAATTCTAAGGACTTTCAAGAACACATTCCATTTACGAGAACCGGTAACATCCTTCTTGTTTTCCTCCCAGGTGTCATTAATATAAAATTCTTTAAAACATAATTCTTGTCTTGTCTATGGGATGCATGGAGAAAATTTAATTTTACTTGTTGTTTAATGTCTTTTATGCATAGATCTAGATATTTGCAGTATTTGTCTTGATCAACTTTTTGCAGATCTGAAGATATTAGCAGCCATCTTTTGATGTTAGGGCTGCTTGTTATGCACAACTAAAAGGGTCTTTTTTCGTACATCTACAATAAAGATTCATCCTAACACCAGCTATCCATCTTCTTCCATTAGTTAAACTATGCTCCCTATACTATTGAAATTTGCAACAAGAAACATTGAAATTGGCATCCAGAAAAAACATGACAACACCTATACTAGTGTGGGACCACAGATCATGTAGTGATGGGTCCTAGCGATAGATTAGTGTGCAATTCAATTTATTTAATAAATTGGAAATTTGTCTAATTTAATTATCCCTTAATTAAATTGGACAATAAATTGCAATATTATCTCATAAACACTTGTAATAGTTAACCGAGTGTGATAGACTTAGTTAGCTCATGATTTTCGAGTTGAGGGTGGTTGGTTAGGCATGCAGAGTGATTATATTACTTATTGAGTCCAAGTTGCAGTTAATTAAATGACTTTAATGCATGAGAAATTAGTTAACTCAATTAATTGAGTTAAATTTAGTTGAACTAGTTGTAACTGTTTGTTGCACTAGTGAGAGATCAAGTGAATTAAATCAGATTTTATTCACATAAAGTGATCTGCCATGCAACTGATGATTTACTATTAATAGCTGCATGCATGTCAATTCCAGTGGAGACCCAGTTGAGACAAAGTTTAAAGGGAAGTTGACTATCAGTTGTATTATTAGCAAACTGCCCAGATGCAGTTAAAACACCATAAGATTTCCCATGATGCTTGCATAGTTGAGAAAGGTTGGAATTCTTAAGGAATAGGGATTGCATTCCTCATGAACTATGTGAGCAAGGTAGGTTGAGAATTGGCTAAGTATTGGCCCGATTTTTTCTGGATTAGTGTGAGACGATAGGCAGAGTGCAGGAGACTCTTGTGAGAAGAGTGCATTGCAATTGTTTCATGATTCCTTTGTGAATATACAATAGAAGATAGAGGGGTTTTGAGTAGTAATATTTCCTTGGGAAATTATCTGTGTTGTGGTTTTATTTGCTTCTTTCTTTACTTGTTGTGATTGGCGATCGTGTTTATTTTTCATAATTAATTTCTAGAAGGATTTAGTATCTTGAATTAGTACATTGCTTGATCAGATTGAATCCACTGATATACATATGTTTGTATAATTTCTACATGGTATGAAAGCATAGGAAATCACTATAGTGGAGAAGAAATTGAGTTTGTGACTGAATAAGAATTCAAAATTTCAAAATTATTCTTGGTGCAACACATGGATCAGGATCGAAATAGATTTCAATGGCTTGAGATTGGAGTATTCACTTGAGGATAGTTCCAATTATATTGCATGGAAAGAAAGCATGGATTCGGTACTAGATGACAATGGGTTGAAATAATTCATTAATAATGATATTCCCAAACTCGCTGCAGCAGATGCCGCAAATCTTGATGCTTGGCAAAAGAAGGTTGGAAGGGTGAGGAGTATCTTATTGGAGGGAGTATGAGACCACATTGTCTCAAGTCTCCATGGAAAAGCGAATCCATATGCAAATTGGAAGGCTTTGAAAGATCTGTTTCAGAGCAACAATGATCATAAAAAATTGGCACTGAAGGACAAGCTCAGGAAAATCAAAATGGAGAAATATGACACTATTCCAAACTATTTAACCAAGTTTGTCCAATGTCATGATGAGCTTGGGAGCATAAGAATTACTATCGCGGATGATGACTTGGTGAGCCTAGCTCTTCTAGGACTTCCCAAGAGTTGGCATAGTTATCAAGATTCTATCAATGGGAGGGAGAAGCGGCCATATTGGGAATGACTTTGGTCGGATTTGCTGCAAGAAAAGTTCAGGTGGAATACCAAGGATGGATTTTCATCTAAGACAGATGATGAAGAAAATTGTGCCTTGGCTGGTAACGTGAATGTTAGTATGAATCCTTTGTCGAAGTGTATGAAAAAAGACCACTTTAGCTACGCATAACTAATAGCCCTAACATCAAATATGGCTTCCAATATCTTCAGATCTGCGGTTAGTTGATCAAGAAAAGTGCTGCAAAAAACCAGATCTATGCATAGAAAGACATTAAGCAGTAAAAAGAAGGGTTTGCTCCATATATCCAATAGATAAGACAAGAACAATTTTTGAAAGAATTTTTTGTATTAAGGGCACCTGGGAGGAAAACAAGAAGATGTTACAATTCTCCTCAATGGGATGGGTTCTTGGAAGTCCTTAGCACTTCAGATCTAGAATCTCTCTCTCTTGTTGGTGTAGAAAACCTAGACAAAGATAGAACTCAAAGGGAGCTCACACAGCAAATAATGTAGAATGTGACCAAGTGTATAGATCCAGAGTGATCTAATAGGCAACAAAAGGTGAAGAATGATAGGAAAAACCCTCCTATTTATAACAAAATATTTGGTCATTCTAGATCTTGGTGCATGATTAAAATAATGTTAACCAAATCTAGATCCACCTTTTATGGAATATTTTATTATATTTGTTGGAGGGAAAAAGTATTTGACTTGGGTCAAATCCCTTTATTTGTGAATAATAAATAAATAAATGATTTATTTATCATTTTTAGGAAGTGGTTGAAAGATAATCAAATAAATAATGATTTATTTAATTATTTATGGGTGATTTAGTCATATTTAACAAGGAATATTATTTAAATAAGATTTAAACAGTTATTCCTAGAAAATAATAAGATAAATAAGGATTTATCTAGTTAATTTCTTTGTTTTGGGTTAAACATGATGAGGAATAATAATTAAATTATTGTTTAATTAATTATTCCATGAGGAAAATCAAAAAAATATAGATTTGTTTAATATTTCCTTTTGGGGTTTCCTGTTTAGACCATAAAAAACCTAATAAATGTGGTTTATTAAGTTATTTTACATAGTGAAAGCAATTTTACTTAGGGTAAAATTGGTCTTACATGGTGTACTTGGGTCCATCTAATGATAATAGGTTAGATGACCAAAAAATGGTGTAACGGATTGCCCCCCAGCGTGCGAGTGTCAGGAGCAAATCGTATGACCGAAGTACGTTGTAAGAACACAATCACTAGACAACAAAAGGGATGTCAGAGAGAGAAATGTGAGGTAGATAGTGTGCTGAAGGACTAGACCCTGAGGAGACGAGACTCGCAGGTGCAACAAATCTCTTTTTATGAGAGGGTACCTGTGCTGAAGGCAGCGGGGGAGGCATACCTATGCCCGCCGAGACAAAGTACAAAAGAATAGTGTGTCCAGTAAACAAGGGACCGAACCATAAAGTACAACTGGCATAATCATGAGCCAGATAAAAATACAATGAGGAATCCCACATACATGCTGTGCCTGGGATAACAGCCAGACCCAGCCTGTGTATACGAGGTACATGAATCAGTCCTGACCCAAATGTAATACTATAGTGAGAGGGCTCACAAAATACGAGCGACCACATGCAAATCAAAAGAGGAGTGCGCAGCGACTAAGCCAGAACATCATGAAATATATGGAGGCTATCAAAGCTCAGTGAAGAGGTGTAGGACATGTGAGGGCTACCTCAGGCCACCCCCTCAGAGATAAGTATCTCACACACCTGAGAATCACCAAGAACTCTGTTTGCATCAAGATAACCATCTGATCATGAAAGGAGTAGGTGGAGAAACAATCAGTCAGAAATGAGAAGATCCTTGTCAGGGGGATCCTCAGGAACAAGAGTGGAAGCTGGAACCAAGGTACACCGCCCTCTAGACCTGTCTTCTGGAATGAAGGAGCTGATGTCGATAGAAGGAGGTCCACCATAGGTGAGGCAATGAGAGATCCTCAACTAAGGCACGAGAGAAAATAGTAGAGCGACGGACAGACTAATACCAATGATGATGGTGGAATGGAGGGGACTGAGTAGCGAATGGACAACTTCCCTTGCTAGAGCATAAAGGGCATGAATGACATGGCAGCGACTAACACAATATCATCAGGGATAAGGGACAGTGGGACTGAAGGCCATAATGTGTGACAAAAGAGAGAAACCAAGCAATGAGGGATGGAGGACTATAGTGGGGTACAAAGGGACTCGAGATAGACTCCATGAATGCGATGATGACTCCGCTTGGATGCTATAAACAAGGGCGACTCGATGGTACTGCCACTCAGTAAAGGTCCAATGGGGGACCATGAAAACATGAGTACAAGAGGGTAACTCACGACGAAAATCAACACAAAAAAAGACAAGTAAGGAGGCAAAGTGGTGCCCCAAGTACAAGTGTTGTAAGTGAAGAAATGCGATTTTAATGAGAGGGGAAGTGACCCATCTTGGAAAAAATGTGTCTTGGTGAAGTATCAAATCAAAAAAACAAAAAATATGCTGGCTATCTAAAAGAAAATAAAATATGCATTTCAGAAGGGAAATGCTAAGGGTAATATTTCTTAAGATATAGTGCATTGCGAGGATTAGGAAGGGGATTGCCTTCGAAATCCTCTAAGAGGCATGCCCCCTTACCGAGATCCTTACTGATGATGTAAGGGCCTAGCCATAATGAGTCAAACTTTCCATGACCAAGGACATCATGGGCCTGGTCATAAACTAGAACAAGGTCGCCTTCGTGAAAAGTACGAGGCTGGACTTTTCTGTCATACTGAGCTTTGGTGCGTTTCTTGGCCGCTTCCATGGTTTGCAAGGCAACACGACGGTCTTCAGAGGCACACTCAAGCATGATAAGTCATTGTTCTAGAGGTTGGGTGTCAAGGAGAAGTTCAACGGCCAGATGCAGGGAAGGAATTTCACACTCGATCGGTAAGACTGCCTCCTCCCCAAAAAGGAGGTGGAAAGGAGTAAACCCGGTGGCGGTTTTAACAGAAGTTCGATAGGCCCACAGAGCAGGGAAGAGCATAAGATGCCAGTTGGTTTTGTGCTTATTCACCGTTCGTTGAAGCATAGTCTTGAGGATTTTTTTGACTGCTTTAACTTGGCCATTACCTTGGGGGTAATAGGAGGAGGAATATTGGTGCTCAAAACCCAACAGTGAGGATAGCTCACGCCATATCTCATCTTCAAAATGTCGGCCGTGGTTAGAGACCAGTTGTTTCGGAACCCCGAATCGAGCGATAACGTGGTTAAAGAAAAAGAGGGTTGCGGTAGCTGCTGTGTTGTTAAATGTTGGCATAGCCTCGGCCCATTTTGTGAAATAGTCGACCGCCACGATGATATATTTATGGTTACCAGCAGATGGCGGGCGACACTCCATAAAGTCGATGGCCCATTTACAAAAGGGACCAATTGAGACGATCAGATGGAGGGGAGCTGGGGGAGCTCGCGCCTTAGGGGCGAAATGTTGGCAATTGGAACAGTGTTTGACTGCTTTAATGCAATCGCTGAAGAGGGAAGGCCAGAAATACCCAGCGTGCATGAATTTTTGGGCAGTAGCAAGACCGGAGAGGTGGCCACCACAAGTGCCACTATGGCAGGCATTGAGGACTTGTTCAGCTTTAGTGTGCGTGAGACAACGAAAAAGGACAGTATCTATACCGCGACGATAAAGGTCGTCACCGATAAGAAGGTAGCGAGGAGCCTGGTGTCGGATACATCGTCGAGCGTCACGATCAAGGTGAAGAGCGAACTTTTGGGTTTGAAAGTAAGTGAGGATATCGACGTACCAAGGATCGTCCGAAGTAATGGCGAATAAGTGCTCATTAGGGAAATCATCATTAACTGGAGGATCTTGTGTTCCAGTAGGTAATTCAGAAATGAGTTCAGCAAGGGCTAAACCTTTCTTACTTTTTGGTGTGACAAATTTGAGGTCGAATTCTTGAAGGATGACGAACCAACGAGCGTACTTCCCAGTGAGGATGCGGCGACTCAATAGGAAAGCCATGGGGTTGGAATTAGTCACAACCTTGGTGGAACGCATGAGGATGTAATGACGAAGTTTTTGGACTGAGAACACAACAAACAACGCTAGTTTTTCTTCATGTGAGTAGGAAACAGGAGGCCCTACTAGGTTCTTACTAATGTAGTATATCACATGCTCAATACCATTGTCATCTTCCTGGATAAGGACTCCAACAACCGAATAGGTGGAAGCCGAGATGTACAAGTTGAAGTCCCTATCAAAGTCGGGAGGGCGGATCAAGGGAGCGGATGTGAGGGCTTGCTTGAGGGCATCGAAAGACTCATGAGCATAGGTATCCCAAAAAAATGGGATATTGGATCGGAGGAGTCTAAGGAACCATGTGCGGTGGTGGCATAGTCAGGGACAAACCGACGAAGAAAATTATCTTTGCCTTGGAGACTTTGGAGCTGGCGTAGGGTACGTGGAATGGGAAGTTCAAGAATGGCTTGAACTTTCAAAGGGTCAAGAGTGATACCATCTTTAGACATTATGAAGCCTAAGAGACGGCCGGTGGGAACGCAAAAGACGCATTTAAACGGGTTAAGGCGGATATTATACTTGTGACATCGGAGAAAGACGGTACGCAGATCGTGGAGGTGCTGCGCCCGATGCTTAGAATGCGCAGTGAGGTCATCTAAATAAGTAAGGATAATATGAGCTAAGTCATGGAAAAAATAAGACATGGCTCGTTGAAAAGTGGTGCCAGCGTTTTTAAGGCCGAATGGCATGACCCAGTAAGCAAAATTTCCCCACGGACTGATGAACGCAGTTTCAAGTTGGTCAGTAGGACGGATAACGATCTGGTTGTATCTGGAGAAACCATCCATAAAGGATAGAACCTCATGCCCTGCACACTCATCAATGATTTGGTCAATAAATGGTGTGGGGAAGGTGTCTTTGGGACAAGCTTTGTTCAAGTCGCAAAAGTCCATGCAGACACGGATGGTGCCTTGTTTCTTGAGGATGGGAACTGGGTTGGACACCCAAGTGGTGTATTCAATAGGATAAATGAAACCAGCCTGCTTGAGCTTATCGATTTTGGCTTTGATAGCATCACGTCTGGAAGGATTAATGGGTCTCAAATTTTGTCGGACTAGGTTGGCATCGGGCCACGTGTTGATATGATGCTCGATGATGGTGGGATCGAGCCCAGGCATTTCGAAGTAGGACCAGGCGAAAATATCGCGGAATTATTTGAAAAGCTTAGTGTAAGCTTCGATTTCTTCCGGGGTGCATTGGGCGCCCAAGGTGATATATTCTTCGATTCCTGGGTTGACCGAAATGTCAATTTTAATGGTAGGAGAGATGCTGACCATGTTTCCTTCTTCGAAAGCATCAGGTGCAGGGATGGGATTTTTGAACCAATCGACTTCATTGGGAATGAAGTCTTTGGTTTCCACAACATATTGGTCATGGGACTGCTGTGGGAGGAAGTATGCGCGATGGTGCATATCATCCCACGGAAAGTCAGGGTTGGTCATGGCTTCCATAATGTCTTCATCGGACTGGAAGATGGGAAGACTGGAGGAAGGAGGATCATCCGATAATGTAATGATGTGTGACTGGTCATCTTGCAGAGAAGGGCTCACCTGTGCAACGTCAACAGATCCAAGGTCGACTGAGGGGGAACCGAGAGTGTCTGCAGGTCGAAGGTTAGGTGAATTATCTCTCAAGGATGACGATAGGTACAAAATGGTGATCGAAGGCTCTGTTGGTTCGATAGCGGGAGGAGGAATGTGAATGAGAGTAGGAATATCCTCTGGTCCTATCGAAGTAGAACTCGCAGACAAGTGAGAAGGTATCTTGTCATGCGTAGCCTTGAATTGGCGGTACGTGTCTAAGGAGGAACGATACTCGTCAAGGCGGGGACAGAGGTGGGTGTAATGGCCATGGAAATCACACAAAGCACAAGGGTGATTTGTGCGCAAGGTTTTGAGTTTCGGGATAGAATCCGGGATAGTGACGTAGACTTCAGGGATATCAGAGTCGGGAAACGTCTCGTTGACCAGGATCTTGAGGTGTGGCAATTCAGGACACGTATGGGTGGCGTGACCGACAATATCGCACCAAGCGCACTAGATAGCATGCTTTGGTGGTCGAGGAGGGGTAGGGTTTGTCGGGGTGGCTTGGTCCTGATTGGTTGCCCCCTTGCGAGCTTTGCCTTTCTTTCCTGGGGCTGTCACCACAGGGGCAGGGTCCTGGGGAGATGCGGGAGGCCTGGTGGTAATGGAGGAAGCGAGGGGGACCAGTTGAACCGGTGTCAAAGCAAGGTAGGGTTTGGGGTGATCGGGTGGGGTAGCAGCTGGAGGGTCAAGGTACCAGACAGGTATGCCCAGGGTCAAGTTAGGGAGAGAGAGGGTGGCCATGACGGGGACCATGTAGATTCCTGGAGGGGGAGCCAGGAAAGGTATTTGACCAACGGGATAATGACCAGGAGGGACGGCTCCAAGATGGTTGAGGCATGGGGGAACTGACCCTAGAGGATAGAGGGGCTCAGGGATACCAGCTGTAGAAGGCGGGCCCGAAGGAGGAGGTCCGGCTGGCTGAGAAGCGGGTTGCGGTGAGCTAAGTTGAGTCAAAGGTTGCTGACTAGTTGAAGTGGGGTGCTTAAGGGCAACCCGAGACGATTGCATCATGCAAACATTCAACAAGCTGGGATCAGAGATAGGAGGAGGGGGTAGACTAGGAAAATTTCCAAGCAGGGAGGAATCTTTATAGAGGTCGAGAGAGACACTGGTCAAGGAATTGATGGTTGTCTTGTTGGCTACAGAAGAGATGGTCGTCTCAGGGGAGGTCTGAGACTTTGGCTCATGATAAGTCAACTGGTCGATGGTGATTATCTTTCCATTGTGAGGAAAAGAAATCTTGCGAAAAACCACGGATGGGACAACAGACATGGCGTAGGTGTAGCTTCACCCCAATAGAATGTTGTAGTCTAGAGGGGCATCGATGACTTCAACGTCAACGCAAACAGTCTTACCGGCAAGGGTGATAAGACAATTATGAAAAAGGCCAATGGGCTGGGAGGCGTGGCCGTCCCACGCTCGAAGAGTGACTGTGGAAGGGGCCAAGTCAGGAGATCCGAGTTGCTTCCAAACCGAAGTGGACATCACACAGGTGGATGCCCCCTCATCAATTATACACCGAGAAACATTAGCATTCCGGATTTTGACTGGGATTTGGAAGGTGAAGGAAGCAGGAAGAGGAGGATGTTCTGATTGATGGGCGTCGAAAACAATCATTTGGTCATCAGTAGGATCTACAACGCCCACGGCAGATAGCAGAACCTTCTTTTGGGAAGGGCACGACTGGAGGAGTTCCAATGTGGAAATGGCAGCAGGATATTGCGCCAAATCATCTACTATGCTATATGAATGAGAAGCTCGACCAGAAGTAGCATTTCGATGTAATGGTCCCTTAGGAATCTTGGTATGAACCTCAACTTTGGGTTGAGGGATATGTAAGGGGCCATTGGATGTCGAAAGAGGCTCTGTAGAATCGGAAGAAGGGGACTCGGGGGCAGACTGAGCGGGAGGCTTGGGGTACTGGCGAGACCGAGTTTGAAGGTGAAGGTCAACGGTTGGGGAAGGATCAGAGTTCATCATAAGGATCTGCACCTAGATCACCGAAGGGGAAGGCTGAGTGGCGGCCTCGTCCACGTGGTCAAGTGTGCCCACTTAACTTGCTGAGGGAAAGGATCAGTAAACACAGCTGGTTGAGTAGTGGCCACATTAGGGGGAGCATGAGGGGAGGCATGTTGTCCTCGCAATGTGGCGTGAGACTCCCACATCTGCCACATTTGTGGTAAGAGGGGACAATCGTGGGTGTAATGACCATAAACACCGCAACACGAACAAGGCTTATTTGTGTGAAGAGGCTTGTCCGGCTTGGGCTGAGTGCCCTGTGGCTGGTTAGCAGTGTTAGGGTCAATACCTTGAGGATTGGGTCCACGAGTACCAGGGGCAGATTGGTTTGGATTGCCTCTCCATCTTATTTGAGAAGAAGGGGGATTAGTCGCGCCCTGCTATGCAAATACTTGTCCTGGAGGGGGCTTTAGGTGCTGTTGCGGGGTTGGAGGAGGCAAGGGAGGTGGAAGTGCATATGTTGGAGGAGCTGGCACACTAGGCTGCGGATAAGGGTAATGGTTAGGTTGGGAAACATTGAGGTAAGCAGGATGTTGGGAAAAAGGATGAGGCATGCCATATCCTGGATACATGCTACCTGGAGGGGGAAAAGTGCTAGAGGTGCTGGCCCCCCCCTGAGGGAGACCATAGCCCATAGGAGGTTGAGCATACAGATGAGAACGGGCTCCAACGATACCGTCGGTGGAATGAGATGCCCCTGGGGCGTTAGCACCTCCGGGCCTAGGGAGGTCAGGAAGGACGGTATAAACATAACCAGACTGAGCATAGATCAGGTCATATTTCAAGGCTATTTGGAGGGCGGCTTCTTCGGTTTGGGGGAAATGGGAGGTGACATCTTTGCCAATGGGAGCTAAGAGAGTGCGAAGGAACCTGTCCATATACACCCGATCTTCGAAGGGGGGAGCTCGACATAAGCTCTGTCTTCTTCGCCATTCCTAGACATGGGTAGAAAGGCGGGTTGAAGAGGTTTGCTTGAAGGAAGTCAAGAGCTCCGTACCAGTATCGTATCGGAGAGGGAGCTGGAAATAAGATAAAAAGGCTTGGGCAATGGTCACAAAGGTGGTATGGGAAGAGGTGGCTTGGTCAACATACCATTTAGAAGCTTCGCCGGTAAGCGTACGTTGGAACAACCGAAGACGGATGGAATCGTTGGTAATGGAATTGGAGGAACACCACATGTGGAAAGATCGGACATGGTTGGTTGGATCTTCTCCAGCAAGGACTTCGAACTTAGGGATGTTAGAGGGGAGCTTGGTTGGCATAGCAGGCCAACCAACATCGTGGCGGATAGGGTCATTGATCAACTGATTGAAATCGGGGAGGCTGAGGCTTGCGATGTACGGTAGCAAGGGTGCGGCTGAGGTAGTTCCTATGGCGGTTCCGCTAGTAGTAGTTCCGGAATTAGGGCCGAGATTACCGCTAGCGTTAGGCCCTGGAATAGACATAGTGAAGGTGACAGGGGGAGAACCAGAAGTAAAAGGAGAACCCAATGAATCAGAAGAGGAGTCGGAGTGCGGACTCGGAGGGGGACTGGCTCGACGACGACGGGACAGAGCAGGTCGACCGACCGGAAACTGAGGGTGAAGGCCAAGAAGTCTCCAGGAGGTGTGCCTTAAGGGCGCACTGATGACAACACAAATACGGCACAAGGGGAAGAAGAACGACCACAAGGGCAAGGAGGTGCAGAATCAAGTGATTACAATGTCGAAATAAGGGCAGATAGGTGTAGTGTCAATTGATTTTAAATTCTTTTCCTGGCAGTGTAAACCAGGCTCTTCTTCGCTTAGGGTGAGTGTGTGGCATGCGTTAATTTTAATTTTTAAACCCTTTTCATTTTGAGAGCAAGAGAAAAAGTGTGCTGCGTAACTGAAAATAATGCTGCAAAAACAGTATATAATGTTGAAATAACAGAAAATTAACAGCTACTAGTGCATCGATTCAACCCAACAAGGCAGGTCTCTCAAAACTAATCTAAAAGAGGGAAAAAATCTAGTCAAAACACACTAAAAGGAGGCCAATAGATCTAGGGTCGAAAGGGACAGGGATCTAAAGGGAAAAGCTGCTGAAAAGAGGTGCAGATCATAGCCAAGAGGTAGAGGCAAGGTGGCTGGAAAAAAGGAGGAAATCAACAAAAATCAGAAGGGGCAAGGAGGAGGCCCTAAAAGTAGATCCAAACAAATCTTCAGGAGGTGATTTGAAAGGGAGAAGAGCTGATTAGAAGAGGTCTGAAGAGGAGGAATCAGATCTGGAAAAAGGGGGGCTGAAGCTCTGAAAAAACAGACCTGAAACAGATAAAAACTCGTCCACCAAAAGTGGAGGGTACTGAAGCCCTAGGGGGCTATGTTCCCACTTAGATGAGAAAAACAGATCAGAAACAGGTTGAAATGGGCTGAGACAGAGGCTGGAAAAACCTGACAGAAGCTTCAGAAAAACCCAAAAAAATTGGAGAAAAATAGCAGAAAAATTGGCAGGTCGCAGGTTCTGACCTGTTTTATGTGCAGGTCGCAGAAAATGGGTTGAAAAGTGCGACCTGGAGGTCCAGGTTGCAGTTTATGGGCTGAAAAGTGCGACCTGAAGCTCCGGGTGTCTCGGCGGTAGATTTTCGAAAAAGTTGTCGTCTCAGTTGCGGTTGATGTCTGTCACCTGTGCAATAGGGCCAGAAACACGCGGAAGTTGGAAATTTTAATGTTTTAGGGTTTTATAGGGGAAAAACAACATGAAGATAGGAAAAACAAAAAGCTGAAAAGAAACCCTAGGGTCTGAAGTAGCTGGATATGCAGGAATATGAAAAACGACAGCGGTCGTAATTGAAAACCTGTGTGGAGTCGCCAATTGTTAGTATGAATCCTTTGTCAAAGTGTACGAAAAAAGACCACTTTAGCTACGCATAACTAATAGCCCTAACATTAAATATGGCTGCCAATATCTTCAGATCTGCGGTTAGTTGATCAAGACAAGTGCTGCAAAAAACCAGATCTATGCATAGAAAGACATTAAGCAGTAAAAAGAAGGGTTTGCTCCATATATCCAATAGACAAGACAAGAACAATTTTTGAAAGAATTTTTGTATTAAGGGCACCTGGGAGGAAAAAAAGAAGATGTTTCCAATTATCCTCAATGGGATGGGTTCTTGGAAGTCCTCAGCACTTCAGATCTAGAATCTCTCTCTCTTGTTGGTGTAGAAAACCCAGACAAATATAGAACTCAAAGGGAGCTCACACAGCAAATAATGTAGAAATGTGACCAAGTGTATAGATCCAGAGTGATCTAATAGGCAACAAAAGGTGAAGAATGGTAGGAAAAACCCTCCTATTTATAACAAAATATCGGGTCATTCTAGATCTTGGTGCATGATTAAAATAATGTTAACCAAATCTAGATCCACCTTTTATGGAATATTTTATTATATTTGTTGGAGGGAAAAGGTATTTGACTTGGGTCAAATCCCTTTTTTTGTAAATAATAAATAAATAAATGATTTATTTATCATTTTAAGGAAGTGGTTGAATGATAATCAAATAAATAATGATTTATTTAATTATTTATGGGTGATTTAGTCATATTTAACAAGGAATATTATTTAAATAAGATTTAAATAGTTATTCCTAGAAAATAATAAGATAAATAAGGATTTATCTAATTAATTTCTTTGTTTTGGGTTAAACATGACCAGGAATAATAATTAAATTATTGTTTAATTAATTATTCCATGAGGAAAATCAAACAAATATAGATTTGTTTAATATTTCCTTTTGGGATTTCCTGTTTAGACCATAAACAACCTAATAAATGTGGTTTATTAAGTTATTTTACATAGTGAAAGCAATTTTACTTAGGGTAAAATTGGTCTTACATGGTGTACTTGGGTCCATCTAATGATAGTAGGTTAGATGACCAAAAAATGGTGTAACAGTGAAGAAGGGGAAGGGAAAGAAATCCTATTCCAAATCTAAGACCGATGAAGAAGGTAAGTAGTGTGACATGTCTAGAGTGAAATGTTTTCATTGTCACGAGCACAGACATTATGCCACTAATTGTCCACAAAAGAAGAAGAACAATAAGGCTCCAATATTTGAAGCTGGTGAGGCTTTGGCCTCATAATTTGAGTTTGACTTCTTGCTCATTATATGCATGGTGTCAAGTGCGATGGGATCAGTGTGGTACTTGGATAGTGGTGCATCTTTCCACATGAAGGGAAGCAAAGAACTTTTCAGTAGGTTGGAGGAGAAGGACCTCTAGATGCATATCGAAATAGGCGATGACGAGCGATACAGTGCTACTAGGATTGGTACAGTTACCTTCCAGAGATAGTCAAGTAAACCCTTATTATTAAAATATGTAATGCATGTACCATGCTTAAAAAAGAATTTAGTTTCAGTCGCAATGTTGGAGGATAGAGGTTATGGTGTGGTTTTTAGTGAAGGGAAAGCTTTCCTTTGACACAAAGCCACAAGACAAGCTAAGAAGATTGGGATTCATGTGAATAATCTCTATAAACTTGATGTATATGGTTGCACAACATTGATGGGTAAAGAAGACAAAGTGGTGAGCTGGGATGATGATGAGTTATGGCACAAGAGATTGGTCCATCTACACCATGGAGCTTTGAAAGTCATGCAACAAATTTCTACAGGGCTTCCAAAGGATACTCTTGCATAGATAGACATGTGCAAGGGATGTACCATGGGGAAGTATGAGAAAACCATGCAATTGTCCCTTGAGAGGGCGCTTGATTTGCATGCAGATCAGGAACTATTGGTTCAAAAGAATGAACCTTAAGATGTGGAGAAACCACATTTGGAGGATCATGGAGCAGAAGAAACCACTCATGCAGAGACCTCTAGGAGGGGGGAATTTTGAGTCAGATGGGAAAAGGGAGTACATGCAGCTATACCTCATGGTGTGAGGTGGGGCGATGTGAAAAATTAATCCCAAGAAGAAATTTAGGCAGGGTCATAGAGATGGTGTGTCTCATGGATCAAACCTGGCTACAAGGAGCCCACAATACAGAAGTAGCAGTATCAGTTAGATTGATGTGGTCAGATGTCAGGATGATAAAAATAAGAGTGACAGGTGTCGGATATTGGAGCGTAGATCAGAGTTGGCAGTTGTGCAGAGTGCATGGATGTAGATGTCAGCAACGTAGAGAGTCCAGTAGACATTTGCAGTAGCTAGAAACAGTCAGAAGAATTTGATGATAGATGCATTATACTGATTCAGTTGTTTGGAGGCTATTCAGTTTCAGAAGTTTTGCATGTGCGAGAAACACTAGAGAAGTATTGCATGCAAGAGTTGCATGTTGCATGCAAGAGGTGCATGTGTGCATGAAAGAGTTGCATGTGCGCATGCAAGGACATTCCAAGGTACTAGATCAGGATAGATTGATTCCTTTCTTGTTGAGAGGGAGTGTCGAAATTTGCAACAAGAAACAGTGAAATGGGCATCCAGAAACAACATGATAGCACCTACACTAGTGTGGGACCACAGGTCATGTAGTGATGGGTCCTAGTGATAAATTAGTGTGCAATTCAATTTATTTAATAAATTGGAAATGTGTCTAATTTAATTATCACTTAATTAAATTGGACAATAAATTTTAATATTATCTCATAAAGACTTGTAATAGTTAACTGAGCATGATAGACTCATTTATCTCATGAATTTTGAGTTGTGGGTGGTTGGCGGGGCATGCAGAGTGATTCTATTAGTTATTGAGTCCAAGTTGAAGTTAAGTGCATGATTTTAATGCATGAGAAACCAGTTAACTCAATTAATTGAGTTAAAGTCGGTTGAACTAGTTGTAACTGTTTGTTGCACTAGTGAGAGATCAAGTGAATTAAATCAGATTTAATTCACATGCAATGATATGCCATGCAATTGATTATTTTATATTAATAGTTGCATGCATGAAAGTTCCAGTGGAGACCGAGTTGAGAAAAATGTTAAAGGGAAGTTGATTATCATTTGCATTATTAGAAAACTACTCGGGTGTAGTTAAAACACCACAAGATTTCCCATGATACATGCGCAATTGAGAAAGGATGAAATTCCTAAGGAATAGGGATTGAATTCCTCATGAATTGTGTGAGCAAGGAAGGCTGAAGACAAGTTGAGAAGTGGCTAAGTGTTGGCCCAATTTTTTCTGGACCAGCGTGAGATGATAGGCAGAGTGCAGGAGACTCTTGTGATAAGAGTGCATTGTAATTGTTTCATGATTCCTTGAGTAAGATTTCCTCGGGAAAATATCTATGTTGTGGTTTGATTTTCTTCTTTCTTTACTTGATGTGATTGGTGATCATGTTTATTTTTTTCAATTGATTTTTATAAGGATTCAATATCTTGCTTTAGTACATTGCTTGATCGGATTGAATCCATTGATATACATATGTTTGTATAATTTCTACATATACTACCTTTTACCCACACAATTTATACTTTCCAAAACTTTCCAACTGCATGAATGTCTTAAACATAAAATCATTTCAAAATATTTAAGAAAACATACCACCACTCAAACAACCCCTTTAAAATTTGAAATGAACTATGATGTATAAGGCTTACTCCTTATGCAATCAAGGAGTGACTCCTTGCACCAACATATTTGGCGCTGTTGTTGAGGAGGTGAATTGAAGTTTATCCCTGGGTGAATAAAAAGTTATAAGTCTGGTTTTGAGGTGTACAGTTCCAGTTGTATTTTTATACTGATTTACACCTGGCAACTCCATTGAGATGTTCTGGATCCTAGAAGGACTAGACGGGTCTAACCCATATTCCCCTTTGAGAATCCCAATTTTTGACCTTGAAAAGCTAATTAAGAAAAAGAGTAAACGAAAATTTTCTTCTTCTACCACTGTTTTCTAAAATTTTGTTCCTAAAGAAGTCCTGCAAACTTTATCCCTTGATTTTGCAAAAAATATTGCACCTCCCTTGTTTTCCAACCAAAAAATAGTACCTACATCACAATTTGGTGCTTTATCATCTGCTATTCATAATCCAACTATTGTTGTTCCATAAATCCCAACAACTCACACCATGGCAGGTCCAAACCCACCCCCTAACCGAATGGATGCAATTGTTGCTGCAAGGTATGCCCCTTTGGTTTTACCTCAGTCTATGAATGCATTACTTGCAGGAGATTAAATCAAGTACATGGCTAAGTTTAGTGGTGAGGGAGAGGTAACAATTGAAGAACACCTTGCTGATTTTTATGCCTATGCTGATAATCTGAATATTGAGCATGAAGATGTCTAGATGAGATTTTTTGTTCAAAGTCTTGAGGGTGATGCTATAAAATGGTTCAGATATTTGACAGCTAGTAGCATCACTGGAATTGAAACCCTAGATGATACATTTTTAAGGAAATAGGGTGATAACAAAGATTTTTTGTAGTATATCACTGAATTTGGTGCAATAAAAAGAAAATAAGGAGAATCAGTTTCTGATTTTTCGAAGAGATTTAATAAGATGTATAGCAAAATACCTACTGAAATCAAGCCTACTAAAGCTTCAGCCAAAATCACTTCTGTTGGAGCTTTTGATCCTGATTTTTGTTTATTATTAAGAGAAAGAAGATCTGCAACACTAACACAAATGCAAGGCAATGCACTGGAGGTAGAATTTAATGTGTTAGCAGCTGATAGACTCAGAGGAGGGATTGACAGAGAAAAAAGAAAAAAAAAGCTAAAGTTTCAACTTCAAGAACTTCATACATAGATCCTAAGTTAGATGAGTTGACCAAGATGGTCAATTCATTGACTACTGAGATGTCCAAGCTCAAGATGGAAGAAAGACCAACTACTACTAGAAATGCTTCATTTGATCTACCTAATAGGAATCAATTTAGAAGACTTAATGTTCCTCAAATTTTGCAGCGAGAGAGGAGAGATTTAGATGATCAAAAAGTTAGGCCTCCTTTTGAGAATGCTATTTTTGAAGATGAAGAGGAAGCTGAAAGGTTCGAGAAAGTTGGTGATATCAATTGTCTTAGAGACAAAGAATGGCTGATTCATCTTAGATGATAAGCAGAGTATGAGGATTTCATGTCATATACTCAGAATAGTGAAGTGGTTCCTGATCATTCCATGATTGCAGCTGATCATCAAAGCAGATATAATATCATATCAAAGAGATTGATGATAATTCACAACCTATTGCAAAACCAAAGAAGAATAAGGATGCAGTCAAAATTCCAGGAGAAAAACAAGTTGAAAATCAGAAATGACCGGAAATTTTGGTAGCAGTCAATACTCCTTAAATTGAGGTAAAAATTGTGTTGGCTTGAGGGGTCTTGTTGGCTTGAGGGGTCCTGGCCCAGGTTCGAAAGTTAAGGTTTGCCAAAAAACCCCTATACTACTGGCCCTTTCGGAAATGACCCGCTTTTGCAGGCCAAGGTCTCACTCGAAGTAGTATGGGTGGGTGTTGGAACCAGGTTTCTGCACCCTGGGAGAGGGTACGTAATGAAGGTAGATCAGTGTTGAAATTATCAGATCTACATAGAGTTAGGCTATTGACAGGCTTTTAATGGTATATTCAGCATATAACCATAGCACAATTATTAGATCTAATCAATACCTTCGCATCCACGTGCGTATTACCAAATACCATCACAGAGCACTATAATTGTAGCTAATAACAGATCACATATAAACCTATGCCAGAAACACATATACTTTTGCAGCTTAAAGCAATATCATAGATAATTTTGCAACTCAAATCAATAACATAGATGCATACGTAGCTTAAACAGATATAACAGATTCGCATCAACAATAAAACAATAGATCTAGATAACACATAGATAATTCAACTATATCCGCATATATTCGCATCAAAACCAAGTTACAACCCAAAATAACGCCTACACACATAACCATCAGGGTCCGCACATAGCAGGACTGAGGATATCCGCGCACACAGCTAGCAGGAGTCCTTACCCAAAACCAACCCAAAACAGATCTAATAGTTCGCATGTAACATCAATTCACATTCATGCCTACCTTTAGACTCTAACTTGTCCATATATTTATATCAACATGGCGTAGCGATCCTATGGTATGCAAACTATGGTTTGCATACCCTAGGTCTACCCTTTTTACCATTACAAAAAATTGGGGGTTTGACCCACCCAAAGCCCCTACACAAGACTAAATAATACCAAAATGTACAAAATTTGCAGCTTAGGGAGCCCCACTCCAACAGGCCCCCAAAAAAATCTTCTGACTCGTCTCGAGTCACTGTGGTTGTGGGCTCTCCACCTTCTCTTGCAGCAGCCTGATCACATCAACCAGCTTAGGCATCACTCCTTCACTTTGCACAACAACATTTTGAGCAATATCCACCAACTTCTATGAATTTGGTCCTTCTATAGCAGCCGTGACACTCTCCAGAGTTTGGTTGAGTTGCTTCACTGAGAGATTGATGTCCTGGGAGAGCTTGAGGGCTTCATCAGCCCAAGGCTTAAGGAGGTCACCGAGAGTCTTCTTCTTCTGGTGAAGCTCTTCAATTTTTTCTCTCAAGGTGTGGCTGGTACGTAGTCGTGCTAGTCATTGAGTAGGGATCAGAGTAGGCATTTTGGCTTTCAGCTTCTCAAACTATTCTTCCTTCTATCGCAACTCCTGATTGATCTCACACAGGAGAGGATTGCGCTACACTTTGGTCCATAGTTACATTGTTGTTTCCAACAGTTCTGCACCCTGAGCGATCTGACCTATGATGACATTAGTAGCCTCTGTAACCAACGCAACTTGCTAGGCTTTAACCTCCGATGGCATTTCTGGTTGCAACTTGGCATGCAAGGCCGCAATTTGTTGTTCCATGTCTATTCTAATCATCTGGATCTCAATCCTAAAAGCCTTGAGTGCTATAATCAACCCCTCAATCTTGGACTGGGGGGTGTCAGAAGTTGGAATATCTTCGATGACATCTGCGCAGAGCCTATTAATGAGGTGCTCCAACTCTGTCTGCTGTGTGGCGGCGAGGGTGCATGCAGCCTGTACCTAGGATACCTCAGCATTTTTTCTTCAATAGTTTGCTCAGTTGTACTGAGATGCTGGTGTAATTGACAATTATATGCTTGATTTCTTCAAACATGGATGCATGAAGGACCTGCAATGGTTCATGCGGCAGGCTAGCAAGATCCAACTGTACCTCTGCACAGGCCTGGACTTGCACTCCTAAGTCGGGTGGACTGAGTATGAAGGCCGTGCCTGGGAGAGGGCTGAGGCGGATTTCTGGCGTACTGATCACTGCACTGCCTGTTGCGGGGGTTGACCTTGCCTTGATCATACGAGTTTGCAAGGTATCAATTTTGAGATGCAGAGCCTGGAGCTCATCCTGGAGTGTATTGACCGTGGATTTATACTGCCCTTCCAAAGCCAGCCATTTGTCTTCTACAGCCAAGGTCACTGCATCTGTCATTTGCTCTAGGTCATCTTCTATCAGCGTCACTCATGTGCCATGTTATGGTTGGATGGCTTGTTGCTTCTTTCGTGGCCACTTAACAGGGTCACCAGTCCATTTTGCTCCTCGAGGGGAGTCATTACCTCCCGCATCCAAACCCTTTGTGCCCGGGTCCTTCTGTGAGGCTGGTTTCATGCCTTTCCCGGTGTTCTTACCCTACTATGAACCCTTCTATGATCTTGGGTCCACTTCCGTCCTAGTACCCATGCTCTATCCTCTAGTTTCTTTGGTGGTATCGGGTGGGGTGACCTTTGTAGCGCTCGTCCCTGTGGTGCCCGTCGCACCCAATTTGAACCCAATCTTCCATTATGGAGGCCATGTTGCGATTAGGCGGTCAATGTCCTCATCCATAACCATGTATGGGAGTGAGAGCCACGCTGGATCCTTGCATCCTCTAACTTGGAAATTATGCATAGTTACCTAAAATGCCGCGATGATCTTGTATTTTTTATACACTTCTAGTGACAAGTACGGTCGGGAATTGATTTCTTCTGCCAGGCCACTCTGAAAGAGGACCTAAAAGACTTGATTTTCCTCAATACGCTGCACGAGCTTGGAATCCCAAAAATTCGTGTAGAGCACCCCTTCACACATATCAGGCATGAGCTCAGGGAGGACTAAATATTTTGGGGCTTCCAATGCGACCAACGCGATGAAAAGCAGTAACCAGGAGTAGAAAAATGCGCGCCCATGATCTTGGGCTTCGCATACATTTGCCAGGAATTTGTTGCACAGGTAATGGGCCAAATTGAAGCAAACCCCCTTTTTGCATCGGCCCGCCAGATGAATTACATAAGCAGGGATGATGGAAGCCTGGAATTTGCGCATGAGCTTGCACGCCAGCAATAATGTACCCATCTGCGTCCTAGGGTCGCTGATGGTGCTGATCAAGAACCCTCGAGTGTTCCGCTACACATGGTAATCCTCGTACACTTCGTTAGCGATATTCTGCTCATACTTTTTGTCAGTGCGCAACATAGGGTCTGGTCCTTCCATGGGGAGGCTAGTAATATGGTGAATAAGTGTGGCATCATTACAGATCCGATCCTGGATCCACAAGCTGCCATCATGGACCAATGCAAGCAACTAGCACACAAGTCGGCTTGTAATATTGTAATGGCCAAAATGCGGCATCCTCAGCAGGTTCAAGACCCCAGAACCGGCCAACCCGCTCACCCAGCACATGGGGATGATCTTTATCCCGTCGTCTTCTACTATCCTTTCAAGGTATAGCTCGCGTGCCAGTTTGGGGAAGGCCTCCAAATTGGCCAAGTCATGGTCATCGAATTTTACCTCATGGAGCTTGCCGAAGGGTTCTCCAATGACGGGGACCTCGCCCGGAGTCAGTGGCATCTACAGATAGGTGCGCAGGCCATCAAGATTCTTCGGTGTGCATGTCGAGGGCCTACGGGGCTGAACAAAGGGTGGTAGCCAATTGATAGGTTCAACCATCTGGGTCTTTTCCTGAGAAGACAAAGGTCTCTTTACTGGCCCATGCGAGCTTGTCTGGCCCACTGCCCATGGGGACTTCACATTGCAAGGAAAGGTGTGGGGCTTCATCCCAGCCCATTTTTTGGGTTTCCCCGACCCTTGCGCTTTTTCTTTCCCCTTCTGCTTTTCCTTGCTGGGCGTGGACATAACCTCTTCAACTTCAGGGTGGACTTTTAGTACTTCCTTAGATTCTTTCTCTGTCGAGGTTACAGGATGTGAGGACTCAGTAGGGTTGGTGGCTGTCATTCTGGCATAGAAAATGAACTTAACATAACACAATAGGCACATAAACTCGCAAAGCACAAACTTGCCAAGGAAAAACTCGCAAAGTACAAGTTGTTCAAGAGATACAGAACCCTTGTCTAATCGATTCTTCTGCTTTTATAGCCGCATGGATCAATCAACATGTGGATGAGGCTCATCAGAAACTGACCATTGAGGAAATGGTAAAAAATCTTTGGAAATCATCGCATTAAATGATGGCCACCCGCTCCTTTTAACATTAAATTTTGATTTTTACCCAATATTAATGTTCCAATGGCTAGTTTTCGCATCTCCTATGCGCCTAGTGCACCCCTATGCTCCCATCGTACCTCCTGCGCTCCCAATGCACCTCTGTGCTCCCACCGCACCTCCTGTGGCTTCTAGACCTGTGACCATCCCCTACGCGTATTTCGCCTCATACAACTATTTCAACCATATAGTCATTTGATTCAGTATGGTTTGAGTAAGCCACCATTTACATATCCTGGTACCATATCTCCTCGTAGGATAGCTAATTGGATAGCTCTGCCATCAGGGATTTCTTTTACCACATAGGGGCCTAGCTAGTGCTGAAAAAACTTCCCTGGGTGCTTCGCAAACTGGCTATCATAGAGGAGGACAAAATCTTCCTCCAAAAACGTCTTTTGCCGGATATGTCTATCATGCCATGCTTTTTCTCGGGCCTTCTGAACTTGCTGATGGAAATTACCAATGAATCGATCTTCCTCCAAAGCCACAAGTTGCACTAAACGCTCTTCCATGATATCCAACTCTACCATATTAGTAAAGGCTGCGATACGCAGGCAAGGAACATGTACTCCATGGGAATGATGGCTTCCTTTCCATAGACCATCTGGAACGGTGTCTTTCCTGTTAGTTTCTTTCATGTGGTGCGATAGGCCCAAAGGACTGATGAGATGCGCACATCCCAGTCACTGCGATCTATGTTACAGACCTTAGTCAGTGCCTACTCTAGGATTTTATTGAAGGCTTCTACATCTCCATTCACCTGCGGATGATACGGGGTGATTTTCACGTGGTGGATCCGAAATTCTTCAGTTTAATCTTCTATGGTTTCATTAAGAAAAAGTGTACCTATGTCGCTCATCAGGATCTTCGAGGAGCCAAACATAGTCATAATATTTTCAAAAATAAAGTGCGCAGAAGTTTCTGCAGTGCAATCCTTCACAGCTTGTGCTTCAACCCATCGAGTCACATAATCAATCGCAGTGATGATGTAGCACACACCTATCTTTTTCCTTGCCGGGTTGATGGGTCTGACAAAGTCTATAACCCATTTGTCGAATGCTTGCAGAACCATTTGCAGTTGTAAAGGCATTTCATCTTTGCAAAATGGTATTCCCATCCTTTAGCAAGTGTCACAACCTTTACAATAGTTGTGAGAGTCGTGATGCAGAGTGGGCCACCATAGCCTGGCTCTTAAGATCTTCAGCGCTATCACCCTTCCTGCATAGTGACCTCCTGCTACACCCCCATGGGCTTCTGCTAGGATGGCGTGCCTTTCATGCTCTAAAACATATCTCCACAGTACTTCGTCAGCTCCCAGCTTATACAGAGGGCCTGTGATGATGGTCAAATTTGTTGCGCAGGTTACCAACTCCTTATTTTGTTGTATCGAATACTCTGCAGGTGCTACCCCCATATTGTCGTGGGATGATGTTGGTGAGAATCGCATCAAACACGAATAACAAATAGGCATTACTTGCAGGCAGCATTATCCAAGTTGATGGGTTCTTCACATTTACGATCAGGGATAGTACCATCCCATAACAACCCTTTGTTCAAAAAAAAAAACTACAATGATCTCAAAGTCATATTCTTCAAATAGCAGTAGCCATCGACATATCCCCCCCCCCCCCCCCCAACATAGGCTTATTCACTAGGTACTTCAGAGCTGAATGATCCGTGAACACGTTGAAGTTCCCACCCAACAGATAATGCTGATATTTTTGTAATACGTATACCATGGACAGCTCCTCCTGCTCAGTAGTGGATTAGTTACGCTCCGCACTAGAGAGCTTTCTACTGGCAGACACAACTGGATGGTCAATGTCTCCTTCCCCCGACTGCGTAAGGATAGCTCCCAGGGTGATCTTAGAAGTGTCAACATGGACGTGGAACACCTTCGCCCAGTCAGGAAAGATGAGGATATGCGTAGAGACCATCTTCTCCTTGAGTAGCTTGAAGATTTTCTAACACTCATCATCCCAAAAGAATGATACATCCTTCTTCAATAGTTTCTCCATAGGTGCCGTGATGAGTGCGTACCCTTGAATAAACTTCCTATAGTAGCCTGTGTGTTCGAGGATAGAGCACAACTGTTTCTCAGTGGTAGGAACTGCCAGGTTAATGATAACCATTACCTTGGCAATGTCGACCATCAACCCTTGTCGATAAACTATGTGACCCAATAAGATCCCAAATGGTACGTTGAATATGTAATTCTTGATATTCAGGGAGATTTGGGGCTTTCTGCAGGCATCCAGTATCATGCGCAGGTTCGAGACATGACTCTTTACCAACCCAAACACAGTCCAATCATCAAAATATAATTCCCATAACTTGTGGACAAATTTTTTAAATACTGGAACCACTACTCGCAAAAAGATGGAAGGAGCATTCTTGAGTCCAAATAGCATAACGGTGTATTGAAAAGAACCCCATTCAATGGCAAACATGGTTTTTCTGTGACCTTTAGGTGCGATCCTGATTTAATGATAGCCTAAGAACCCATTCGTGAATGAGTATGCCTCTTGCCCCCCTACGGTGTCAAGAATTTCATCTAAGAATGGAGTAGGAAAGGGATCATGTACGCACGCATCATTCAACTTGCACATGTCAACATAGATTCATATCTCTCCCTTAGTTGTTTTCTCCTGAACCACCATAGGACTGACCCAATTTGACTATTCAACTAGTTCGATGATCCCTGCAGCAAGAATTTTGTCAATTTCTTCCTTGACTTTTTGTTTGTAATTGGGGTTCAATCGATAAGGCCGCTACTTCACAGGGTGCACATCTAGTTTTAAAGTGATGTGCATGACTCCAAGGTCCCCCATGATTCCTTTGAGTTCTGAGAATTTCGTCGGGAATAAGTCCTGGTATTCCGTGAGGAGTTCTGCAACTTTTCCCACAATATCATCATCCCAGTAGTCCCCAATTTTAGCTAACTTAGGTTGCGCCTCCATTCCAATGTTGACTTCTCATAGCTTTAGAGGCTTAGTGACATCGACAGTTTGCGGTGGGGGTCCAACAACTGCACGCTCCCCCTCCGACTCCGAAATAGAGACATTTCGTGGGTCATCATCGCACTCTTCAATTGATAAATTGCGGCAGTTGACAATATCCTGCATCTGTGTTTCCCATGTTGGCACCCCATGTGATGTGCATGGGCATGATTCATTGAATACTAAGGCATCAATATCCTATAGAGCTTTGTTGAGTGCCTCCTTTCCTCCTATCAACCCAAATGTCCCTACAAAATCATCCTTCAGGGTTTCCCAGTGGCGGGTGCATTGGTGTAATTCTGCATCTAGATACCATGCAGTCGGGATTAGCCCCAGGGTATGAATGGATAGATGGACCCATTCCTTTGTAGTTTTGTCGCCCCACTATTGCATCCATGCGGACAAGTGCTCGCGTGGCTCCCCTAGTCCCAAGAAGGTTTTTACGCGTAGGTGAGTTGGAGGTTCAAATTGTAAGATCATCACATCATGACATTCCCCCCAATCCTAGAATGCCCCCTTATGCGTGTCCCACCACCTCATAGGAGTTGTGTGCATGGCGAGATTAAGGGCCCATAGCCTTTGTTCCCTTGGGACCTCAACTTCAAAGGCCTGCAGAAATTCCTTAATACTACCATAACCATCAAAGTAGGGCAAGTCCCTTACCTCTGAGGAAATACACCAGAAGCTCTTTGTGATCTTAAGACAACGCAATGCAGAGACATCATGTAATCAATTCTTCCAATTTTCTATTTCCCCATTAGATTCAAAGAAAAATTCACTATCCTTTCCCAAAAAAGCACACCATTAGATATAGGATTGATCCAATCTTCATCCCGAGCAGTGAATTTAAAGTAGTGATCCACCTCCTCCTCTTCACGCACCGGTTCTGTATACCGCTTGCCTTCCGTAAGGTCTAGTGAGACTGTTACCCTCGTACCTTCATTCTGAAAGACCATTCTTATTTTTTTAGATTGATAATACCTCCCATATCTATAGCCCAATCCAGCCCTAGAAGCACAGGGTACAGATCCGCATCGTCCACAATCTGGATTACTTCAAAGTCGACGCGTACCTTAACTCCTGCAATGTCTACCATAATCATTGATAGCCTTCCCAATGGTATGATCTTCTATTGGTTAGCCATGTGCAGCTGTATAGTGGACCATTCTAGCTTTGGATATCCCATCCACTGCCATGTCTTCTTAGGCAGGACGTTTGCATCCGATCCTAGGTCCAAGATGACCTGATCCATCTCTTAGTCGCCGATCTGCACAGTAAGCCACATTTCCCGACCCGTGCGCTTCTTATACTTGTATAATTTGTGAACATATTTAACTTTTGCGGGAGGGTCAGTTCTTTCTGTGCAGTTATCTATCAGTGTCTGAAGATTTTCTACTTCCTTCTGGTTGCGCAACAACTTCATACATGCTTGCAAAAATGTTTTAACTTCGTCATTCGATTTTCTTGGAAGTAGATGCCTCATCCTTTGTAAAGTAATTGTGAGTTGCGATGAAGATTTCCTTCGCCCTCAGTAGGTCCAAGCTTTACTGCTTGACTGTTTATTTCCAAATAAGTGATTCAGCCGTAGATTTCTCCTCAGCTCCTGTAGTAGTGATGCCACTATGTGTTATGACATTAATGCTCGGCCCTTCATCACGCAGTTTAGTCTTAACCATTTGCACGTTCTGCGTAGGTGTCTGATGTTTTTCCTGCATTTTTTCTATCATAATTGGATAGTCTTCAATCACATGGTCCAGCTGTCTAAAATACTTGCCAGATTGTCACACAGGATTCAGGTAGTCCCTTGCAAAGTGGCCTACTTCTCCACAGTTATAACAAATTAGTTGTCCTCTTCCCTGGCCTGCGCTTCCACCTCTACCCCCTCCCTTGCCCCTAGCTAGGGAGCCGCCTATTCCCAAGGGGGATCTTGGTAAAGAAGGGTCAACTTGTACCCTATATAGGTTTCCCCGATCTACCATTAAATCATAAGTTTGTCAGTTATGTTCATCATTTCCTACTGATTGAAAAAACCTGCACCATTGTTGCTTCAATTCTGAAACATATGCACGAAGATAGTGGCAGTGGTTGGTATCATGCAGTCCAAATACGCAACAATCATCACACCACAATTTCGGTCCACTTAGTCCCGTAACCTCCCTAGGGCACAATGGACTGGGTCCCCCAGCCTGCATGTAGTCTACCAGCAGTGGGCATTGATCCTTGAGTGGCCAGATACCTTGCATCGTATGCACCATACATTTGGGCTAGCTTCTTTCCCTCGCTCTTTTCACAGGTTCTGGATTTCCGGGTGCATTGCCTCCAGGTGTCCCTAGATCTGCTGCACCCCAAATTGGGCATCGTCTCTAGGTGCAGCCTCCAGTTTCATAGCAATCTCCAAGGCATTCTCTTGCGTCGCAATTGCTTTTTGTCCCAAAGGTTCACACAGGTGAGGTAGTAACATGGAGATGAACATTCCTTGTGTTGTCTATCATCATACTGAAACTCACCATTTCTAATCACCTTCTTTAGTAGCTGATCAGCCTCCCATATAGACTCAGAGGGCCCTTGTTTGAAATATTTTAGGTCATTTACTATCTGAGAGTAGGACGTAGGCTTCTTGAACTGTTTTTTTAAGGCATTCTTAATATCATGGACATATGGGTTCACATGCTGACCTATGTACCCCATATACTAGTCCAAGGCCCTTCCTTCAAAGGCGAGTGATAGCTGCGCTCTCTTCACGGTGTAAATAGCCATGTTCTGCGCAATCCATCCATATCTTCATATCGTACACCCTTAAAAGTTGGAAGCTTCATGTGGTTGGCCATCTCGTCTTCTGGTGGCGGTGGCGGAGGTGTGGGTGAGTTCTTACCTTTATGTTGACTGGAAAGTGGTGTAGCTATAGGGCTACTCCCTATGTGCACAACCTGTTTCCTTAGTGGGATGTAGATAGATTTATCCCCTTCTTGGTTGACCCGGTAGTACTTACTGCTTCGAGTCGTACTTTTGCTCTGATCAGAGTTCATTCATTTGGTGTGGCTACACATAATGTTCTTTTCACACAATAATATTTTGATTAATAATGGAAACGTTTTCAAGAACTTACCCCGAAAACCCTTGAAGAACCTCTGCTCCTCTTAAGAATAGGATACGAATTGATCGACTACGAATTCTGTCACAAATCCTCCTAGCACGCTATCCACCCAGTTATTGACCATCTAGGTGATGGTATTGTCAATATTTTCCAACTGCTGGATCAACTCTGGAGTCCACTGAGTGATCCACTCTTCCTTCCAACACATATGGAAATCTACGAGTTGGGCTAGACACTCCTGCAGCTCATGTGTGAAGGTCACAAAGAAAATTTCATATACTTCCGTAAAAATATACTTATTTTTCCACTTCTCAGCTATCATCTTTGTTCTATGATTCTCCTTTACAGAAAATTCTTGAATTTGTCTTTAAAACTAGTCTTCGATCTCTAGCTTCTCGGGTCTCCAATGTTCTCGTGGCATTACCTAATCTCTCTCTCTCAAAATGCCCCCAGTCCCGGAAACGGAACCATTTTTTGGCTTGAGGGGTCCTGACCCAGGTTCAGAGTTTAAGGTTTGTTAACAAACCCCTACGGTACTAGCCCTTTCGGCAATGACCTACATTCGTTGGTCGAGGTCTCACCCGAAGTAGTATGGGTGGGTGCTGGAACTAGGTTTCTGCACCCTGGGAGAGAGTAGGTAATGAAGGCATATCAGTGTTGCAATTATCATATCTACACAAAGTCAGGCTATTCGTAGGCTTTTAGCAGTATATTCAACATATAACCATAGCAAAATTATCAGATCTAATCAATACCTTTTCATCCACATGCGTATTACCAAATACCATCATAGAGCACTATAATCCACGCTAATAACAGATCACAAATAAACCTATGCCAGAAACACAAATTTTCGCAGCTTAAAGCAATGTCACATATACTTTCGTAGCTCAAATCAATAACACAGATGCATACATGGCTTAAACAGATATAACAGATTCACATCAAAAGTAACAGAATAGATCTAGATAGCACAGAGATACTTCAACTATATCCGCATATATTCACATCAAAACCCAGTTACAACCCAAAATACCGCCTGCGCACATAGCCAGCAGGGTCCGCACACAACAGGACTGAGGATCTCCGCGCACATAGCCAACAGGAGTCCTTACCCAAAACCAACCCAAAACAGATCTAATAGTTCACATATAGCATCAATTCACATTCATGCCTACCTTTAGACTCTAAATTATCCATCTATTTATATCAACATGGCCTAGTGAAGGTCTACCCTTTTTCCCATTACAAAACATTGGGGGTTTTGACCCACCCCAAAACCCCTACACAAGACTAAATAATACCAAAATGTACAAAATTCGCAGCTTAGGGAGCCTCGCTCCAACAAATTTCTCACAAACTGCCCTTTGTTTTCAATTTTGAGAATGAAATACAAAAGATAAATATTCTTGTCCCTCTTGTAGAGCTCATGAAAAATGATGGTTTCAAAAATACCTTTATGAAAGCTCTTCAACCCCCACCTACCGAAGTAGCTTCAGATTTTTTTAACCTTCAAGATGACAAGACTACTTTTATTTTAGGTCCATTGCTAGAAGACATAGATGAATCTACCCCTCCTTTCCATCTATCTATGAATATTCATGAAAATATCTTGCATAATTTTCTAATGGACTTTGAAGCCTCACTAAATTTAATGCCCAAGGTAGTCATGGATTAAATAGGTGTTGAAGTCACTAGAGAATACCAAGATCTCTACTCCTTTGATTCCCGGAAAGTTCAATGCTTTGGTGTCATCAAGGACCCTGCAGTAAGCCTTTTTCAGTTACTCATGAGATGAATGTGATGGATATTGTTGTAGCTAACATTCTTCTTAGATTTGGCATGTTACTTTCTAGGTCACGGATTAGAAGGTTGGGGGGAACATTACAAATGGATCTCACTTATGCTATTTTCCCTATTTTTGGAAGAGAACAAAGAAGAATTTATAGAGAATCTGAGCTGGCATATATCATTAGTGACAGCAAAGACCCCACTAATCATTCAATTTATGCTAAAACAACTGAGGTTTGTTCAATAATAGTTCTCATTTCTCCATTGAACGAGAGCTATAGTTATTGGCTGAGTATGAATCTTCACTGATTGGTTTGAAAACAACATAGGACATTAACATTTTAGAAATTTCTGTTTTTGGAGATGTTGAACTTATGATTCAAAAAATCAGAAATGTTTATCAAACTAAGCATCCCAGACTTAGAGATTACCAAAATGCAGTATGGAGCATTTTAGAAGACTCATTCCTAGATTTTAACATTTATTTTTTTCCAAGAGAAAATATTTCTTTTGGCTGACTCATTTTCTATTTCAGCAAGCTCTTTCAAGATTCCAATACCTATGAAGCTGAAATATGAAGTGGAAGTTATGTTTAGACCTAGCATTCCTGATAATTTCAAGAATTGGAAATTTTTTGAAGATGATCAGGAGATTAGAAGATTCATTGAAGCTGCTGAAGAGTTTGTTGTCCTAAACATTGACCAAGATGAATATTTCATGAAGAAATATGCTGATTAGCAAGACACCAAAAATCTACAAAAATATATTGTTGATAAACCTATCATTCAACTTCCTACCAATCACATTCCCAAGGGGTTAATCCCACTTGAAAGCTCTTTGATCACAATGATTTCTCAGTCAAACCACAATTAGCTGAAACAAAAGAAGAATTGGAAGAGAAGAAAAAGAACCAAGGTATGTGAAGTTGTCAAAATTTTTATCAAAAGAAACAAAGGTTGAATACCACAAGATGTTTTGTGAAATTTTTGATGTTTTTTCCTGGAGATATGAGGATCTTAAGACATATTATACATATATCAATGAGCATAGAATACCATTTAAGGATGGTACTAGGCCATTTAGGAAGAAATTAAGGCAAATCAATCCACTATTGTTACAAGTGATGGAGAAGGAAGTTAAGAAAATTTTGGATGCCAAAATCATCATTCCATTAAGATATTCAAAATTGGGTTGCTAATCTAGTTCTAGTAAGGAAGAAGAGTGGTGAAGTCAAACTATGTGTATATTTTAGAAATCTTAACAAATTCTCCAAGAAACATAACTATCCTTTGCCAAAGATGGAGCATATTCTTCAAAAGGTAACTGTATTAGACATAATTTCTATGTTAGATGGGTTCTCCAGGTATAATCAAGCTCTAGTTTGACCGGAAGTCCGAGAGAAGACAACATGCACTACTCCTTGGGGAACATTCATGTATGAAAATATGCCATTTGGGCTTATGAATGTTAGAGCTAATTTTCAGCGTGCTATGGACTTTGCATTCATTGGAGAAAAAGACAAATTCTTAGTCATCTATTTATATGATATTACTGTTTATTCAACTTCAAATCAAGAACACCTTCAACACTTGAGACAAGTAATTTGTTAAATGCAAAAAATATGGTATATCATGGTATATGTTGAGAGAGAGTCTAGGCTTATTGCCTCACTAAGTCCAATTCCCTGATGTATGCTTGATATGCGTTTGATTGGACCCGCTGAAGGAGGCTGCAACGACAAGGCTCTTTTGGTTGTAAACTCTTTCTCTCTCCTTATTAATACATGACTGATGTTTTGGTTCCCATTTTGTGTTTGATATGTTTAATCTTGTACAATACGTTTAGTTCTCCTTGACCACTTAAACAAGTATGAATGCAAGTATGTTTTCATATGCTGCTATCATTCTCTGATCCTTGTGCAGGCACCTAAGTATTACCGCCGAAGGACTGTGACGTACCAGGATGAAGATCAGGAGACTGCTGCCACAGCTAAGACAAATACATCGGAATAAAGGTAGGTCATCTATCCCGACTCAGTTTCATTCATAAACTAGGAATATGATGCATTAGCATGTTCCCTTGTTGCTAGACCCACTCCAGGGCTAGAGGGATCGCCTTTGTTCGCAGAGGGAATTTACCTACACAACAAGTTGGCGACTCCACTGGGGATCAGTGTGTTTGTCATCTCTCGTTTCTCATCTAATGTTTTTCTTGTCGAGTTGACTTTGGTCGTTTGATTGTTTTTCTGCTTTGTTTGACATGTTTGGCTGTTTTTATCCATCCGTTCAGTTCCAGAGTGTCAACTTTGACCTCTACTCAGTGGTTTTTAGTTTTTTCCCATGGTTTTCTAGCTTGGTGCTTATTTTTGTTGAACAGTCGTGCCGATTGGCACATGTTGCTTTTTTCACAGGTGCTCCAACCCCTGTTTAGTGCGGATTACAACTAATCAGTCGTGTCGAATCCTGTAAGATTGAATTTTTACCTCTTTTTTGAGTTTTGTCAGTGTTTCTTGCGTTTGGATTGGATTTTTATCTTGCAATTGGTTCACTAGGATTATTTTGACTCTGTTGTATTGATATTCTCAACTGTTTGTCCATCATCTTATCAGTGGAGTTTTTTTCCCTAGGGTTTCTAGGTGCCTTCTGCCGCTTGTTCATCTCTCTCCTCACTGAGCCTTCTGAGTTGAGTTCGAGTCACATTGATATATGTTGTTTCAGTTTGTTGACTGATTGTTTTAGATTTTCTTTCGGTTCTTTGTGTCTTTGGTTTGTTGAATGATCACCTTTGTTTTCGTTTAGCTCTCCATTCATCACTTTGAGCATAGATTACTTTTCTCATTGAATCAGTTTGAAAGCCCTTTGTTTTCTTGAAAGAGTGCATCCCTGTTTTGAGTGCACTTCATGTTTGTATTGGATTGATCTCTTTGTTTTAGATTGTTACATTCAAAATTCTTAAAACTTAGAGTGTTCATTTTTCTTTGTAGTGTAACAATGCATTGTGCTTCTTATTCATCTAAAAAGATAAAATTCTCATTGTTTCGCTTAAATTGAAAATGAAAATGTTCTTTTGGATCAGTAGCTTTTAGCGAACCAGGAAAGAGTTTTCGTTTTCTGCTTTGGTTGTATTAGATGCATTAGTGAAATTCTCCTTATGATTCGATTGATTGTTGCTTTGTTATAGACTACTATCTCTCTCTTAGCTAGCAGTTAATGAATGAAAATGATTTTCTTTTGCATGTAGTTCTGCAATAATAATTCAAGATCACATTCGGTAAGGCCTTGAAATCGCAACATTAATTCAAGATCAACTTTAAAATGAATTCAATCAACCTAAGGAAGCATTGAAGCCTAACGCAAATATTTTAGAGTTCTAGGCTAGTGACGTGTTCTGGCGTCATTAAACCTAGTAGCTGTCGTTCTCCATCTGGCATTAGATAGCACTAGCACAGACTTGTACTCCTTGTACCATTGTGTATATAAAGGGAGACCCTCACAGGTTGTAATCCTTTATCCATAGGAAGCTGAGTCTACTGCCTTGTAACCGTGATACACCGAACACAATATTCGGGGAGATTGCCTGCATGTACGTCAAGTCCTTGGTCATTTCTCTTTCATTTGATCACCAATGTGTATATTGCAATTCACAGAAACTTGGAACACCCTCTTGCTTAGATTACCTGAGTAGTAATTTTGGTCTTTTCGTGACGCTATAAAATTTAAAATATCATCGAACACTTGTCCTTTCACACTTGTTCAACCTAAAAGTGACTAGAGTCACCTTTTTCCTATTTCTTGACTCTTAAAACATGAAACAACAGAGTTTCATTTCAATGTCATAAAATCAATTGCCTAATATCACATACCCATTAAAGACATTTTATTGGCTTGTTTTTTTTGTAGTTCCTTAGTATTTGATCTTGAAGCCTTGAATAGGCTATCTCGTTTCCTTTCTATTTTGAAACACAGTCATGGTGGCGGAACCACCAATTTCGTTGTCCTCTTCATTACCTCCTAGTGGTGATCCTTCTCCTGGAGTTTCTTTGAAAGATTCTCAACCCACTAGGCCTATCAATTTTTGGCAGTCTATCCTTCTGAGTATCTTACCTATCATTACCCTATCTCCTCTTGAAGAGCCATTTGATATCACTTGGAAACCTCGGGACGCTTGGTATGGTTTTGGGAACGAGGAAGAATTCCATCCTCTTACTTTGGAACCATCTTTATTAACTACTGCTTTAATTTCTACCACTCGTCACCTTTTCGACAATTAAGTGGATTCATCCGACATGGATTCTTCGAGTCCCATTAGTAGTGAAGGGCTTTATGTTTCTACAGAAGATCATCAGCTCCCTCTAGAAAACTTTCCTTATATCTCAAGTCAACCTTCCTCACAACGAGTTTCTCTCCCACGCGGTTATCGTAATTTGGGTCAGATTATTTCTAATGTTGCATCATTGTATTAGAATCCAATATCGTCAGATACATCGACTCCCTCCAGGAGCTCAGTTGTCTCGGTATCGAGAGCATCACCCTCGACTCCTATGACATCAACGATTGTAACCTCTGTTCCTGTCTGACCCACGGTATTTGTGGATTCATCTGCACCAGCTGTTAGTATGACTTCGTCATCATTAGGGTCTTCTATTGTTCATAGGTCTATCTTAATCAATCCCACGATACGTGTTAGGCCCTCCGTGAGTGGATCACAACCTCACGTTGTAGGAACCCAACCTGCTAGTAGTGCACCTATGGTTTCTACTTCTATTTCTAGCGGTTATACATTCGATGAGTATCTGTTGGCCATTCAATAATAGTATTCTGCCTCTCAGGGTCCTTAGAAGTAGAATTCCACCCCTTAGGGTTCTTAGCAGTTGGAAACTTCTGGTAATCCTCTGCATCATTATGACGTATATGGTAATCCCATCTATTTTCCTCCAATTGATCCTAGTCATTTCACATACCAACAGGGACACCCCTCTAGTTCACAAGGACAACCCTTATAGGGACAATTTTTGATCTAGCAGGGATAGCCCTCCGGTCCAAAGGGACAACCTTATGGTTTGCAAGGAAAACCCTTTCAGGGACAACCTTCCATCCAACAATGATGGCCCTATGGTTCTGATTGTCAATCTCATGTTAAACAGGGTACATCTTATGTTCCTAGGGGACAATCTATCTGCAACAGGGACAAACTTGTGTGCAACAGTACCCGCCTTATGTTCAGCAAGGCCAAACTTTTGTACAACAAGGAAAACCCTATGGTCCTATGCCAGGTCAACCTGGTCTTCAGGGGCAACCTGTCCCATCCCAACCATCCAGGCCAACCTGCTTCGCAAGGACCGCCTATCCAACCTCAGTATCCGGGTCAACCTACACCCCAAGGACAACCCGTTCAGCCACAAGGTGACACTTATCTTCCTCAAGGTCAATCTCAGGTCGTATAAAGTGTGCTCCAAGGTGTTACTTACACCCCTCAAGGTCAATCCCAGATGGTATACAATGCTCCTCAGGGCACTGCATATATTCCGCCAGGTCAAACTCAAGTTTTATATAATGCACCTCAAGGCAATGCTTTCATTCCGCAACAAAATCCATATTTTGTTTAGACAGGACCTCAGTGGTATGCTTAGAATAAATATCCTCATCCTCAACCCACCTATGGGCACAAATTTCAGGCTTATAACCCATATGGACAACATCCTCCAGGACAAAACATATGGGGGCATAATTTCTCTCAACCTGGGTGGAATCTAAATGTTGGTCTATATCAATGACCTAAAATTCCTTTAAATACTCAATTACCTTTCCTTGCTATGTTGGAACTGCTCGATGTTTTGAAGCTGACGAATGATCCTATTCTTCATAATCCATATTAGCCCCTAGTTCCAACCAAGATTCCTGGTGATTGTCCCAAATTTGAGGTCAAGTTCTGAGAAGAACCCCAAGCACATGTTATGACATATCACCTTTGGTGTTCCTCTAACTCTTGGGTTGATGATTCTATTCGACTTTTTATTTTCCAACGAACTCTCACTAGTGCTGTTGCCAAGTGGTACATTGAACTTTCTCGTGGTGTCTTCCAAGATTTCAACTCTTTGGCCATGGAATTTCTCACGCACTTTTAGTTACCAGTTTGATATGAAACTAGGACGCACCTCCTCACATCCTTGAAGCAAGATTGATCTACCCATATCTATGATCATATTCATGTATGGAGGCATCATCATCGTCTGATCAAGTTTGATATTCTTGATCAACTTCTAACTGATTGGTTCACTACCTCCTTCGTTGCTCCAATTTCTAAGGACATTTCTATGGGGGTATGCGTTACTAAGGAACAAGCCATTTCTCGTGGCCATTACCTTGATCTTGTGTACTCTTAGTCCGACACATTGTACAAACCCTTTCCTGATGCCCCTTAACCTGGAACTTCTAAAGCACCATCGACGCCATCTGTCGATGGTATCATCAGTTTTGTGTCTCAGACTTCTCGGAAGTCTTCTTCTCCAAATCCTACAAAGAAAAAATCTACTCCTTCCAATTATACTGCTTCTCAGCCACCCCCGAATTTTGGTCAAACCGCAGAAGTGAATGCCGTACAGTCCAATCCGGTGGATAAAACTTCTAAGGGTAAAAAGAAGGGTAAAGGTAAGGCCAAAGCTGATACCTAAAAACAGGATTCTCAGAAATATCGTGCTGATGATGGTTCATAACATAACCTGAAGTATCCTTGTTTGATTTGTGACAAAGAGCACTACACCAAGGATTGTCCCCAATGGGCTAAAGTGAGTCGATTGCTCAAAGGCACCCAAGGCACTCCAGCTATTATCAAATAACCATTTCCATCGCAGAAAACCCAGTTGGTAGAGAAACCTCAATCCTCTGCCCCATTTGGCTCTCAAGTTTTCATGATGAATGGTCCTACATCTATCTCTATTGCTACCCGATCGAAAGATTATATCGAACCACATCAGGCAGTAGGGAAGGAGATTGTTGATGGTCCTCCTCCCCCACCTGCTTCTGGCCCTCTTCAAATTTAAATGCCTAGTACTGAGCCCGTTGTATGACCACCTTCCAAATGTGTACTCCATAAGTCTTCTTACAATAATAACGCCCGTGATGCTCAACATTACAGTATTGTTGAGGATTTGGCTCAGGCGTCGTTTTCTATGTCTGCTTTAGAATTACTTTAGAGTTGTCCATCTCAATGAAAGGCTTTGTTATCTGCCATCGGTGGGGTTGATCCCGCTGATTTGAGCCTTATCACTTTTGATTTGGAGAATTTTGTCCCGCGTCTCCCTCACCAACTTGCACTGATCATCCAAGTTGGGATTAATGGTTTGAATATCCATCGAGCAGTCGTGGATGAGGGTGCTTCTACATGCATCATGTCATCTTCCTACAGGAAAGCCATTGGTTCTCCAGCTCTGAATTCATCTCCAAATTCTCTAGAAGTGTTTGATGGAAGGGAATCTTGCCCTCTCGGTGTTCTTGCTAGTTTACCCATTAAATTAGAAGGGAAGGTAGTTAACATTTAGGTTGAATTCGTTGACACAAAGCTTAATTACAATCTTCTCCTCGGTCAAAGTTGGACTCACACCATGCTGTGCATCCTGTCCACTCTCTTTCGTGTTCTCCGATTTCCACACAAAGGAAAGATAATCACTCTTGATTAGTTGTATTTCTTCACTTCTTCATCTTTCGAGAGAAATTTTCCATACGTAGATCAAAATCCAACGTCTTATGAGAGCATAGGATTAGGTCTTTTCAAAGATCCTGATTTCATGGGCCTTTTTCCTCTTCCTCCACCCAACACTACTCAAGTTAACATGATCTCTAGGTCTTCTAATCCATTGATCATCCCTTCGCCTGAGCTGCTTGATTCATTTGGTGATTTGATGCTGTTAACTCTGATCGAGATTGATTATTGTGAACTTATTTCATCTTCGAATCCTCCGCCCTCTGACCATGCTCTTTTGAGTATGTCTCTTCACACTTATTCTCAATCCCCTTGGCTTGGTGATTTGGATTCGCCTGATCCCTTAAAAGATATATTTCCCTCCAATGAAGCCATCGTGGAAACTATGTATCTTTAGGATCCTCCTTGGGATGATAGTCATCATCGTTCCTCGTTCATGCCTAGCCTTAGGGCCATGTCTACTTGTCTCGAGAGGTTCGCTTCTCAAGTTCCTTCTCCTCTGCTGAAAACGCCCATCCTGACACATGAAGTCTTTGTGGAAGGTAACTTGGGAAACATCACACAAAAGATGCCTATCGACATCTCCGTTAAACTGAGGGTTGTTGAGAACATCCATATTGGGGTGATCTATTCTCCCGATGAGATCAAGGTCTATACTAATCTCTTCCGCTAGTTTCGCGACGTTTTCGCTTGTTCATATGAAGAAATGCTCGACATTGATCCAAGTATAGTGGTGCATGAGATTCATACCTATCCTGGTGCAAATCCTGTTCATTTGCTTCTTCATCCTGTGCACCCTAGAAAGGTGACTGCTATTAAAGGTGAAGTTGAAAATGTTCTTAGAGTTGGTTTTATTTATCTAATTCCCTTGACAGAATGGGTTTCCAATATTGTTCCTGTGGATAAGAAACTGGGTAATATTCGGGTTTGTGTTGACTACCGTGACATCAACCGTGCTTGCCCTAATGATAATTATCCCACTCCTTTTATTGATCGGATCATTGATGACTGTGCTGGGAGTGAGAAATTTTCCCTTATGGACGGGTTTTCTAGGTACAACTAGATTAATATTCTTCTGGCTGATCAACACAAGATGGCCTTTATCTGTCCTTTGAGTACTTTCACCTATAAAAATCTCCCTTTCGGTCTTAAAAATGCAGGGGAAACATTTCAACGAGTAATGTCATATGATTTCCATGATATCAAGTACATTGTTTAGCCTTACCTGGATGACCTTACGGCTCATTCGGTTAAGTGTAGAGACCATCCTGATCATTTCCGTCAAATATTTCTTCGTTGTCGACACTATAACATTAAGCTTAATTTGCATAAGTGTGTTTTCTGCATTGACTCTGGTATAATCTTAGGGTTTATCATCTCTAAAGACGGAATTCGTCTCGATCCCCTCAAAGTTGAAGCTATCATTAATCTCCCCTCTGCTTCCTCCTTACATTAGCTGCAGAGTCTGCAAGGGAAAGCTAACTTCCTACGTCGTTTTATACCTAACTATGCCAAGGTGGCCAAAGGATTTACGTGATTACTTAAGCAAGGTGTCTCGTTCCTCTGGGATGAGATTGCCCAAAAATACTTCGATGCACTGAAGACGTTGCTGGTCAATGCTCCTCTGTTGCATCCTCCAAATTATCGTCACGATTATTCCCTTTATTTGGTTGCCATGTTCAGCACGATTGCCATGGTTTTGGTACAAGAAGACGATGATGGTGACAAGCACATCATTTACTATCTAAGTCACAATCTTCTCGATACCGAAATACATTATGCACATGTTGAGAAGTTGGAGTTGGATGTTTTTCAAGCCATTCAACGTTTTCGTCACTATATTCTGTTGCGCACAGTGACCGTGATTTCTGATTGCAACCCTATGACCCACATATTGAGTCGTCAATTGCTGGGGGAAAAATACTCGAAGTGGATTGTTATCCTCCAAGAGTTAGATTTGGTTTTGACTACCACAAAATCGAAGAAGTCATTGGTTTTTTCCGATTTAATTTGCTCCCTCCCTTCTGATTTTGCTCCATCTGGTTCCGAGGAATGCATTTTGGACGACATGATTTTTCTTATTAGCACCCTCGATCCTTGGTACGGTGATATCATCGTATATATTCAGACTTCCACCTTCCGATCTGAGTTGATGAAGGATGATCGTTGACACATTTTCCATAATTCACAACCTTATTGCATAGTCAGAGATACTCTCTATTGCATTGGAGTTGATTCTGTTCTCCGCTGGTGTTTGACTCTCGAGGAGGCTGAAGGTTCTTAATGATTTCCATAGTGGCGCCTGTGGCGGTCACATGTATGGATATGCTACTACACAGAATATTATTCGTGCTAGCTATTTCTGGCCCACTATCTTTAAATACTCCATTGTTGCTGTCTGTAGGTGCCATGATTGCCAGATTTATCAGTGCAAGATGCATGTGTCGCCTTCCCATCTTCACCCTGTCATTACTGTTGGTCCCTTTGCGAAGTGGGGCATAAATTTTATGATGTTTAACCCTCACTCGGCTGAGGGGCATGCTTATATTATCGTAGTTGTGGACTACTTCACAAAATGGGCCAAAGCAATGCCTACACTTACGGCTGACGGTAAGACAACTGCACAATTTATATTCAATCATGTCATTACTAGGTTTGGTGTCCCTGAAGCCATTGTTACCGATCATGGTTATCATTTTCATCATTACATGGTGGCTGAGTTGACTTCTAAGTTGGGTCTGCATCATGATAGCTCAACGCCATACTATCCTCAGGCCAATGCCCAAGTTGAAGTCGTGAACAAATTTATTGTCACTATGATTCAACGTAAAATTGGGATGCACAAGTGAAATTGGCATCTCATGTTGTTTTCAACTTTTTGGGCTTACCGAACCTCAGTGAAGGATGCGACCGGTTTCACGCCATTCCATCTTGTCTATCGTCTGGAATCTACCCTTCCGATTGAATGTGAAATCTCTTCTCTCAAAATAGTTGTTGAATTGGAGCCTAATACTTTTCCAGAAGAAGAGATTCTTCTATATTTAGAGAGGCTTGATGAAACTCACCACTTTGCTACTCTTGTCGTAGAAGCGCAGAAAAAGCGGTTCAAAGCTCATTTTGACCAGTCGGTTTCTCCTCGTTCCTTGATAGAAGGAGACCTCATCCTCCTGTACGACCAAGCTCACGATAAGCTGGGGGTAGGAAGACGCCAATCCATGCGGCATGGACCCTACATTGTTAAGATAATTTTGCAAAACGAGGCTTATGAGCTAGTTGATTATGAAGGTCATCCTCTGGATCAGCCCAGAAATGGGGTGTATCTCAAAAATTATTATGTATGAATCTTTCATGCGTGTTTCTTTTGTACATAGGTGTTTTTTAATTTTTGTACATTTTTGGCTTGGTGTGGTTTGGAGCGTTTTCCTACTTATTGGATCGTTGCTTATTGTGCAGATGTATATTACCCCTTATGTCGGTTTCGCAGATGGTGCTTCCCACAGCACCTGGAACTTGTCTTCTGCAGCCTAGGTAATTTATAATCCTACTGGTGAGTTGATAGACCTTCAAGGTATTTATCTAGGAAGAACCACAAACAATGTCGCTAAATATAGTGATGTTATTGAACTATTGACCGAGGAAATTTCTCTCGACATTCATGCATTGATTGTTAACCTAGACTCACAACTTCTTGTTCTTCAGCTTAACAGGCATTATTATATTAGAAATACTCACATATTAAGGTTGTATTTATGTGTTCGTTTAATAGAAATACATTTTGATTACATTACATATCAACATATTCCTAGATGAATGAATGTGTTAACTGATACAATAGCCAATATTGTATTAGATAGACATTTGCATAATTTTTAAAAACATCATCATCACATGACAAGATTCATAGAGGAAAATAGATGTATATATATATATATATCGAGTGTTTGCATCTACGTGCATCATAAGTTCAAAAAATATGTATGTTTCGGTTACAACATGAGATATCATGTCTCTCAAAAAATATGTGGAAATAAAAGCCTAGGTGTCTAGTCGGCGTGATGCTCATGGTAGCATGTCACTACCCATACGAGCCGCCTCAATAAGCGGCAAACACGGTTCGACACCCCTGCAGTGTGTCTCTTGTATGTGTGACGAACATCATCAAATATTGCATAGTCTGGGATCCCACTGGAGAGTCCCTCCAAGATGTGTATGATTTACTCCTCCCCACCTCCCTGACCATGAGGGGCCACATAAAAATCACGAGGAATCCTCCATGCTATTGGAGACATTCCTGCAGGTCTTTATGGGCCAACATCTGCAAATACATGGATTAATGTGAGAACATACATGATAACTTTTTTTTTATAATACTCATCAAAATAATAAATGAGTCTTACCCAATGCTTCATCCCAATCCTCTCTTGCTGGGAGTGGGGTATCTGCATCACCAGTAAAGTCTGTGCTAGAATAGGGCTAGTCCTCCACGAAAATCAGTCGTCAGCGGAGCCACTCAAAGAACTCCAGTCTCTAGGACATCTGTTGGCAACCTCCTGATCTTGGCATCAAAGCCACCCAATGGACCATCCTTGGCTCATGGGATGGTGGTGTAGAAAATATCACTTCCTAACATGGGAAAATTGGTAACCATTCCAAGATAAATGGTACCAAGATGGACCCATAGCTGAACTGTTTCATCTGACCATTCTTTCATTTTGTCAACTGGCGTTTTATATTGATTGTTACTGCCTCTGCCTAGTTGTAGAGAGTTGGTGCCATGAAATCTAATCTAAGAAGTAACTGTGTTTTTGTGGCTTCATGCAGAGCTTGAACTCCAACAGCTTGCGTGATGGTGTGCAACACTACTCTTAGTGCCAAATCGGGAATAGTTTGGATATCCACCTTCCCACTTTTGGATCCTTTCCTTTCTCCTCAGCACACTCTGTCAATAACCATACTCATGTTTTCCATTTTGGCCCGGATATTTGTCAGGATTGGTACTTCCCCCCTCCGTGACAATCCAGTTATGAAGTACACATTTGAGACCTCAATCTCTAGTTCCTAATCGTGAATTATGAATCTTTCCTAATCAATGTCCCAGACAGTGATCACGTACTATAATAACTCTGGTTTAGCTCTAAGACATGGTGCCATGAAGAATTTCTTGAGCCCTCATTCCCTAAGAATGTCCATGCATCTTAAATTTCCCATGGCTTTCTCATCTTCTTCACTATGTTCTCTTTCCTTCCATTCGATCACCATTTTTCTCTTTCACACCTGCAAAAACATCCATATGGTTGTCATTAGTCAAATGGTTTTCTTTTGAAGTGTTTAAAATGGACTCACTTGTTGCATTTACAAGCTAAACATCATGGCCGCAATTGGCACAACTGTTTTAAAAAAAGTTTGTGCCAAGTGGTGCGCCCCCATTTCATTTTAAGGTAGGTTGGCATGAGTATGTGCCTGAAACTTGCATTGAACGTTGCGCCCTAATTTACACAAAAATCCCCCCATAGATCTACAAAATGGGTTGCAGGAAATGAAAATTATATCAAAATGCAGGAAAGGATATGAGTTCTTACCTGGAATATACCGATTCACGATTGGCCTTCTGGATTGTCCACTGTGAGCTCTGCAAAATCACAGTGAAAAAGGGTAAAAATTGCTCACAAGAGGTAAAAGTGAAAAGTAAATTACTTTTACCATTTCTGGCATTTTATAAACTTTTCAGAACCTTAATTACATTTTTGAACATATTTTTTGGTTATTTACTATTTTATTACAAAAAATGGGTTTTGCGTGCTTCTCTTGTGCAGTGACAGGTCCTCAACGTGCTGACAATGAAGTGAAAAGTTGTATTTTATACTTTTTCAGACTCGGTAAAAACACAAAAATGTCATCACTAGAGTCATATTTCAGCTCTTTTATGACTCTCTAAAATTGAAAAGTTTTCCGAGACTCTTGTCGTTTTGAACTCGTTAAAAGGCTATGAAACGATATCTGCCCGATATACTTTTACCCCTTTTTCGGGCTGGGATAGATTATTTACGAAAAAGGAATACCTTAGCCTATCACGATTAAGAGGTTCTATCAGACATAGTTTTCCACCTTTTCGGATCTGTGAGACTACCTATGAAAAAGGACCTGTTGGAGTTTTCTTTTCTTCTTCTTTTCAAAATATTTAAACGTGAAAAGATGTTGAGTTCTTCCTTTTTCAAACTCGTTAAAACCTAAATGACATCGGAAACCGTCACCTTGACATAATTGAGTTCCTCCTTCCTAGGGCTCATAAAATGTACTAGGATGGATTTGTCCAAAGGAAAAACTTACATGACAAGCATATTCTATCCGCTTCAAGCTTGTTTCCAAAAATAATTGGGGTACTCGCCAGCAATGGTGGGGGAAAATGGAACCAGTTCTTAGTCATGTTGATAGTATGTATCTCTTGAACATGACACTCATCTGCATTCATGTCAAGTTGGGGACATCTCATTTCGTCAACTTTGCCTCCATGGGTTTGGGTAATATTTTTTTACCTCTCATCTGCTCTTTTTCGCGTCATCATGACCTCAGATCCCTTGATGTAGAATACTACCAAATTTCGTAGTCATGTCGCCGATATGTTCAAGAGAAGTTTCCCTTTGTAGTTTTCAACCTCTGATCCTCTTTTCAGTCCTGATTCACTATCATCTTATTCCTCTGTCTTGTGTCGATGATGTGGGAAAAATTATGGCCCTCCTTCAACCTGGTCACTTCCTGTCGACTTCAGATCATTATCCAGGAAGCTGATCTAGAGACTCTCTTCCAGTACCTTGGAGCTTGCATGCCTCAATGGCAAGTTATTCGCATTCAACGACAGGTCCTCATCATTGGCCTTTGATCGAGTGATCCTGTGGATGTTCAACGCCATATCACTATTCACATTTCGTGGATTGTACTTGTTGTACCTTGAGGGCCATTTTCATTATTGGTGGTTTCTCTCATTCTTGTTAACAACTTTCTTCATTGGCTGGTAATTAGGTGACTTTCTTGCATGTTCGACTTCAACTCACTTATTCACATGGTAGAATTTGTACTTGTTCGGATCGAGATGGAGCACAAGACCCTGTGTTTTGTCTGATGAAATCCAGGTTGCGGGATATTTTGGTTTATCATGACTATATGCATCACTTTTTTGATTGGATGGCTGTGACCATACCTGAGTCTATTTATTGATCCTTCTTGCTGGATGGCTGCATCCATACCTCAGATCTCAGTTTTATATGTACTCTATTATGGATGGTTGCATCCATGCCAAATATTCATGTATCAGAGATATCATTTGTACTTGTACTTGTAGGTCTTCTGACAACGATGTTTGGTTTGAACGCATTCTCGTAAATAATTTCACTCCTCCCTCTCTCTCGGACCTCATGCTTTAGGGGGCATCTTTTACACAACATATTGTCACTGTCCCTGCAATCCCCATCCAAAAACATTGGGGGACCATTTATGTGACTTCTTTGTATTGTCATACCTTGCAAAAAGTGTCATTGCATCCCTTGCCATGAAGAGAACATTTCCTCTGTTGACTATTCCTGGATCAGGCTCTCAAAAGAATATGATTTTGGGTCGGTGTTGGCAGGAAGTTATGGCCTCGCACCCATAGAGAAATTAGCGCTGGGCCTCACATGCATTAGTGCTCTGTCTCAGTGGACTGCCCGCACCGTGTTTTTTTTGGAATTTTTTTTAAAATAGAAACAAATTTTCCATTCCCAACCACTTCATGAGCAGATTCAGCATGGTTTGTTCAACTGAATAACGTCGAAGACCTTCCTTTGGCTTCTTGTTTCCTACATTTGAGCAACCTCCCAAAGGATAAGGCCTCCCTTCCACCATATGAGGAATCCCAAACCACCTCCTCCTCTCCTATAAATACATCCTTCTCACATAGTTACAGCTAGTTGAAATGGTTGAATAGCTGAACAGTCTGAATATAGCTAGTGTGATATAGAGTAGAGAGAGACCCATTGTCAGGAGAGAGTCTAGGATTATTTCCTTGCCAAATCCAATTCCCCGACGAATTCTTGAGACGCGTTTGATTGGACCCATTGAAGGAGGCTGCAACGTCAAGGCTCTTTTGGTTGTAAACTCTTCTCTCTCCTTATTAATACATGACTGATGTTTTGGTTCCCGTTTTGCATTTCATATGTTTAATCTTGTGAAATATGTTTAGTTCTCCTTGACCAATTAAATAGTTATGAATGCAAGTATGTTTTCGTATGCTGCTATCATTCTCTGATCCTTGTGCAGGCATCTGAGTATTACTGCTGAAGGACCGTGACGTGCAAGGATGAAGATCAGGAGACTGCTTCCATAGCTATGAAAACTGCATTGGAATAAATGTAGGTCATCTATCCTGACTCAGTTTCATCCACAAACTAGGAATTCGATGCATTAGCATGTTACCTTGTTGCTAGACCCACTCCAAGGCTATAGGGATCACCTCTGTCTACAGAGGGGATTTACCTTCACAACAGTAATATGCTGGATTACATAATTTCTAAAGATGGAGCGAAAATTGATCCTAAGAGAGTAATTTCAATTCACGATTTAACACTTCCAAGATCCAAGAAAGAGGTTCAATATTTCCTTGGTAATATCAATTTCTTAAGAAGGTTCATTCCAAATTTTGCTGAAGTGGTGAAGCATATTACTTGCATGTTGAATAAGGACAAATAAGTCAAGTGGACCATTGAATCTAGAAATTCATTTGAGCTGATAAAAAAATCCATCATTTAAGCACCTCAGCTGGTAAGCCCTAAATACTCAAAGCCTTTCGTGATCTTATCATTTGCCTCACAAGATACTATTGTTGTTGTTTTGTTACAAAAAGATTCAGAAAATAAGGAAGCTCCCATATCATTTTTTAGCAGAGCTCCTAGAGATGCATAATTGAAGTATGAAATGTTGGAAAACATGCCTATGCATTAGTGAAAACTATGAAAGCTTTTAGATTTTATATTATTCATGCTCAGGTTCTTGCTTATGTACCTTCATTTGTTGTTAGAGAGATATTATTTCAGCTTGATATTGATGGAAAAAGAAGCAAGTGGGTGATTAAAGTTCTTGAGTTTGATTTAGAGATAAAGCCTACTAAACTAATCAAAGGTCAAGGATTAGCCGAACTACTAGCTGAAGAAAATTGTAAAGTTTTGGGCTTGAATTTCATGGATGACAACTTTGAAGGGAATATTTCTGAACCTATATAAGCATGGTAGTGGATGTAAAGCTTTCTGAATGCAACTGGTATAAAATCTTCATCTATTTTCTACAACATTTTAAACCTCCTCCAAATTATGATAAAAGAAGAGTAATATATTTGAAACTGAAAATTTTTAAATTCTGCATTAAATATAACTGTTGATATTGGAAAGATCCTACAGGATCTTTTTTTAGATGCATTGACCCAGATGAGTCCAAAAAATCTATCTTTAATATGCATAGTAGTGTGTATGGAGGACATCACTATTGGAAAACTTCTGCACACAAAATATTGAGAGCCGGTTATTTTTGGCCTAGCTTATTTTCTGATGTCTGTGCTGAGGTGAGAGCATGTGAAAAATGCCAAAATTTACTAGAAAGAAAAATTTGAAGTCTTTTCCTCTCAAGCCCATAGTTGTTTCTACACATTTTTATCAATGTGGCTTATATTTCATCGGAGAAATTCATCCACCTTCAAGTGGACAACATCGTTGGATTCTCGTTGAAAATGATTACTTCACCAAATGGATTGAAGCAATTCCTATGAGGAATGCTACTCATAAAGTTATCATTAATGTTCTAGAGGGAATCATAAACATATTTGGATTTCCATCAAGGTTAGTAGTAGATAATGCAACTGCTTTTAAAGTCACTCCAATTGTAAATTTCTGTGAAGATTATGGCATTCAACTCACTCACTCTACAACTTACTATCCCCAAGGGAATGGTTTAGTTGAATCATCAAACAAAATTTTGGTAAGAATCATCACCAAACTATTGGAGCAAAAAAAGAAATCCTAGGATTCAAAACTGAAGTTTTCTTTATGGGCAGACAGGGTGACAATAAAAAAATATAATAATAAGTCACCTTTTCAAATGTTTATGGAACTGATGTTGTTTTTCTAGTTCAATTGACCATTATTGTAGCTAAATTTCTGCAATATCAAGAAGTTGAACCAAATGATATGACCAAGAGAGTTTATCAAATCATAGAAGTGTGAAAAAATCAAGAACAAAAATTTGATGAGAAAATATTAGCAAGCTGTAAAGCAATTTTTTGATAAAGGAACTAAAAAAGACAATTTTCAAATTGGAGATCTAGTGTTGAAGTGGGACACACAACATCAAGATCCAGGTAAGCATTCCAAATTTGATGCTTTATGGCTTGGTCCTTTCAGAAGCTCAAACATTCCACAGAACAACACTTTTGAGTTGCAACATCCTGATGGAGCAAAAATATTTGGAGGCCCATTTAATGGGTGCTTTCTTAAAAAAATATTTTACTAAGGATGTTGGTAGCTAATTTCACTGTAAATGCCGGTGTGTTTCATAATAAGACTCCATAGCCCAATGACAAGGCACTAAAACTACAAAATATTCTTAGAGCTTCGTAGGGAGAGATTTATCCCCTGTGGAGCCAATGTTAGCACAGTTATTTGCTAAGTCATGAGTCCATTCCATAGTTTTATTGTTAGGATTAAATTTTAAAAAAAATTCAAAAAAAAAAATGGTCGCTACGGAAATTTCCGGAAGCACTAGTTTTAGCATTTTTGGATAGTCTGTTATTTTCATTTTTTTGTCTTTTTTTTATGTTTATTCCGATGCTACCAAAATTTCTGGAAGCATATTCTATTTTAAAAAAATAAAACGAAAAAGCGCATCCGCTTTAGTTAAACCACATTGCATAGTGTAAATACGCCTTAAATCTTTTTAAAATCTTTTTAGATCCCATGATAGGTGTCGTATCACAGTTAGTTAGCTTAAGTCAAGTCATTATATACATTGAACACATGTGCCATCTGCAGTTATGAACTGAACTGTTAACCCAACCTGCTTGTCAAAATGCAAGTCATTTTACGCATGTTTAGTTACGTTTTTTTTCTGAATCAATGAGATCGTTGTAGGTTTTAACCCCGAACAAAAATTATCTACACACGAATCTTATAACAGAAAATAAACAATAACGAGAGCATAAAACATAAAACAGATAAAAATAGAGATTTTCCCTTGGATCCCAAATCAGAATAACCAGATTGATATTTCATTATCTTCCTTTTAGTGTTACAACACATATATATACATGTTGAAGCATACATAAACCCCAATCCATTAACTCTGGATTAGAACATAACCGTAGTTCCCTTGACCGGATCTACAAAATACCAGGGGCTGAAAACCATCATGCCCCAAAACCATGTGCAAAACCCATGCACAAAACCATGGGTGGGGTTTCCCACCGGAAATTAAGGACCAAATTTTTTTTTTCGGGCCACTGCCCCGGACCCTGACAAGGGGGGGTGCCGCCCCCCTGTGATCCCCTGCTGTGCCCAGCGCAATGTATAAGGGGCCACAGGAGAGCTTATTCATTGGCCCAATTCTTCAACACCCATTGTTTCTCTACACCAAGAGAACTTCTGAGTGCTCACAAACTTTGTCAATGCAACTGCAACATTCTTCAAAGTGTCTACCTTTACCAGCAACACCCTTTTAGCCTCAACCATATATTTCACAAAGTGATATTGAACATCAATGTGCTTTGTCTTTGAATGATAGGTAGGGTTCTTAGCTAAGAAAATTTCACTTTGGCTATCACAGTCTATCCTTATAGCTTGCTACACCAACCCCATACTTGAACACAATCTCTATAGCCAAACTACTTCCTTTCCTGCATGAGTGGTTGCCATGTATTTTGCCTCTGTAGTTGAAAGAGCCACTACAAACTGTCCTTTACTCATCGAACTGACTGCACCTCCAAATAGGCTAAACACATAACCACTTGTAGATATTATTTGGTCCAGATCTCCAGCCCAATCAGCATAAAAAAAACCACGAATTTCCAACATTCTTTCCAATCCTGGTCTTCACTGGTAACACAAGCCATAATCACTAGTGCCACAAAAATATCTAAAAACCCGCTTCACTGTTGTCCAATTCTCCTTCCCTGGGTTTGACATAAACCTGTTCAATACTCCCACTACATGTGCAATGTATGGTCTAGTATAGACCATTGCCTACATCAGGCTACCCACTGCACTTGCATATGGAAAAAGGGACATATCCTCCTCTTCTTCTTGTGTCTTCAGACATTGTTCAGCAGACAGCTTTACACCTACATGAATAGGATCATTCACCAGTTTACTATCTTGCATATTGAACCTCTGCAATATAGTCTCGACATACTTCCTTTGGTTTAACTAGAGCTTCCTCTTTTCCCGATCTCTCTTAATTTCCATGTCCAAAATATAGTTTGCAGCACCAAGATCCTTCATGTCAAATTTGGAAAACAGTTGGGTCTTCAAACCTTGGATAATTTCTTTGTTATTTCCAATTAACAACATATCATCCACATACAAGACCAAATAAATAACACGGTCGCCAATTAATTTAAAATAAACACAGTGATCCTCCTTGCTTCCGGTGAAGCCAAGTCCCCGTATATAGGTATCAAATTTCTGATACCACATCCTTGGTGATTGTTTTAACCCATATAGAGACTTCTTTAACTTGCATAGTTCTTTCTTACCCTTCACCATAAAGCCTTCAGGTTGTTTCATGTAGATCTCCACTTCTAGATCCCTGTGAAGAAATGATGTCTTCACATCCATCTATTCTATCTCAAAATCAAATGCAACAACAACAGATAAAAGTAATCTAATAGAAGTAACTTTGGCAACAGGAGAAAAAATATCACCAAAATCAATTCATGACACCTGGGAATAACCTTTTGCTACCAACTGAGCTTTGTATTTCTCCACCTTGCCTTCTAAATTCATTTTCTTCTTAAACACCCATTTCTCCCAATGGACTTCCTTCCAGCCGGCAACTCCACCAGATCCCATGCCTAATTTTTGTGCAAGGATTCCATTTCATCAACCATGGCCTGCTTCCAGAGTTTTCCATCCTCTGAATCTACTACCTCCCTAACAATTATGGGATCATCATTAGTTATAGTTAAGGAAAAACTTGAACAGAAAGAAGATGGACTATACCTTTCTGGTTGCCTTCTTTCCCGAACTGATCTTCTCATAGCTGGAGTTTGTGGCTCTTCCTCTTCTGAATCTTCTTCTGCTGTAGATTCTGATTCATACTCCTTTCACTCAAACTCTATCTTCTCAGGTTCCTTTGGTATGAATTCATGTTTAACAACATCTTTCACCTTTCTAAACACCACATCTCGGTTGTACAAAACCTTCCTTGTTTCTAGGTTCCAAAGCTTGTAACCTTTTAAATCATCCTTATACCCAATAAAGATGCACCTTTCAGATTTATTATCCAACTTGGTCCTTTTCTGATTTGGAACATGTACATATGCATCACATCCAAATACCCTTAGATGTGAAAGAGAGGGTTTATTACCAGCCCATACCTCATGTGGAGTCTTATCTTCCAACACTGATGAAGGTGATATGTTAACCAGATAACATGTAGTCTCCACTGCCTCTTCCCAGAATTCTTGTCCTAACCTGGTACCACTGAGCATGCTTCTTGCCTTTTCCATTATCATTCTGTTTATTCTTTTTGCAACTCCGTTTTGCTAAGGTGTGTATGGAGTAGTATTCTGCCATGCTATACCACACTTCTTACAGAACTCTTCAAATTCCTTCTTGCAGAACTCGCCAACATTATCTGTCCTCGATACCTTTATCTTCTTTTCTGTCTGGTTTTCCACCAGAGCCTTAAATTCTTTAAATCTGTCAAAGACTTCAGATTTCTTCCTCAAGAAATATATCCATGTATTCCTTGAGAAGTCATCTATGAATGAAACATAGTACACAGACTTTCCTAGTGTTGAAACCGACACAGGTTCAAACACATCACTATGCACAAGTTCTAATATCTTGTTCGTCTTCTTGGCACCAGAAGGAAAACTCACCCGATTCTGCTTCCCATATGCACAATGTTCATAGAAATTGAAATCCAGAGAGAAATTATACATACCTTCTACCATACCATTTCTATGCAGTATTCACAGGCCCTTCTCTCAAATATGTCCAAGCCTTTGATGCCATAGTATGGTCTTTTCTCCAGAGACCGTGTTGTACCTTAAGTGACAATTCCTTAGCTGTGAAAAGGATTGTGCTTAATACATTGTATAATTATGTCAAAAATGAATATATATCTGTCTCTGTCTTATAAACCTTCAAAATTTAATTATGTAACCTTTAAATATCAAACCATGCATGTCCTGCAATACTATATTCCACTTATGCTGAAATGAATGAATGGAGGAAAAGAGAAGAAGATTTCAATCTGATATGTTGTTTCAAACAAAATATATCATTTTGAAACCTTGAAGAATTAGTAAATATAAAGTTAAAACAGAGGAGCGCACATTAAGGTTTGTTTAACTCTTAAATACACATGTATAAAGAGACCTGCTGCTCAAATCACTCTGTTTTATTCACAGATATGAAAACGTTGTGTAAACTAGAAAACTTTTAAGCATAAACGAGATGATAGAATCTTGCATACTCATTCATTAATTTTTGATTCTCCAGTACAAAAATTTGGCTTCAAGGTTCAAAAACACGGAACCTCTTTCTTTCTTCAAATTGTCTTTAAATATAGAATCACAAGACAGTTTCCAACAATGAAACTAATTCTAACTGTTTTAACTAATTCATACTGCTTAAACTACTAGCGGTTACGGAGGCACATGCCTCAAAAAAGTCCTATTACAATTTACATGATTTTGAGAAAATCAAATAATATGAACTTGAAAACTCCTAATCTATAAGAACAACCGCTTCTGATGCAGTTGTTGTGTCAAGGACTACTCTTGATTGAGACGTTGGGATCCCTTTCGTTGTGTCCATTGAGAATGTTTTGCATTTTTTCCATAGCTCACTTTGGGTTATTGGGGAATTCTTGAAACTGTGATATTCCAACATGAATGCAAAAAATTGACTGTGTGTAGGTATTTCTGTGAAGAGAGTCTTCACCATCCATAGTAAATTGAAATGTCTCTGCAAGAAGTTAAACATTGTTTCTCCTTTTAAAATCTGTGTCTTTTCATGCCTGTTATCCACCTTGCCTTTGCCAATGTTAACGAATCTTCATAAAATTTCCATGACATAATATTTCCTTTCTCTGTCCAACATGAAGGTAAACCTTTTCTTGTCAATTTATCAAATGATATATCAAACTTATTCACTGTCTCCTTGATTCCTAGTAGCCTCTTCTCTGCAACTTTCCGAAGATCATTCCTGATTATCATCTTATTCACCTCCGCAGCATAAAAGTATCTATCTTGTATCCCAATATCTTCTAATTCCTCATCTGACTTGGCATTAATAAAGTTTATGAATTTTCTAGCGCAATTTTCTCTCTTAATTACTGTTTGCTTATTAGATAGTATCTCTTCTTCATGTTCTAAGATAAGGCTTTTCTCCTTAGCAACTATATTCAGGAAATTCCAATTGGACTTCATTTCTGAGATAATTTCACCCCAAATGATATATTTAGCCTTTATAAGGGAGATATTACCTTTTAACTTCTCTTTGAGATCTTTAATCTCAGCTTCAAACTTTTGTAATTTCTGCTTATTCTCATCCGATTTATCTTCTAGTGTCCGTATGATCTTGTTGGCCGTTTCTAACTCTGATTGAGCTTGCTTACGATCTCTTTCTACCATCCTCATTTCTGTGCTAAGCTGAACAATCTGTGCTTGAGGATCTGCATCACCTGTAGGAAAAACAAAAGTACAAGTATGATTTTCAATATGGTTTTGTAATGAAATAGCAGTCTGCTTTACTTTAGTCAATTCTTTATCTTTCCGCAACAATTGCTGACGCAGTTCTTCTTTCTCTTTATCCACCTCTGCTACTTCTGCAGCCATTGAATGCTCTGCAGCAGGTAACTTTATCTTTTTCCTTAGGGTGGATATCTCTATTTCTGCACTCTTCTTGAGCTTTTGTATTGCAGCTTTGTCACTAGGATCTACACCAATCTTCATGATAATATTTTTCAATTCCTCATTTTGAACTGATAAGGCCCTTGAATTGGCCTTCTCCATCTTGAACTGCTTGATAAATTTTGCTAGCATTTTTTAAGCTTTAACAGCTGTGGCATTGGTCTTGGTTAGATCATTGACAATTATTTGTCCAGTTTGCATATGAAGATTCATCTTGTCCAACAGTGGGATCTTCTTAACATCCATGGTTATATTTATAGCATTAAAACTGCTCAAAGATCCAAGGGAGATCCCTGTTGGATGCGTTAAAGCCATTCTGAATTGATCCTTCTCAAGATCCATCACAGTCAGCAACCTAGTCTGATTAGCAGCTATGTGATGCTCTGCCTGAGCCTCCACATTAGCTTTTATTCTTTGATTCTTCTCTTCAATCTATGTAAATACCTATTTGACTGAGGGTACCTTTTCCGATTAAAGCTCATGACCTCCAGGAGAAGAGGGAGCGTTTTTTTCTTCATTTATATGGAAGGTAAAACCTGGTGAATTTGAAGAATGATCTTCAGCCAATTTAGTTCTCTTTTCCTCTCTTGGCTCTTCATCATCTAACTCAACAAAAAAATCTCTACTTCTTTTATTTACCCTTTCAGTTATAACAGGTGTTTGAATGCTTGTTTTTGATGTATTTACTTCTCCTGGGTTTGCCAGCTTTTCTCAGGTCTGTTTACGTGAGTAAAAGGAGAATATCCATTTTCAATTATCCTTTGAGAAATCACTCCATGCAGATCATATGACCATTTTTCTCCTAGTAACAAATATGTCTCTTCCAACATCTTAGACACTTGATCAAATGCTTGCCTCATATTTACCACGAAGGGTCCCACACTCATAGGCAACTTATACATTAGACCTTTTTTCATGGGAACAAAATGCACCTGATCTACATTGAAACTCTGTCTGATGAATTCAAGGGAAAAAAGCCACATAGGCATAAAAGTTAGGAGCCTGTAAGGCTCAATACTAGCTCCATACAATCTTATCTCTGAATATTCCTCAACACAAACCAATCCCCAAATCTGCAGTTAGGTCCCAACTGTAAAAACTCCCGGGCTTTTCGTAGAAAACAAGGAGGAGAGACCCCATTCATTATTCTATAAGAAATGGACATTTAACGACTGACAAACTCAAACAACCCTGCTTCATTTCCCTCTCTTCTAATTATGTCAGTCCAAAATATAACTGATTGCTTTTGTTTGTTGACATCCACTATATTCAACCCCAAACTCATAAATTCCTCAACATTTTGATATAAGAATAAATAAACAATCAATGAGGGAAATTTAAAGGAACCTGTGAGAGGAAAGGTCATCAACTAAGAATTGACAATCTCCTGCCAGAAAGATGGAATATCGAGAACTACCCCTGGTTTCATCATCATCACGTACATTCCCAATACTGATTTATCAATTGTAAGGTCATTATCTTTGCCCAAAATTTATGCAATACAACTCAGAACTGGTCTATTCTTAGCATCAAACATCTCCAAACTGAATTCTTCTCCTTCTAGTTGAATTTATTTTGAATTTGACCTCAAATGGGACATACATTGATCAAATTCTTCACTTGAAAGGTTCTCAAAAAAACGCGCCAATGAGTCTTCAGAGAATTGTAGTGGTGACTCGTTTTCAGGAAAGAAAAATGCTTGGCGAATTAACTGCGTCGACACTTGTAGAACGTTCTTTCCTTGCGAATTCATTATGAAACACTTACCAGGATACATTGAAGAAACCAGCCAAGAGATAAATTCGGGAAAGAAATGAGCTTTTGGGATACAGGCGGACAAGACACCAGATTTCTTCATGGCAGAAAAAACTGGGGAATGCTCGGCATTTAGGGTCACTTGATGATAAAAGAGAGAATGATTTACAGAAGACGCGGTATCTTGGATGTCTTTCTCACTGTTCATGAGTGAAATGAGGCTCGTCGAACTAGATAGTGAAAATCGTTTAGCCATGGTTGAATGGACAACAGATGGAAAATGGAAAGGTGACGGTGACATGGCTCAAAAGGGAAAATGATTGCAAGTAGTTTGAAAACGCGATAAAAAACCATTTAACAACTGTGGAAACCCATATTAAATGCCTGAAATGACATGTGAAGGCCATTGACAAGGATTACAGCTGTCTTCCACTTCGGCTAGTCCCCCCCGCAATGAATCCACACCGTTTATCATCGCTTACCTCACGGTCAACAAGTCAACTGTGGGGGTGCCAGATTCAATAATGCACGAGCTTTTTGCGCCTCCACATTTGATCATCCAATGACAATCTTGAACACTTTGCTGCTTCCGCTTTAAAACTTGCTCGATACTTAAACATCAAACTATAATACAAATCCAATTAAAGTTTAATAATAAACTTAATTGGTAACGAACTTTTGGAAATACTTCTTTTTTATGCTATAGTATAAAAACACTATACCATAACATATACTTTTTCTGAATTTAAGATTTTTTTGTCATTTTTTGATTTTCAAAATAAAAATAGAAAAGGATATGCAGATGATCCACAACATCTGGCTCCACCTGGGGATAGTGTTTTTTCCACGAAACACTAAGAACCTGTAGATTAGTGCCTTCACTTCGGGAATGGAGTCAAAAATTGCTTGGTGGAAAATGTACAGTGATAACACCGGATATATACAATGATGGTGAAACAAATCTTTAGTGTCGGAAATAATGCTTTAGATATTTCCCATTCACAGGCATATCTAGTACTTCCCCTTCAAGATTTTCCAGCATGAAAGTATTATTCATCCAGACTTCATTAATTTTGAACGAACCGTACCACAGAGGGTCAAATTTTCCATGTTTCCCTTTGTCTTCCCTCTGGGTATCCCATCTTAATACCAGATCTCCATTCTGAAACATGATTTCTTTTGCTTTCTTGTCAAATATTGTCTTCATTTTCTGCTGATAAGTAAGCAAATTTTCTCGAACTTTATTTTTGCTTTCACTTAACTCCATTACATTATTCATTCTTCTAATCATGGCATTAGGTTATGCTTGAGCATCTTGAAGGAAAGAAATTACAGGTTTCACTAACTGGAGGAAAACAATTCCTGAGTACCATATACTAGTTCATAAGGTGACTTACCAGTGGATCTCCTAGTGGTCATCCTTGTTGCCCATAGAGCAAAAACTAGCTTTGAATCCCAATTCCTCTGGCTTTCATTTATTGTCTTCTTCAAGATTTTTACCAATGTTTTGTTAGAAGATTCTGCCAATCCATTTCCCTGTGGATGATAAGCTGTAGAATGAGACAATATCACATTGTAAGTCTGATAGAAATTAATAAACCCGAGTGAGCTGAAAACTTGGGCATTATCTGTCACAATATTTACTGGACATCCAAACCTGCTAAAGATATTTTCTTCTAAAAACTTCATAACAACCAGATCATTTTCTTTCCTAGTAGGAATTGCCTCTACCCACTTCGTAAAATAATTTGTAGCAGTCAAGATCCACTTAAATTTCCCACTAGATGGTGGATTGATTTCTCCAATGAAATCCAATCCCCATTGTCTGAAAGGTTCTTCAACAAAAACAGGGAGAAGAGGTAAAGGGGCTAACCTTTTCTTTTCTGCAAATACCTGGCATTTTTGACAACTTCTGACCATTTTATATACATCAGCAAACACAGAGGGCCAATAATAACCTGATTTAAGAACTTTATGAGTAGTTACTTTCCAACTGTAGTGACCTCCGCACAAGCATTCATGATATTCTTTAATTACTTCTAAAACTTCCTCCTCTATCAAACATAACAATAACACACCAGCAGGATCTTTCCAATACAGCTTTGCTTCGATGATGACATAAGGTTGAGCCTTGAGTTTTAAGGCTCTGTATTTAGCTCTACTTATTGAAGGAGGACAAGAAAGAAAGCACAAATAGTGAATAATATCCTTGTACCAATCTGAGCAGAGGAACTTATATTTGATTGCTGACTTCGACTTAATATCACCTTTTTCTCCATTGACTTCCTCTACAGGTTCCAATAAATTAATTCCAAGTGCTTGGAAATTTGACTTTGTTAATAATTTGGCCAGTCCCAATCCTTTGATCAATTTTGTTGGTTTAACATCCAGGTCGTATTCTTGGATTTTAGCGATCCATTTGCTTCTTTTTCCTTCTACATCGCTCTGTACTAAAACATATTTTACAGCAAAATTAGGAACATATGCTAAAATTTGAGAATGAAGGATATAGGTTCTAAAGGCTTTCAATGCTTTCACCAGAGCATATACTTGTTTCTCCAATATATTATATTTTAATTATTCATCTCGGAGCACCTTACTAAAATATGCTACAGGCTGTTCACACTTGTCTTCATTTCTCTGTAATAACACAGCTGCAATCGTTGAGGGAGATGCAAATGAGAAAATTTGAAATGGCTTCAAATAATATAGACTAATTAGAACAGGTGCTTCCTTTAAAGCTTCTTTAATCCTTTGAAAATACTCCCTCACTTCATTGTCCCACTTCACCTCAGCATCCTTTTTCAACATGTCTATTATTTTCTTGACGATCTCTGCATAATTAGGAACAAACCTTCGTAGAAAATTATTTTTTCAAAGAAATCTCTGAATATCTTTCTTACTTCGGGGCAGTGGAATTGACTGTATTGCTTCGACCCTTGCTGGATCAATCTTCACTCCTTGTTTGGAAACAATATGGCCCAGCAGTTTACCCTCCTCCAGAGAAAACAAAGATTTTTTAGGATTCAGCAATAATCCATACTTCCTACACTTCAGGAAGGCTTTCTGCAAATGCTGTAGATGTTCCTCATCAGAATTTGAAAAAATCATGACATCATCCAGATAAACAACCGCAAACTCATCTACTACAAATACAATATCCATTGCTCTTTGGAATGTGGCTCCTGCATTCATTAGGCCAAATGGCATCCTGGCATACATGAATGTTCCCCAGGGTGTAGTGAAAGCAGTTTTCTTTTGATCTCCCTTCTCCACAACAACCTGATTATACCCTGAAAAACCATCCACCATAGATAATTTGTAAGCCCCAGTCACTTTTTGTAAGACAAAATCCATTTTCGGCAAAGGATAATTATCTTTCAATGAAGCCCTATTCAAGTTCCGGAAATATACGCACAACCTTATCTCTCCATTTTTCTTTCTGACTGGTACAAGATTGGAAACCCAATCTGAGTATCTGAGAGGGACAATTATTTTGGCCTGCAGCAATTTCTTTATCTCCTTTTCAATCGGAGCCAACAACAGTGGATTGATTTGTCTGAGTTTCTGTCTATGTGGCTTGACTCCATCCTTCAATGGGATTTTATGCTGAATAATATTCTTATCATACATCTTCAAATCATTATATGACCAAGCAAATACATCCTCAAATTTCTTGAATAGATCTATGTACCTTTCTTTATATTTCTTCAGAATGCCTTTGAACAATTTGATCATTTTAGGCTCATATTGAGTTCCTAAATTGCAATATTCTACATTCTCATCTTGATGTGCTCTCTTCTGATTCACTGCCACATCATTAGCATCAAACAGTCTTTCGAGAGGTACCAAACCTTTTGGTAAAATATTTTCTTTCAAATGAATAATTTGCTGATCACCAATCTTCTTTTTCAGAGTCTTAGACATATCAGCCAAGTCATCTTCATCATTTTCCAAATCAATCTCATGATCTTCGAAATCTTCAATCATCAACAGAAATTGTTTAATCTGCTCATCATCCTCAAAAACCCGCCAATGTTTGATATTGTTTGGGATCGAAGGTCTATGTCTCATCTCAATTTCATATCTTAGTCTCGGATTGATCAGAGGTTTGAATGTACTAGCTGCAACTGCTAAGGAATCAGCCATTCTATTCTCTTCCCTTGGAACAAACTGTAAGTTGAAAGTTTCAAATTAGTTTTCAATTAAATCCCAAACCTCATTCCTATATGCTCTTAACCTGGGATGTTTATTTTGACACAAATTCTTAATTTGTCTTATAATTAACTCAGAATCACCAAACACGGTCATAGACTGAATTCCCATTTTCTTAGCTGTCTGCAGACTAATGACTAATGCTTCATATTCAGCTACATTATTAGTGGACTCAAAATCCAATTTGAAAGAAAAAGGTACAAGGTTACCTTCTGGAGATACAAAAATGAAATCAGCTCCGGTACCTTCCTTAGAAAACGCGCCATAAAAATAACACTTCCAAAGTCTGTCTGAATGCAGCTCCTTATGTACAATGGCTGAAGGGAGCTACCTTTGTGATTCTTCAGCAAATTCTGCATCTTCATGTAGCATGAAACAAGAGAGGTCATCCTTTTCTTGGCCATAAATAGGTGAATTACCTGCATCTTTCTTGGTGACAGTTTTTTGAAATCTAGTTTCTCTATACAACCTCCTTTCTTCCCCATTAAAAACAAGAATGATAGCATATGTAAAATATAGCTTCAAAACTCCTCCAAGCTTTGCCCCCCAAGATATAGATAATAACATACCAAATCTGGCTGGAATGTCTGCCACTACCACATCCATCATAATGCTCTTGGCTGGGATTTGAGCCAATGTAACAACCATATCCTTAATAAGATCCACACACTTCACCCTTTTTGAATCAAAAGAATAAATATCCCTGTATGGCTTAGTGATTTGTGTTGGGAAAAATACTGAGAGGCGGGGTGAATGATCAGTATTCACGCATACTCAAAACACACAACGCTACATGCATAAACCATAAACTGCTTTGCGGAAATGACCAACTGGTAATGACATGGTGAATGTCATAAACATAAGGCATTTCGCGTATACAGTCTAATTATGCCATTAATTCTTCACTTATATCATTCCATCATTCATTCATTAGATGTTCTATAAACAGTAAACATGTGCAGTAAGAGCAGAATAAACCATCACACATAAGCATCACACATGAATACCAGGATTTTAGGTGGAAACCCAAGTCGGGAGAAAACCACCGCTGTAGTTGCTCAGCCTTCAGTATTTTATTATAGAGAAAACATTTTACAACATATGTGCTGGCGCAAACTCCTACCAGCATGCAGGCACCCACCTGCGCTCGTTTACCAGCCTCTCCTGGAAGGGAGCTCCAACCCCCTGACTCGTTTACCAGCCTCTCCTGGAAGGGAGCTAAAACCCCCTGACTAAAGGCTACAACCCTCAGCACCTCTATGGACCACGTTTCATCAATTTTCACACTAGATCCAAAGCTTCCTTTAGAACACTACTTGCAGGCCACGTTTCATCATATTTTCAGACTGGACCCACTCCATACTTTTAAGCACAGTCAAACATGAAACTGATACATATAACTCACAGACAGATATCAATAATCCAGCAGAACAGATCAGACATTTCTTACCACAGACTTCAGCAAACCCTAGTTTGCATACACGCTTTCTTTTCTCTGATGTCGCGTATATACACGCTTTCGTTCACATAAACCCGCGTATATTTCTGTACAAATTATAGAGCTAATTGCACTGCGCATACGCGCTTTCTCTTCAGCAAAGCCGCGTATATACACGCTTCCTCTGCGGCGAACTAGCGTATGGATCTTCAACTATTACAGAGCTGCATACTTCTTCAGATCAGATATTCAGTTCAGATTTAAATCTCCACTTCAGACATATGTTCACCGCATCTCAGATCTAAGCATTCCATAAACAGATCTAGTAAGTACAAATATATTTCAGATCTAGATACCCTTTCTTCATCACTTTCTTCATTGGTGCATCATGCATTCAGCTGTAACCCTTTCCATTCAGATATACTTCAGAGAGAAGTATCCATTCAAGCTTAGACATCTTGCACCCACACTCATGATTTGCAAAATGAATTTCTTCTCTTTATATAGGTTCTCCCTTTTTCAATACCATGAACCCCTTTTTCAATACCATGAGCCAAAACAATACCATGAGCCCAATACTACATTACTTCCGATGGTATTCCTGGACGGGGTCATTTAGACGAATCATTACCCAATACAATGGGTCAATACCATGGTGGTTACCCCTGGTTTTGCACTTTATGAGTGCTTTTTCCCATACGTGACTTGGAACGTTATTTCCCACGTGCATACGTGACTTCTCCTAGACAAATCTGCATATGCCTTGAGACATACTCTTTTCATCATAGATCTAGCACATATAGAAATCCTTTCTTCATTACCTTCTGTACTCACTGTAGATACAACAGATTTACATCATAAGACATATTCTATCAAGCACAACTTCATTCAGTGGGTTGCCATCAAGGAAAACACTCTGCATCATATTGCCAACAATCTCCCCCTTTGGACTTGATGGCAACCACGATGGTGTTTGATCACCACAACAGATAGGTACATTAAAAATACAATGACATCATGTCACTTTCCCATTCTTTGACACCATTCTTTCTCTCCCTTTCAAACACCATGTCACTCTCCCCCTTTGACATCAAGGGCAAAGGGTGGATCAAAACCAATACACTCTACCCCTTTTCTCCTCATGTAGAAGAAGCGTTCTGCAGATCTGATGTATGCTGAAGTGACCAAGCTCCCCCTGAGTTCATGCTGAATCTTCAAACATATTTTTCAATGAAGTATATGATTCTATGAACTTCCTATCACCAAAGACTCATACTTACATCAAATATCCAACCAAGTGGATTTACATATGAGACTCAAGTACCCAACCAAGTGGGTTTACACATTTCAATTCAACTACCCAACCAAGTGGGTTTATAAAATTTGACAAGTCCTTACATGACAGAATATTACATCATGACCTTTTCATAAATTTACAAATATGACCAATACCAAAAAGACCTCGAGAGAGATCATATAACAGAACCATCTTAATGCCAACAATGCATTATACTCAGCAAAGCTAATTCTCCCCCTGAATCTGTGCATCCAAGCATCCTTTCCATATGACTAAGGCTCCCCCTTAGTTTGTGCATCCTGAACACTTTCACCAACAAATCATCAAGGCATCTTTATCAAAACATTAGAAATAGAATTATGAGAACTGAAACACCACCAGAGGTACCAAACAAGATCAAAGATACTAAATGAAGATCGTTAGAAATGAGGTCAAGAGCGCTGAACCCATCCAAAAAATAGTCAGCAACTATCCATACGCGACTTTATGTTCATATACTCGCGTATATACGCGACTGTATATCAGGAAAACCGCGTATCCTATTTAATCTTCTGAATTTATGCAGATTTGTTCGTTTGACTGGCAGAGAACACTCCCATCTTCTATCTTAGATACTCGAACGCTTCCCTGGGCAGAGGTTTGGTAAAGATATCAGCAACTTGTTCTTTGGAGGGAACATACTCCAACTTCACCTTTTTCTCAAGCACTTGTTCACGTAAGAAGTGATACTTGATGGGAATGTGCTTGGTCTTCAAATGCATAACAGGATTCTTTGAAATACTGATGGCACTTGTATTATCGCACATAATGGGGACAGGTGGTGTACACTTGATTTGAAAATCTTGTAAGGTTTGCATCATCCAAAGGAGTTGAGTGCAACAAGATGCGGCAGCCACATATTCTGCTTCTGCTGTAGATAAGGCAATAGAATTTTGCTTCTTGCTGAACCAAGATACTAATCGGGGTCCCATATAGAATGCACCACCACTAGTGCTTTTCCGATCATCAACACTTCTAGCCCAATCTGCATCAGTGTAAGCATGAAGAGTAAGATCAGCATTCTTTGGATACCATAGACCAAAGTCTTGAGTTCCTTGTAGATATTTGAATATTCTTTTGACAGCCTGAAGGTGAGACTCTTTTGGATTAGCTTGGAATCGTCCAATAATCCCAACTACATGCATAATGTCTGGTCTAGTCCCAGTGAGATAAAGCAGGCTTCCTATCATTGATCTGTATTCTGGTTGATTTACTGCGGGAGAAACATCATGAGAACTGAGATTACATCCGGTTATCATTGGCATACTTACAGGTTTGCATTCTTCCATGCCATACTTCTTCAAAATTTGCTTGAGATATTTTGCTTGTGATAAGAATATATCGTCTGTAGTTTGATGCACTTGTAAGCCAAGAAAGAATGTTAGTTCTCTAAGTAAGGACATTTCAAATTCTTGCTGCATAACAGAAGAAAATTTCTGACTCATAGATTCTTCATTACTCCCAAAAATGATATCATCAACATATACAACCACAATCAAAAGTTTATCATTTTCAACTTTTGTGTATAAGTTGCTATCAGTAGACCCCTTTGAAAATCCTTGTTAATGAAGACATTTGTCAAGACGATAATACCATGCCCTTGGAGCTTGTTTGAGACCATATAGAGCCTTTTTAAGTCTACAAACAAGATTTTCATCATTTCCTAAAATGAATCCTTCCGGTTGTTCTATATATACTTCTTCTTCTAGATCACCATTAAGAAAAGCAGATTTAACATCCATTTGATAAACTTTGATTTGTTGATGACTTGAAAAAGCAAGAAACATTCTTATGGCTTCAAGTCTAGCTACAAGAGCAAAATTTTCTTCAAAGTCTATACCTTCTTGCTGAGTGTACCCTTTGCAAACCAGTCTAGCCTTGTTTCTTACAACATCCCCATTCTCATTTAACTTGTTCTTGAAAATACATTTAGTTCCAATGACATTTTTATTATGTGGTCTTGGTACTAATTCCCAAATGTGATTCTTTTCAATTTGATCAAGCTCTTCATTCATGGCTTGAACCCAAAAATCATCTTTGCTAGCTTGATCGGGACATTGTGTGGTTCAATAGTGGATAGAAATGCCAGATAGCTAGAAGATCCCACAAGAGTCCTTCTTGTTTGTACTCCCGCTTTCTTCCCTTATCTCCCCAAAATTTGAGATTCCGGATGATTCTTTTCAACATATCCGGATGGAGCTTTTTCGCATAAATTATCTTTAGGTTCCTCATTGGGCTCACTATTTATATCATTTATATTTGATGTGGAAGGGCACAAGTCGCCATCGTCTTCATTTTTTATCTGCTTTTTCTTTCTTGTGATGCAGTGGAGACTCATCAATAACAACATTAATACATTCAAAAAATTTCCGAAGTATTTTATTGTAACATTTATAAGCTCTACTCGTGGAGGAGTAATCAAGAAGTATTCCTTCATCTCGCTCTAGGTTCAAACTTGCCAATTTTTTCATCATTATTTTCGATAAAGCATTTACTTCCAAAAACTCTAAAATGCTTCACAGAGGGAGAATTACCATACCGCAGTTCATATGGAGTTTTGTCACTATTTACACTCTTAACATGTGCTTTCAAGAGAATGTTTACTATTGCATGGCCGCTTCTCCCAAAATGTGTCGGTGTTCCAAAATCATCAAGCATAGCTCTAGCCATTTCTTGAACCGTTCTATTCATTCTTTCGCTACGCCATTTTGTTGTGGAGTGCCAACTACAGAACTCTTTTATGCCATGTTGTTCACAAAATTCAAGGAATTCACCAAGTATATTCTTCTCGATCGTACCTAAGACATTTGAGTTTTAGATCTAATTCATTTTCAATCAGAGCCTTGAAGATCTAAAATTTCTCAAAGGCTTCGTCTTGTGTTTAAGCAACCTAAATCCAACACATTCTAGGAGAAATCATCAATAAATAAGATATAGTATTGTCTACCACGAGGTGAATTTTTCCTTATAGCTCCACATATGTCAAGAGTGAATGAGTTCAAGAGGCCTACTTGATGATCCTTCCTTGGCATTAAATTGCACTTCCGTCGCTTTGCCGAATTGGCAAGATTTGCATGATACTTTCAAAGTAGAGTAATATTGGGAATACCACGAACAACATTAAGTCTCGCTTGATTTTTTGATTTGAGAGAAGTTTAGATGCCCCAACTCTTTATGCCATAGCCAATTTTCTAAATATTGGCTCAAGTAACATTGTTCTTTGCGCTTCTTCAATACATACAGTTGGTTGGAGTTCTTTTCCCTTTTATATATTATTTTGCCCGTATCAAGATCACGAATCATCTTTTCACAAAGACAACTTCAGCCTTTCGTATCACATTTGACTTACACTTAGCAGTTATGCCTTAAGCCATCCACATACATGACATCATTAGCCTTCACCTTTCCTTTAGAAACACTGGATTCCTTTTCCTTTAATTGCGTAGGATTATCATTTCCAAATGTAACTTTCTTTCCTTTTCTGTGAGCACTATATGCAAGAAGTTTGTGTTTTTCACCTATCATGTGTCTTGAGAATCCACTATCAATGTACCATTGATTTTCTTCACCTTCTCGCGAATAATGCTATGCCACAATTTTCAACTCGTAATTCCTTCTTCTCCATACTTTGGATCTTGAAGGAAAATGTGCTCTTTTGGCCGAACTTTTCTCCCGCATTCAACCCTTCATGCCCAAAGTTATTGCAATAAGCACATTCAACTTCATTTAGAAGAGAGAAAATTTGTTATGTATTCTTCTCAAATTCAATCCTTTCTTTCTTGCTTCTCTAGTCATGATAGTTTTATATGCAACACACTGAACAAACCTTTATGACCAAAATCGTGACATGAGAAACATTTCCTATCAAGAAGAAATTTCTGCGATCATGAAATCTTCTACTTGGATTTACCCTTGATTGGTGTTTCTTTGAGAGATATTCCTATTAGTATTCTTTGAATTGAGATAATCATGCTTTACCTACAATGATTCTTTATTCCCTACGTATATGCACCTTGTAAACCAAATTGCACCCCCTTTTAGATAATTTGGTGCCGAAGTTTGGAGAGGATTCTAGCTGTGATATCCAAGACTCGTTTTTATAAGAGGATAACGTTGTACCTTGATAATCTCATCTAAGGTTTCGTATCCTTTAGCAAATCTAAGATTCAAAGTTTTTACTTTCTCGAATCTTTTCTTAGACTTACCACTTCACATTCTAATTTCTCAATGTGTTTCTTTGCTTCTTCAACCTCGCTTTTCCGCAGTCTCTATGGTTATTTTCCTTTCTTCTAAGAGTATTTTACTTTATTTTAAGCGTATTTTGAGTTGATTGTTTTCTTCAAGAAAGTAATTGTCCTCTAGAGCATCCACAAAATATCATTTCTTCTCTAGATTCAAATGCCATGAGAAGTCTAAGATCTCGTTCAACATTCTTCTTCACTATCGATAACCCATCACTCGGTTTTCATGAATATAATAACTTTTTCTAGTGTTAACGATTCTTATTCCTTCTTGCTACTTCCTTCCCTTTTGCAGTGTTTCTTTATGAGGACACTTAGCGCATAATGACCAATTCTTCCACACTAAAAAATTTGAAAGGAAGCTTACCTCCGAATCGTCCCGTGCCAAGTTGGAGTTTCTTTACAAAATTTTCCTCATCTTTTTCCGAGATATATCCCGATCCTTTTCCGGGTTCTTGTACTTCTTTCCCTTTTTAGAAGCTCAAGACAAACACTTTGACTTCTCATATGACCTCTCTCTCATTTCATATGCGGTTAGTATGCCATGAAGTTGTACCATAAGATTTTGAAGATCCTATTTTTCTTCTGAGTTAAATAAACTTTTGGATTCAAATTTTGCTATTAGTGATCTTAAAAATTTTCTTAACCAAAGTAGATTCGCTATTGTTTCTCCCAAACATTTTTTCATACGATTTGGCTAACATCATCAACACGTAAAAAGAACCGGCAATACTCTCATCACCAGGCATCTTCAAATTTTCATATTAAATTTCGAGAGTTCGAGTTTTGCACTTTTTACCTTTCGCATCACCTTCATAACTTAGAATGATTTTGTCCCACATTTCCTTTGTCGTATTTAGTTGCATGAATTTGACAAATTCAAATTTACCAAACTTCCTATTATAGCATTGACCTCCTTGCATTTGATTCATAATTCTTTCTTTTCATTCGATCTACTGGGTATCAGAAATGGACATCGATATCCTCGTACAACAATGGCCCATACATATGTTCCTATAGATCAAGATGGGACCTCATCCTTGTTTTCCAAGATTAAATGTTTCATTAAAGACTGTGAGGTTTACCGTATGATGTTCCATCTGATTTCTCATCTTGCTTGATCTTCCTCTAGCGTCAACTTTTCTGTAAGGACCCGCTTTGATACCAATTGTTGGAAAAAATATCGAGAGGGGGGGGGGGGTGAATCAGTATTTAGTGCAGACAATAAAACCTTTACTTTTTCCTTTCTAAAAACCTATACGCTACTTTTCCTAAAGCCAACTTGTGTATATATGCAAATATCCTTTACGTAACTCGTGTATGTCCGAGAGATCTAATTATGCATTTAATTCTTAACTTAGATCATCGTATTACTCATCGTATGTTATAGAAAACAAGAAATGTGCGGTAGCGAAATCGTAATAATCATCACACATAAGCAACACACATGAACACCGTGGATTTTAGGTGTAAACCCAATTCAGAGAAAACCACCGCCGCCATCGTCTCGCCTTCAATATTTATTATAAAGAAAACTTTACAACCATGTACTAGCACGTAATTGCTCAAAGACACGTGCACCCACTCGTTAAGGCTACAACCTTCTCTCGTTTACCAACTCTCTCTCGAAGGAGCTACAACCTCCGTACCTGCCACTACCTCTCTTGAAGGGAGCTATGACCCCTCGCTCTCATTTACCAAACTTCTCCGGAAGGGAGCTACAACCCCCCGACCGAAGGCTTCGATCCTCGCACCACCGCAGACTACGTTTCATCAATTTTCAAACCGGATCAAATGTGCCTTCAATACAACCATTCACTTATCAAAAATCATACTTTTCCCATTGCTTCCAACAGATCATTGAAACCACTATAACTAGAATATTAGAGATAACCTGCATTTCATAATAGATATGCGTAATCACATTCAACCTTGAGCAACCGTAAGTTCATATACCATACGTGCCTTGTTTAAACAAACATCCGCGCATACATGCGATTTTCACAAAACAAACCCGCATATACATCCGTGTACTTTTTTAGAACAACCCTAACTTCCCATACACGCTTCATATCGTATCCGCGTATACACGCGCTTTTACGAAATGAACCCTTCGTGTATATATCTATAAAAGATAAACTTGCGTAATGTACCATATCTATGAACTTACCTGCATTTCTTCAATTTCTTCAACATATTTGCGCCAAAGTCTTCAATACTTCTTTTCATATCATCCTAGAGATTCATCATTTTATCTAGATATTTTCAACCTTCATCGTATCTTGTTGTGTGCATCATAGATTCGTATCTATCGATTAAGAAAAGAGTTCAACCATACAGATAAAACTTCGCAGTGAATTATTCATTTAAAGCCCAGCATATGCACACCTTTGCACAATGATATTCTTCTTCAATAGATTAGCTATCATTGCTCATGAAGTCATGTCCACACATCCACTTCTATGGTATTTCTTACTTGAACAAATAATAATCAAGGCCATTAATGGGTCAATTATAATATCACCATATTTTCAAATTTGCACCTAAAAGCAGCATGACTTGGCACACAGTTTTCCATGGCACACGCTTACTCTCCTAAAACCTCGCGTATGCTTTGTGACACACACTTTTAATCATCAAGCCTGCCCTTACCGATATTTCTTTCTCTCGGTACTTCCGAGCTACTTGTAGAACATCATATTTACATCATTAATAAACTCATCAAGCATTAAGGACAACTTCATCAAGTAGGTTGCCATCATCTTCATTAAGTGGGCTGCTACCAAGGACAACACTGCATCATATTGCCAACAAACTTTGTAGTTTAATACACAAACATGTTGTCACTCAATATTACATTGATTAATATTATATTTAAAATAATTTTGTTCACACTAATCACATCAAGGTATCTTAATGGCATCAAGTTATTTTAAGTCTATATTTCCAACAACCCAACAAGCCACCGAGATTTTCGTCATTAACAAAGTGAACCCATTGAACATAGTGAACTCAGTTGAGTAAATCAACATAGTGAACTCAATATTATACTTACGATGTATTTCTTGTGGTTCATTATTAAGACTAAGTAAATGAACACAATGAACCCAATATTATACTTACCTTGTATTCCTTGTTGTTGGAATTTCTGATAATTCCATAAGAAAGAACCGAGAGAATAATACTCCTTTTAAATACGTAGAATAAAAAAATCAATGGGTAGAGCCGCAGCTTTGCAAAACGACGTTTTCTTCATTCCATATAAAGAAACTCATAAAATTTGGGCCTCTCCTAGGAAATACAAATTGTGGACTTCTACAAAGCATAGTGCCATAAGTTCTTCTCTCTGCTCTACAAAATTTGCACAAAAAATAGTGCCTCGCTAAAAAACTCGCTTTTTCTATATTTGGCCTTTCTCGGCTCACTGTATCAAAACAAAAGATGTGCACACTTTTTTTTAATACATGTTGCTATGCATATACATAACAATATGGGGTGTAGTGTATTTTCTTTTTAACGCGCATGGGCTCCACCTTTTTTAATCCACTATGTTTTATCTCAAAACATATCACATACGTAAAAACTCCTTTGAGCTCATATTAAAATGGTGCTCATAAGTTAATATACTTAATACATATGTACGTTATAAACACACGTAGTTTATGATATACATATATTATGTTCGTTACATTTATAACCAAAGGTTTTAATAACCTTGTTTCATTTGTGCGATATGCCAAACTTTTCAACGTGAAACTATAACGAAACCGCCGGACTTCAAAATGATAAAACCAAAATTCAATGCGAAATCGCATCCATAAACTTCCGATGTCGACGTAGCGTGAATTCTGTGATGCGAAATGTCGATGCATTTCGTTTTTGCTTATCGGTCCGGATCTCAAATTGTAAACTGCCCCAAAAAAATGCGATCCCGTAATATCGCTCCGCATGTCCCTTTTGAATTTACAAACCGGTGCGCATGAGTCAAAGTTGGTTTGGGTTTTAAAGTCCAAAAAGGGATTGTTTTTCCATAAACTGACATCGCGGGGTTTATATACAAAGACCAAGCTTTCCTTATATTCGCAAATGCGTTCTATCGCAAAAATGGCTTCCTTACAAAACTTTCGCTCAATAACTCGCGTTGTGAAGTGCATTTCAATGTGCTGACCTTTCCTTCCGTACATTTTGTCCCTCTGCATTTAATCAAATAAATGGATTTATATTTTCAACACTTCTTAAATTTCGCCGTAGGGTTATGTGTCATACCCATGCATTTCCTCAAATGATCAAAATTATTTTCTCCCTCAATGGCTTTGTCAAGATAACTACAAATTGCTCCCGAGTCTTGCAATGTTTTAAAATAATTTCTCCATCGTTCACTTAGTTCCTTGATGTAGTGAAACTTAACATCTATGTGCTTTGTCCATTTTTTAAACACAAAATTTTTAGACAATGTTATGGTTGAGCTATTGTCACAACAAATTACCGTGCCTTTTACCTCGTTCTTGAAATAAATTCCTCAACATCCTTCTCATCCATATTGTTTCGATACATACCGCCGTAGTCGCCACATACTCAACAATAGACAATGCTACAATAGGATGCTTTTTAGAAGCCCATGAAATGGCTATCGAACCCATGTGAAAAACATAACCGTGCTACTTTTCTCAGTCATCTACACTTCCACCCCAATCAATCGTCAGCTATATCCAATTAATTCTAAATTTTCTAAGTAGTATATAAAATTCTATACATTTTAGTTCCTTTAACATACCTCGTAATTCTTTTTGTTGTGTGCCAATGTGCTTCTTTTGGCCTTTCCATAAATTTGGAAATTAAACTAAAAGCATGCATAATATCGTAGCTCAGTTGCGCTCAAATACATAAGGCTACCAACTATGCTCTCAGACAAACTAGGATCAAAATCCTCGCTATTGTCCTCTTTGTTGAGTTTCAATCCCATTACTATGGGGTGTTATTGCTGCCTTGCAATATTGCATATTAAATATTTCCAAAATTCATTAACATTCTTAGCTTGAGAAATAAAAGTCTTGTTTTCATTTTTTTCATTTATTCCTAAGAAGTATTTTCAAATAAGCCCATATCATTCTTTCAAATTCATCTTTCATGACCTTTTTAAAATTTTCAACAAGGCAATCATCATTACCCGTGAATATCACATCGCAACATATAAGACAACAATCGCATCGTACCATCTTTCGATGTATAAAGTGGGTTCTCCCTCACATTTTTCAAACCATTTTCTAGTAGATAGGAATTTATCATATTGTACCATGCTCTCGGTGCTTGTTTCACCCTATAAAGAGCTTCCTCCAATCTCATAAACTTTTGTGCTCTTGGCCCTTTTTCATAGCCTAGAGGTTGTTCAATATAAACCTCTTCCATTAAAAATCCATTTAGAAATGTTGATTTTACGTCCATTTGATGAACCTTCCATTTGTTTTCTCTCGCTCTATTATGGATAGCACCGCTCCTACTGCCTATTCTTATAACCGGTGCAAATGTTTCCTCATAGTCTCTTCCATGTTGCCGTTTATACCCTTTTGACAACAAATCAGCTCTCGTGTCCCTCAATCTTACCTTCAATATCACTCTTGGTCTTCAGAGGACCATTTCACTCCAATGACTTCCTTACCTTTTGGGAGTTCAACCAAATCCCATGTTTTATTTCTTTCACGGCATTAATTTCTTCATCCATAGCTTCTCATCCATTTCCTATCTTTATAGCTTCTTCAAAATGAATGGGATCATAAAAATGACAATATAAAGTAAATAAAGAGTTCATACCTTCATTTGATTCCTCTTACTCATAAATTTGTTTCTAAATTTGTGAATCTTGTTCCTCTTTCATTTGCGTGTACATGTGCTTCTGAAGTAGTACCAAATCGACTCTCCTTGTGGTGTGCTTCAAGAAGCACTCTCATTACTTCTAAAGGGTGTTCTTTACTCCAAATTTTCAGGTGTCCTCACGTCTCTTGTGTTGGTGGAGGTGGTGGTACTAATGATGGATGTATTTCTAGCCACATCATCCTCATTTTCATCATGAGACAAACAATTCTTTACATTGATCGTTTTCAATGCTTCCATCCCAAGCTTTTTCTTTAATGAATCGAACATCCTTCCGTCACAATAAATTTCGGGTGGATGGTTATACAACCCCGTAAGCTTTGGATTCCTCATTGTATCCAATAAAATACATTTCTCCCCCTCGTTCAACTTATTCCTTAGCCGATCCGGAATGTGCATGTCACACAAATCAAAACTTACGTGGTGACCTTTGTTTTATCCCACTCCATGCTTCTCCGGAACTTTATTCATCACCGATTTTTTTGGGCATATATTTAATACATATGCTTCACAATGTATTTTCCAGCCATCAATCATTTGGCAAATGTTTTTCCTTTAGCATACTCCTTACCATTTCCATGATTGTCCTATTTTTCCTTTCGACAACTCCATTTTGCCGCAGTAGCAGTACCTTGTCAGGAATTGCTTCTTGTGTATGGAATTTTCTTGAAAAAATGCGTAAATTAATGTACTCACATCCTCCATCACCCTCTAAGGACTTTGATATGCTTCCCACTTTGATTCTCGGTGCTAGCAAGCTTGGGAAAATGCAGAATTTTTCAAACACTTCACTTTTATTTTTCAAAAATAAACCCAAGTTTTTCTTGTAAAATCATCAATAAAAGTTAACATATAGTGGTTGCCTCAGTAAGTGATGGTGTTTGCATTGCTCCACATAAATCCGAGTGGACAATTTCTAAGGGTGCCTTTGCCCTTATGCTTTTCCCGATGGAAAACTTTCTCCGTGTTGTTTACCCAAGATACAACCTTCACATACAGTCATTCAGCTTCTCAATCAATGACAATCCTCTTACCATTCCTTTCCTATGTAACAAATTAAGACCTCCAAAGTTGAGATGTCCAAATCTCAAGTGCCATAACCAATTCTCATCTATTGCTTCTCTTTGAAAAGCATCTTGTGTCGTCGCTACTATTTTTTCTCTATTATTCAAATATGTCCTCATCTTGAGAGGGAATATTCGTCTTTGTCATCCTTATTTCAGCAATACATTGTTTGCTAGGAGGTTTATCCATGATGGTGCATACATCATCTTAAAAGAACACATTGTAGCCCTTTGAATGAGGCCGCCCAATTTTTAACAAATTACATTTCATACCTGGTACATACATACATCGATATGCCTCTTTCTTTTCTCCCTTCTTTTTCAAGACATTTACTATCCCTTTTCCTATGACAAAAATCTTACTATTTGTTCCCAATGTGACTTGAGACTTCATGTTTTCATCTAACATAGAAAACATAGAAATGTTTCCCTCGTCATATGGTTGCTACATCCTCGAATCTAGAAACCATAAATATCCACTCTTTTCCTCATCCATATTACATGCTAAAAACAATTTATTTTGGCCGATATTTTCTCTAGTGAAATTTGCACTAGCTCTATTACCCATATCATTATGCTTATTCCTAAATCTATTTGCATAATGCCCATATTTTTTGCTAAATAATGACACCGGACATTTGATTTGTCATACCTTTGTCCATGAGCATGTCATAGTCCACTTTGCCGGGCCGCTACTTTGGCCTTGGTTCTCACTTTGATCGTTGCCCCTTCCTTGAGCATTAGCTTCTGGCCGTTTCTTCCTCTATTTTGGATTCGGCCTCTTCCTCTCTTGTTTCCTCTACCTTGACCTCTTCATCTTCCAAAGGACATTTGCGTGCCTTGAAGGCATGCTCCAAAGATGAGTTTTAATTTACCAACTGTCGATGTGTCATCGTGATGCATGAAGCTCATCAACCGAAAAAATTTGAGAGATCCTTTTTGTCTCTTTTATGGTGACTATAACATCAAACCTTGATGGTAAGCTCCTCAAAAATTTCTCCACAATCCTTCTTCTTCAAGTGTCTCTCTCCATGAGGCCTTATCTATGTGACCATACTAATCACATGTCTAAAGAATGAGTCTATGTTATCGACTCCTTCATGTAAAGAAGTCTCAAAATCTCTCCTCAAAGAATTTTAGTTTTGTTGTCTTCACTTTCTCCATACTGATAGGCCGTCTTGAGAGTTTCCATGCTTCTTTGGATTTCTCTTAGCTAATGCTATGCTTGGAAATATACTTTCATGTACTTCTTGATAGAGATAGAAGAGGGATTTAGAGTCCTTTCTTCTTATTTCTCTTCACAAGTCCTTCTCAATTGCAGCAGAGACAAACTCATTTTCATCTACCGGTTCTTCAAAACCATCTTCAACAAGTTCCCATAAGTCTTGAGAGGCAAACAGGCTCTCATGGTGATTTCCCAATAATCATAGTTATTCCCCATTAAACTATGGGAGCCGAGCATTACCAATACTCATGCTTGTGCTAGCTCCCGCCATGCCTAGCATTCTGAACTATGCTTTAAATCTGACCGTGAATTTTTAAAATAAACCGACTATCTTCAAACAAGAACACAAATTTTGTTTTGAGAAATACCTTGGATTTTAGCCGAGCCTTCACACGCTCGAAAACTTCACGAACAAAAGTCCTTTCCTTCAAATTTTCTTGACACCTTCAAAGAGCCCGGAATAGCTCGATACCATGTTGGAATTTCTCGATAATTCCATAACAAAGAAATGAAGGAATAATACTCTCCTTTTAACACGTAGAATACAAAAAAATTTCTCAGAGACAAGAGGTTTGCAAAAACGAATGATTTCTTCCTTTTCCATATAAAAAACTAAGTACAAAATTATTCTTCCTCCTCAAAGGGATTACAACCGTGGAATGCTACAAAGCACAAGCAAGAAGTTCTTTCTCTCTCTCTCTCTACAAAATTACACAAAACAATGCTTTGCTAAAAATCGTGTTTTTCTATCTTTGGCCTTCGGGCCACCGTATCAAAACAAAATATGCTTACACTTTTTTTTAATACATGTTGTTGTGCATATATATATCAATATAATGTTGTGTATTTTCTTTTAACCCACATGGGCTCCGCCTTTTTAATCCACTATGTTTTATTTCAAAACATATTACATATGTAAAAACCTTTTGGATCTCATATTACAATGGTGCTCATAAGCTAATATACTTAATACATATGTATGTTATAAACTCACAGAGTTTATAGTATACATATATTATGTCTGTTACATTTATAACCAAAGGTTTTAATAACCTTTATTTCATTTTTGTGATATGCCACAACATTTCAATGGGAAACTATAACAAACCGCCGGACTTCAAAACGATAAAAACCAAATGCAATGCGAAATCACATCACAAAACTTGATGCTGACATAGGGTGAATTTGTGATGCGAAAAAACGTCTGGACTCGACTTTTGTGAATTAGCGCAAAAAATGCAATCCTGTAATATCGCTCCACGTGTCCCTTTGAATTTACAAAACGACGCCTGAGTCAAAGTTGGTTTGGGTTTTAAAGTCAGAAAAGGATTGTCTTTCAATAAACTGATACTGTGGATTTTATATACAAATACCCAAGCTTTCCCTTATATTCTACAGTTGCGGCTTCTGTCAGTAAAAAACAACTTCCTCACAAAACCTTGAGTTTCTTGCACTGTGAAGTGCATTTCAACAGTGACCTTCTCCTTCTATACTTTTGTTCTCTGCACAGAATCAGCAGCTGGATTTATATTTTCTAACACTTGTCGCGAATATAGCCGATGAATACAATTGCGTAGCAGAGTTCTATGACCCAACCACCCACTCCAATTCATCATTAACACAAAGTAAATGAAGAAAATAAACCCAATATTATACTTTAATTTTGCAATTTTTTGTGTTCACACGTTATTACGAAGTAAATGACTGTGTATTTCTTGTGTGTTCATCATTGAGACTGCGATAAACGGACGCAGCATGAACCCACTGTATGCGCCTCACTCCTGTATTTCTTAATCGCGAATATAGCAGATGAACAAAAGTGCGTAGACGAGAGTTCTATGACGGCCCCAGTGCCGTTAACCGTGCTCTAAGAAGGTCATTGGGTGATACAAACGGCATGCCATACCATGCAGAAAAGCGGAGCGAATTCCGCCAGTGCGGAAACATACGGAAATCCAGAGAGACTGTTCTGTCCAATTTTGCTCTTACTCATCTTCCAGAATGTAATTCTGCACAGATACCATCGGATTATCAAAGTTGAAACGATTATTAACTATATATATGCATCAATATGTTTCCTACTTAAAGTGGCTACATAAAGTGCGTGAAATGCTCACAGAGGAACTAAGAAAGAGTATCAGAGAAGCGTGATGTTGCCTGTCATGGAAAGAAAAATTAAAGCATGATAAACCTGAAAGCATACTCGTTTGGATACCTGTAAATCACGTCGATTAGAGCGTGTATACGCACCGAAGATCCCGAAAATGAAATGTATATCAAAGCATTTTACTATCTTGGTGCGATTTCAGCGTTTGTTCACGCTAGATGCAGATCACAAGCAACGCTTCGACAAGCGACGTGAACAGATGTTAATGTCGATGATGGGTGTCAGCCTGGTTGAGTCTTCTCTCCGGGCTCATGTACAATTGAATACTTTTCATAACTCAATTGAAGACACAGAAAGGCTTATAAAGATATTTTCATAAGTATTTATATTATTAATTGACATTTTATTACTATTTTGTAATAAGAAAAAATAAATATTTTAAATAGAAATTAACTCAGGTCAGGTTGCTGAGCATTTGAAATCGTGACGTTTGTCAATTGAACAATATTTTCATAATTCAAATGGTTTAACTGAGGTAGGTTTTCATAGTCATTACTGTCGCATAAACGCATGCCACTCAGGTTTTTTATTGAATTAGTTTGGAGTTTTCAAAAAAGAGTTACAAAGATATCAACATATAACTGGAAATATTCAATTTACTACTGTACATAATAGGAAAAATAAATTTATTAGGTTGGAGTGTGAAAAAAGTTATAAGATTACTAATATAAAAAAATGAATGATACAAACTATTATTTTGTAATAAGAGAAATATATACATCTTACTTGAGACAATATCAAAAAAACTAGTGTAGAGTTGATTTTAAATATATTTCTAATGTATGCATATCAAAGAAAAATGATGTAAATTTAATTTTAAATAGACTTTCGATGTTTTGTAGGTTTGACTTTATTTATATAAATTTAAACATATCATAGCTATCAGTGCATTGTGCACAAAGCAACTGTAGTTTGACTAAGTATTAAACGTAACGACGTGGTTTTTTCTCATTTTGGACTATTCAAATTTCATGTTATGCATTTTTTTAAAAATAATAATTAAACATTAATTGATCATTAAAAAAAGTGCATGACATATGATAAACAAGCATCAAAGTGAATATATACTCGTCTTCGCAGGAAATTTGAATTGAAAATACAAGAGTACGTAGTGGGAGATAAAAAGATAGTGTAGTATAGCAGATAAAGATGCGTGTTCTAGATATTTTATTTTTGTGAGTTCTTTAATATTTACAAAAATAAAATAATATATACAGGTTTGCTATATTACACTAGAAAAGAAAAAGAAGGAAATATGAGTATGGCATTTCTCAAATTCATATATTGTAAAGATTTTATATTTTTGTTATAAGCCTCAATGTTACGGAGGCTCAACATCTTTGTGAATACTTACATGTATTTAAAAGCGTCCCATCATCTCCACATTAGCGCATTACACAAAGTAGTGCGAGGATTAAGTAAAGTGTGTGTTTGTCAAGGTGCGTCAGCTAGAGTTGGGACTCAAGCCATGCACCAAATGTGGAGTTAGACGCACACATACTAAATGAGCGTATGGCGACTGTAGTGTCCGTGAGGGGTGGTTTCGAGGACTAGTCATTGGGAAGATCAATGACTTTGATCTATCTCAACACCACTCCCACAATGGAAAAGCGCTTTACCACCCAAGGTGCCCCCGATGATGGTAAGTGGGTTCTATGGGTTCTATCGGGGGCAACAAGAAAGCATGTTATTCATCCACATCATTCATCCATGTCACATCCCTACCTTCGTCATTTGCACATCATCCACAAGTCATCCCATCATGTCATTCTTCCGGACCTTTTTGTCTCGTATTTCCATAATATCCATTTTTTCCTACTTATCATTAAAAGAGCCATTTACTTTCCCATTTCATATATTTTTCTTTTATTTCTTTCCCTCTAATCTCAAGTTCTAAATTGCAATGACTCTTCCTACGACCACCTTTGAAGAGTCCAAATACCAAAATCACTTGGTTACCTTCTTTTATTTCAAAACAATAGAATTTAAAATGGCCAAAAACATGTTTATTTATCTAGGTTTGCCAAATGACATACACTTAATGGACATGGAAAGGTACATTTTTAATTGCGTTTTCTACTTGAATTTAATAGAAGTCCATCAAAATTTGTTGTTGAGTCAAAAAAATTTAGAAACCTCCCTTCGTGTAATAAAATGCAATCTTGGTGTTGCAATTATACCTCATACATACCCTTTCCTTGAATTTATTAGATTTCCTACGCTATTTGTTTCTGTTGCTAAGTTCTATGTCATGAATTCAATGGGTGAAATTTGTTTGTCAAGTCTCCTTCTTACTAATCCAACAGAGGTTTAGATTTTGTAGTTAAATAATTATATGAAATTCGAATAAATCCTCTAGGATATGTATCAAAGAATTTTGATAGATAATCAAACCAAATTATTTAGTCTCATTCTGAATCCTCCTAATATTGTGCTTCACGTCGTAGTCTACAAAATTCCCAATAGCTTATTTTTTCCGATAATGTCAATTCAATCATCTCTGTCATTATGGGTGTTTTTGGGATGATATGATACCTCCGATCATTGATTTTCAAGCCTCTGGGGGATTTTCCATTTGATGATGCAACCTAATGTTGTGTTGGATATTCCCACTTATTGGGAGCATTCCATTAATCAGATCTCCTTAATTGCAACATTTTTTTATGTCTTTCGGTTCCCCTCGTTACGTTTATATATATATATATATATATATATATATATATATATATATATATATATATATATATATATATATATATATACATATACATATACATATACATATACATATACATATACATATACATATATATATATATACGGACCTAGAAAAATTCATTGATCTATGCTTAAATATTGTTGACGAAAACAAAGATGAAATAGACGCTAGTGAATTGGTCCGACATGGTCATATGCAAATAAAATAATGAATGTTTGTCCTACCATATTGCTTTCTTTCATTTTGATAACGTATAAAATTATAAAAGACACATATGCTTCCGTAAATTCCACCAAAGGATCAATCTTTGTTATAGTTGAGGAGAAACCTAAATTTTGTTGATGGGTATTTTCTTGAAAAACATGTAGGCACAAGGTTTTATAGTACTAGATCCCACCATATAAGCTCCATATTTCCTATACAAATTAGTCAAGAATTTGGCACAAAAACTTCAATACAAAGTCTCTTATCCGATAAGTGTTTGTGTTACTTATTTCCTTATTATCCGTGTTCATCATTATTATTATGTTCAATACATCAAACAACCATCAAAACAATAATATGAGTGACATAGTAGTTAGGCTCCCACTTAGGCTAAAACCCCCTTCCTTTGAGGAAACCCACAAATATCTTATTATAGATTCATCACTTGATAAGAACAAAGAGCATGAAAAAAATATGACCAAAAACGTAACTCTAACTCCCTCTCCTGCACCAAGACATAGGCGATCCTCCCTCGACCGCACCATGCAACACTATGATACAGTAGATCTATTACTCGAAACATCATATTTTCATCGATCAACACCATGACTATATCATGGTTGTGTTGGCCTTTCTTAATGTTATATATATCATAGGCTAGGATTGAGGCTCTGACTTCTTCGTATCCACAAATTGAGGTCATATCTTCTAACATGTCATCAATCATTGTTACTATAATATCAAGTGACACGCTCACCAATATTCTACTTGAGACAACACCGACTCCTTCATTGAGAAGCATTGGAATATTTCACTAAAATATGCTAATGTATTATGCCGAGACAATGAGAAAAAGTGTCACCGTAATGTTGTCCAAATTTTGTGCTACAACTCCCAATGTTATCACTATATTTTTCTTCGCAATCATTCGAAACGTCTTGCTACGGATTATACGAGTTCCATCACTATCATATCCATCCGAATTAGGGGATGCAATGAACTATACTTTTGTCTTTTCACCAAAAGAAACTCGCAGATAGGTCCTCGAAAATCTCGAGAAGATATCTCGAAAATATATGTTTGTTGATCGAGCTAATGTTGCTATTTATAGTGGCTAGGCTTCCATAAATAATATGATACTGACTTCATGAATGGATGCATCCATTTATGTAAGCTAACATGTCAAATATAAATTTAATGAGGCCGACTTTAGGATAAATGTAACAGCCCTGCGGTAAAAACATTCATGTAAAAATATATAAGACCAAGGTGACGGGACACATATTCAGATGAGTGGTGGGCAAAAAAATCTAGCGGTGTTCATTTTGTTTATTATGGCTAAGGAAATTGGAAAAGGAAAGGAAAATGCTATGGATAAGGCATTAAAGAGGAAAAAGTGTTTTTGGGCACATTTATTTGTGAAAATAATAAAAAATTAGGAGAAAATGGAGATGAAAGGTCACACTTTTTCATGTGACGAGGAAATTGAAGGAAAATAATGGAAAATGAAGAAAAACGGAGGCCTCGTTAATAAAAATTCTTCTTACGATTAGTGGGTAAGGTTTGGTCAATTTATTTTTGGAGTTCTCATTATTATCTCTCTCTCTCACATGCCTTTGAGCACTTAGAGTATTCTTGAAGAACTCTTAGAGAGGTGTACTATTTGGAGATTTGGATCAAGAAAGAAAAGGAAGATCATGAAAGAACAAGCAGACATTGAGATCGGCATCTAAGACAAGTTGTAAGTGAAAGTACCTGAGTTTCATGTATGTTTCATCACTCTTTTTGGCATGCATGGTTTCGCATGTGGTTTCTTGATTATAATTTTTCACCGGCATGGAGGATGGTCGGGATTGACAACATTTACCGAGCCTTGCCATTTCTTAGATATCCATGGTGATTGCGCATTTATTTTCATTTATTGTTTTCAGTGTTGGTTCTCATGATTCCTTTAGCTATTAGGTTGAGTTATTAGTTCCTACATCCTTGGTTGGACAAATGGATCTAGAGCCCAACAGTAGCTATTTGGTTCGGCTTACTAGTCCCGGAGCCATGCTTGGAAGAACACTCTTGAGACCTAGGTGGGTTGAATTAATAGTCCTCGAGCCTCGGTTGGAAAAATGCATTGGAGGACAGAACAACCGGGTTTGAGATACTAGTCATGGAGCCTTTGTTGAAAAAAAGCACTCTAGAGACCTTGAGCATATTGGATGGAGACCACCGTGATGGTTAGTGATGTTCGACAGTGAGGTGGAACCAATGGTTTGGGATTTGAAATGGTTTGGTCTCTGGATCCATGGTTTGGTTTTGATTGATGTGTTAGATAAAGTACGAAATTCATGCTTGGAATATTGCATGGGGGTGACTGGATCAAGATATATTTGGGTCAGCCCATGTCTCGTGGTTGGGTGGAATGTGGAAGTCCCATTCGGGTTGGTTTTTTACATTCATTAATGAAAGGTTCAATGCCTAGTTATTTGATGAGTATAAGAACTGTTTACATATGGATTATATTGCTAATGTATCCATGGTCTTACTACTTGTATTATGTTGGTTATAATCATGTATTGTGACACCGATGAGATAGTAGCTTTTCTCCATTTTTTTTACTTTTAAATAAATTCATAATGTATCTATGGTAAAATTGATTGTATGGTAGCTTATGATATAGGGGAGCAATGCTTCTTAGCCATTTTTACACAGAAAGAGACCCATTTGGTTAAATATGTTGTTCATACCTGTAAACACTATGTTTGTGACATATTTGATGAAATGCTTGACATGGTTGGGTGGGGTCGGATGACGTATGGTATTGTGATTTCTTCCATCCGTTTGTTTTAATGTTATTTAGCATATTTTGAAGTTGTAATATTCCTAAATTAGCATGCACCTAATTGGAATATCAATTTTTCTCTAAACACATAGCAGATGAATAAATGGGTAGGGAGGACCATAAATATTTTTTAGCAGTATAAAATCCCTCTTAACGGGGAAAGGGATCATATTCATAGCTAGATAAAACACCTTCATGGTGAACAGAAGCAATGCATGTGGACAAGGTCAAGTTTGACCAAGTCAACAAAACTAGTATGGAGGAAGTGGAACATTAATGAAGATAACCCAATGGCAAGATGGATCAATTTAGATAGTTAGAATAAAGACATCTTGACTATGGAAGAAGACATTGCATGAAGATCTAGTCAAGGTTGACCAAATCCAACAAAGTTGTTATGGAGGAGTGGAATAGATGATGGGACAATGCTGCTTTTGGATGGAGATTCATTGCATGAAGATGGAAAACCTATTGAGTGAGACCCAAGGTAAGAAGGCTCACATTGTTTATAAGGAAGTTGATGGCAACCATATGAGGTTAGTTTATGATTATTATTTTATGATTATATGGTCTCATTTAGACATATAATTTCTCTTGTTGTTTAGCTTCGAGATTGAATTCTATTTAGCATTGGGTGTTCCTGATTGGGAATCCCACCTCTTCCATTGAGTAGCTCTTGGAGGAGTTTTGCAACATATTTTCCACTATCCGGCTAAAGGCAAAGCTTCATCCTCCTTTTGACAAAGATAGATCCTATTGATGGTTTGTTCGTTTCGACAGCCGCAGCAAGTGGAGACTAGATCTTCGGGATCTAGCCCATTTCAGGTGCTCATTTTCAATGGAGGAGGGTTCTACTTCATTGGAAGGAAAATATTGAAGGTATTGAGCTTAATTTTCATACCTTGGTTGTAGGACAACCAAATTTTGTCCCCTATAGCACATTATAGATCCGTATCTCCGTAATTTCTAAAGGAGTAGTTGCACGGTGGTTCAATACACCATCGGAGAGAGGATTTTTCTCGAGTGTTGGGGATCCGCCCTTCACTTTGGAGATATGTTGAGGAGATCCTTTATTGTTCATATCATATCAGATCCACTTTCCGGATCCGTAATTTTTAGTCGATCCGCCTTCTTAAATCTCATATCTATTCTTTGTACTTGGTGTTTTGCCGAAAACCCCAAGCGAGGTTCTATAGAGGAGCTTGTATAGTTCATGGATCTGATATAGATCTAAATTTTTATGCACATAGTAGCTCTAGATATGATTTTTAATATACAAACCTATTCGCAGAGCCTATAAGATGATGTTGTAATGCATTTGTAGTCTTTATACATGGTTGCAACACCTCATTTTGAGGATTTCTTTCATTGGAGACTTTTATTTTCTTGCTATGCATCTTATGGGCCACTTTTTACATACATTTTTTCCGTTGTAATAACAAATTAAAGGTCTCCATATTGGCCTCCCGTTATTTCTAAGATGATATACGTTTACTTATCTATCATTCTACATTGTATTATCCCATTCCCCATTTGGGAATATTACGTAGTTATAGGAAGTTCTCACAGCGTGACTCAGGTCGTGGGGTTTCTAAGATGATATACGTTACTTATCTATCATTATAAATTGTATTATCACATTCCCCATTTGGGAATATTACGTGTCATAGGAAGTTCTCGGCAGTGACCCGGGTCGTGGGCTCAAAATCCGGCATAGATCCCGCAGCCACGGTGGAAAATTTGTACTTTGGCTTTCGAGACGCTACCTTGAGAAGGATAGCCCATGGATATAGGGTTTATATTCGCTACCTTTCCCTTACAAGCCTACGACTCGGCCTCGAAGGCTAAAGCATTAGCCCCCCTTAGCGAACATTGCCCTGGAAGGTTAGGTTAGCTCTTGGGAATGTCAATGATGCAGTGTGTGTGTGTTTTTGGTTTTTTCTATCCGTTCCACTTCGTTAAGGTCATATAGGAAGTTTAATATCATATTAGTAGCCTCTCATCACATGTTTAGCCCGTTTGGCCCGTTACTTGAGTAGATGTGGGAAGAGGGTGTTACAGAGATGTATCAGAGTATGGTTCAACTCTAGGACTAGATGGGTGGTGTATTGATCATATGTTTATGTTATTTTCATGCATGTGTAGTAAGCTTGTGGTCTATATGTGATTGATGCATCCGCATTGTGTTGGCCATGGTGGACGTGGTGTCACCATGGAAGTGTCGATGATTTTGTTTTTCGACATTTTTTATGAATGTAGGACCGATTATGTGTTGTTCTTGTTTATGTATTTTTCATGCACGCTTGGTTACATATTGATACATGGTGTACATGAATTCCTTTGTTATGCTTGGTTACATATTGGTCATACTTATTTGTTTTCCATGTATGTGTGCTTGCATGATGTTATATCTTGGACATAAATTGGTCATTCATGCTTGGTTCCTTGTTGGTAATGTCAAGTGGGTGCATATGGTCAAGTTGCATTGATTTGATTGAGGTTGTTATGGATAAGTTCTTTGTATGCAATTAGGTTGTCATGATGATATTGGTATGTTATGATGCTAATGTTTTGGTTAAGAGTGGTAGATACAAACCATCAAATTGAAGTTGCATCAATCGACCTAGAGGCAAGAGCATGTCATCGTACGGGTTTGGATGTTGGGCATGCAGTATGTAGTTTAAGGATATTTATATTCATTACGGTTATGAGTTTTCCTTTGATTGCATTGATGTCATGGTTACATACATTATAAATGCTAGTTGATTATTGTGGGTATATGTACATGTCGGATAGTCACTAATGATAGAAACTTATACTCGGTATGATTTCATATTGTTGTTTTATGTTAGATAACTTATACGATGCTGATGAGCATGATATATGAACTTTTGTTGTATATGTTAGTAACTTTCTTATTAGGCTTATTTCATTATAAACTTGATGGTATATGTGTCATGTTAATTATAACTCGGACTATGCATATGATTAGGGTTATAACATTAATATCTAGATATTATATGTCTCATGCTAAATTCGATTGGCCTATGCATATGGTTAGGGTTATGAAATTTAGATATGAGTCGACTTATTTGTGCTATTATGTCATACTGATCCAAGTTGACTACTATGCATGTGTGATTGTATGCATGAACGAAAAATGTTTATGAGTTTCTCATATGAACAAGTTTGTTGGGTTACTATTATGGACATCATGACCTTGTTTATTTTTTAGTTGATATAATGAGAAGTTATATTTGGATAATCTAGATTGATTGTGTATACTAGATAACCTCCCCTTAAGGTACATTAAGGTTTGAATTTATTATGCCACCAAAGTTGTACTTCAATGTATGATTATGTCGTCTATCTATTGTTTTCATGTTTCATTAGTTGCATGATATGAGTTTGTGTCTATGAGATGGCATGAAGTAATTAGATTGTTTTAAGATGGTTTATACGTACTTAAGTGCAACTAGGTGATATTTGTAGCAATATGTATTATTAATGATGAATGTGAGTTGATTGTTGATTATGACATGGTTGTTAGTCTTGGAAAAATGTTTACTTTGAATTGATAGATATGTTTTCTTGATGTTCATACATATGGCGTACATGTGTGTTCAATTGTAGGTTAGTGTGCTTGACATAATGAGGTAAGATAACAAGTGTATTGCTAAATCTATTTATGCACTAACGATTTGTGTGGTTATGGTAGTATGATGCGAGAGATTTCATGGAAAAAGAGCTTCCATTAAATCTTCAACAATGCTCAGTTGAGCTTTCCTTTCGAATTATTGGGAACCATGGGGATTGTGTCATGGTGTTTCTTTCTAAGTCGTATGGTTTCACTTTTGTGATTTGTTTGTGCTTGATTTGTGGCTTTGTCTATGTCTAGTGTATGGCCATAACACTTTGTTGTGTTGTTGTATTGCTTTTAGTTTTGATGGTCTTCTTCTTTCTTTCTCATGTTATTTCCTTTTTATGTTTTAAGAGTTTTTCGGAGTCATTTTTGGAAAAGAGGAAAGCTAATGGATACTACAGGCATGAGTAATTGTAGTGGAAGGTAAGGAAATAAGATAGCCAATTGGATTGGTTGGGTCCATTGTGGTAAATGGACTGTGGTAGAATGATCATGAGAAAGGTAACGCGAAAGGTAAAGTCAATGGCTATGATATGCGTGATGCCTTGGATAAAGTTGGGAGATGTTACTTCTCAATGATGTTCATATTTTTCGCATGGATAAAGGAATTTACAACCTAGACCTTACGATATCCAGTGATTTTGTTGTGATCATGGTTATGATTATGTCTATATATGTATGTATGCATGTATCTATGCCACTACCTAAAGAGATCGAGAGCACTTTTTCTGCTGATGTGTTTTATATATGTATCCATGTATGTATGTATGTATGTGATGTCTAACATGTTAGACATGGATAATGATCATTCAATGCTAATATCTATATGTATATATGTATATATGTATGATGTTTTCTAACATGATCATGATTGTTTTATGCTAATGATTATATATATATGTATGTATCTATGTATTTATGTGTTATGAAACCACTTCCAAAAATTGAAGAAAAGAGAGATCAACGCCTTAGAAATCAACCACTTTGAGGTGGAAACCTCAAATACATTACATAAATGAACAATTATCTGGGTGCTACAAATGACCAAAACCTCCTTCTATATATAGGAGTCCATGGGGCCACAATATAATCCTAGCCAACCTAACGATAATAATGTAAGGGCACAATAATAACAATATTGGGGTTACAGGGCACAACAATAACAATAAGGGGGTACACTAATAATAATAGGGAATAAACTAGTCATATAGGGAGCTAACATACCCCTCTCCTTCAAAAAAAGTGTTGTCCTCAATGCTTGAGTAACTCTCGTGCTTCGTCCTAAAATTCTCATCCTCCCATGTAGAACCTTCGTAGGGTAAGTTCTTCCAAACTGATCAAATACTCGAAATTGATCGATTTCGTAGTTGTCGAGTTCTCGTTTCCATGACCGCTCAGGGTTCCAAGGTGATTTTTGCTTCTCATCAGAGTTCGAAAAATATTGTTTGAACTGAATATTTTCACCTATAACCTTCTTTAAGCATGAAACATGGAAAACTCGGATGCACTCGTGAAGAAGGCTGGAAGCTCCAATTTGTATGTGATAGTACCAATCTTTTTGCAACACCTTGTAAGGACCATAGATACTTTGGCGATAATTTATTATCCTTATTATCTTTCTTGAGGGAAATTTTTTGTGTATGGTTGTAGTCGTAAAAATACCAGTTTCCTACATCAAAACTTCTCTCATAACGATGTTGATCTACCTATTGTTTCATTCAATTTTCTCGCCAAATTTAGGTTATCCTTTAAGAGTTGGAGAACTTCATTGATGCTCGATGTGATCTTCACCGTTTGAACCTTAGAATTTTCTCTTAAATATGATGTGATGGATGGTGGATGATATCCATAAAGTGCCATAAATGGGGTCATTTCTGTTGCTGTCGATTTGGAAGGAAGTGTTATACCACTCATTTAGCGAAAGGTAACCACTTGACCCATTTGTTTTTTTATCGATATCAGATATCCTTCAAAACATTTATTCACTATCTCATTTTGACCATCGGCTGAGCATGATAAGATGAGCTATGAGCTAGTTGAGTACCCAAACAAGAAAATAACTTCGTCCAAAAAATTTTCTAGTAAAAATGGGATCTCTCGTCACTCACAATAATCTTTGGGTCTCATGTAGCTTTTTGAATCGTGTCCATAAACTTAGTAGCAACTGTACTTTCTTGAAATTGATGAAATAATGCACAAAAGTGTGCATATTTGGTAATTCTATCAATTACCACCATGATGACACTCTTTCCTTCAAACTTGGGTAAACCTATGATAATATCCATTGAAATCGCCTCCCAACGTGGACTTAGAATGGAAAAAGGCTGTAGAAGACCCCGGGCCTTAATTTTCTCCAGTTTATTTTTGTCGGAAAACCAAACATTCCACTACAAAAATATTAAATATCGATTTAAGGCCATCCTAGAAAAATATTTTCTTCACCCCGTGGTAAGTTTTAAAAAATCCCAAGTGTCCTCCTGAGGAGAAGTGTGCAATTCCAAAATAATATTTTGTTTAGTTGGGAACTCTCACAAACATGTAAGTGATCTTTGTACCATATGGAATCATTTTTCCAACTAAATGTATTAGATGTACTAGGATCTTGCCGCAACTTTGAATTAGTGTCCATGCTTCCTCGTCCTTCTTCCACCTCTTCATTATTTCTGAGAGTTCATCTACAACAACATTTTTTCTTCCCTCTAGATTATTTCAAAGTCATAACGTGACATCTTCGTGACCCATTTTATCGCTCTTCTAAAGATATTCTTTGTTCCAAAAAGTGTTTAAGACTATCATGATTAGTTTTTACCTTAAATTTTTCTTCCCATTAGGTAAGGTGACTATCTCTTTAGTGCATGTAGTATTGCTAACATTTACTTCTCATAAATAGCTTTATGTAAATACTTTCCTTTGATTGGACGACTTACAAAAGTAATGGGTCTTCCTTAGGCATTAAAATAGCACCAATTCCATTTCCTCGAGGCATCACATTCCTACAATAAATGTTTTTTGTGAAATATGGCGTAGCTAAGACCGGCGCTAGGCACATTGGCTCTTTAAGATGTTCAAAGGCCTTAGTTGCTTGAGGAGTCCATGAAAATGCATCTTTATTCAATAATGTTATTAGAGGTGTTGGTATTCTCCCATAATCCTTAACAAACTTGCAATAATACCCCGTTAACTCGAGAAATCCTCGCAACATCGCTTTATGGTTGTGGGTACTTTACATTCCTTAACGACTTTTAATTTTGTTAGGATCTACCTTAACACCCTCGTGAGATACAATATGACCCAAATATTCCACCTCTCGTACTCCAAAGAAAAAATTGGATGTTCTTGCATACAATTGTTTCTCCTCGCAATAGTTTGAGCACCCTCTCAACATGTTGAACATGATCCTTCCAAGACTGTTTTTAGATTAGTATATCATAAAAATATACTTGCATCAAATTTTCTAAGGAAGGGTTTTAATATGAATTCATCAACCCTTGAAATGTATAAGGTGCATTGGTAAGGCCAAAAGGCAAGACCAAAAAATTCATAATGACCCACATGAGTTCGAAATGTCGTTTTGCTGAATATCTTCGCATTCATTCTAATTTTGTGATATCCTCGAATGAAGATCCAAACTCCCGCAAAATAAATTTCTCCATGTAATTCATCCAATAATTTATCAATAAATGGAATGGGAAATTTATCTTTAATAGTGAGCTTATTGAGCTCCCTATAATCTGGACACATGCATGATGTTCCATCCTTCTTATGTGCCAATAATAATGGAGTAGAGAAAGAAATTTTACTAGGTTGAATTATACCAACATCTAACATTTGCGACGGTCATACATTCAATTTCGCTCTTTTCGACAATATTATGATATCTATAAGGCCCGATGTTTGGAGGAACACTCTCTGGAATCAAATGAATAGGATGATCAAGATCATGAATAGGTGGTAGTCCTTTCTGAGTTTCAAACACCTTGGAATGATTGTCCATGACTTTTTGGAGATTTACGTAAATAGATGATTTTGATGTTGGAACTTCTAGTGAGCATAATTTTGCAATTACGCCTCGTTTTTATTTCTTCAGAAATATTTTTCATGACATTAGAGCTTATTATATTTCCTATCTTCCTTGCGATACCTCGTAACTTGACTTCCTTTCCTTCGAAAAAAATTCAAGAAAAGTTATTGAAAATTAAAAAGCCACCATCCCCCAAAGATTGTAACCATTGCACTCATAATACAACATGAGTGCCTCACATTGAATGGAAAGCATTGGAATATTCAATGCATATTCCCATGGTTAGCTTGATATTATGGAATTTTCCGAGCAATTTATAGTTCCTCCATTTGAAACCATCACTTGACATTCGGTGTCGGGTATAGGAAACAATTCAATTCCTTGGCTACCTTATAATGAATAAAATTATGCGTATTACTCGAATCAATCAATACTATTACCTTTTCTTCTTGATATGTCCTTTTATCTTGAGATTTTGAGGATTGGTAATTCCCGCCAATGCATTAAACGATATGGTCAAACTCATTTATTCCTCTTCCAGGGTTGGCTCTTGGTGTATATCCTCTTTTTTGAAGATTCTTGTTCTTTTTCTTCTTTCTCTTGACAAGACATGTAAAATAATTTCTTCTCAACACACTTATGACCTTTAGTGTATTTGCTATCACAACTATAGTAAAGCCATTTTCTCTTTTTTCTTCCAATTATTGTGGTGCTAACCTTGTAGGTGCTGTGGAAGTCTAGGAGTAGCAACACTTCCATGTTTATATATGTGAGTGGTAGGCTTCCTTGTCACCATAGTTTTACACTTTCAATTTTTATTTCCAACCCGAATTCCTTTTCCAATGAATAATTTTCTCCCAACCGTGAACTTCATGTTTTATGTTATCCTTTAAAGTCCCTATGACAGACATCAATCTTGTGTTCCACCGGAATATCGCTTACCCTTATATTCAATTTTTTGGAAGTCCTCAATGTGCTCCACCACTAAAACCTTTTGTTTGAGATTTATCATTTGGCTAAATAATTTTTTTCTTTTTTGTATCCTCACTAATGTGCTTTCATTTCCTCCGTAAAAAATTGACCAAGTGACAATTTGTTTACTGGAGACAGCTTTGCCGATACCCTACAAATGTATTTTGTTCTAAATGTAAAGTTGCAATGCGTACCTTTTCCGTGTTTTGCACATTATTGAGATCAAAATAATGCTCCATACGTAGTATCCATGTGACGGTATCCTTTCCATCAAACTTCCTCATATCCATCTTTGGAATATGGTGGTTCTTCCATCCAAAATTAGAGTTTATGAAATTGTGATAAACATTTATTTTTTTTCATCACGAGTTTCCTCTACTATCTTTTCGCCATTAGAAAATGTTTCTTGTATCAACTTTTTTCAAACCTTCTATGTCCAGACTTTAGATCATCTTCAAGTTTTGCATGTTGTCTTTAATTTTTTCATCGATCGTAACTTCCATGGCATCCATCTTAGCTTCCATGCCATCTTCCATTCCATCCATCTTATTTTTTGTTTCTCTTTAAGAGAGAGAAATTTGATGCACTTGATCTTGTAATTTTGATATGTCATGTCACATTTCTTCATCTTCATGAGTCATAGTAGAGACTTCTCGAGGTTTAATGGGTCTTGAATTATTTTTTAGGTGGCATTTTATAACCCAATAGAGATACCTATGCTACAATATTCCCTTGGAATCAATTCAAAATGATTTTTCACATAAGACTTATGCAATTCAAAAAAAAATACACACATTTTTCTTACTTTTGAGGAGCTTGAGATTGAAACTAAATTATATCTACGTGATTTTGGATCTTCAATATCTAAACATTTTCCCTGTGGTATCCCTCTAAAACTTCTTTCAAATTCCATAGGTCCGACATGATTTGGATTCTTCAAATAAAATTTAGACCCGAGCTTTCCCACAACGACCTAATTATGGACTAGTTCAGACATAACAAACTTATATGACATGCCACGTGTCACCGTTTCCTCATTTGGCTCTAAAATTTATACAAAGAAAACTTCAATAAATCTAATTGTGCCCACGCTTATAGAATTCAAATCGATTCTCAAAGAGAGAGTTATGACGATTTTTCCCATGGTCACCTCTTTGAGATGAAACTCGGGAGCTCGAAACAACTATACCTTCCACAAATTACATGTCGAAAATATTACGACTCTAGCTCTAAACATTTTCCACAACATTCCTCGTATTTCGGCTTTGCTCTCGTAAATATTTCAACTTCTAAAGCCTCATAGAAATTTTTTTATAGTGAAATGCTAAGATGACCAGATTTAGATTAAATTCAGGATCCTACAAGAATCCCTAACTACGCCACCGATCATATCTCTAGAAAATATTGTGAACCAAGATATGAAATATTTCCACAACGTTCCCCGTGAAATTCTTCTGCACTTTAAAAATTTAAGCTTTCGAACCTTCGTAGAAAAAACATTATAGCGAAAATTCCGGATGACTTGTTTGGAGCAAGTGGAAACCCTGAATCCAAAAGCTCTAATACCAAATGCTATGAAACTAGCTCCAAAAAATAGAAGAAAAGAGAGATCAACGCCTTAGAAATAAGCCACTTCGAGGGGGAAACTACTCAATACATTATATAAATGAACAATTCTTGGATGCTATAAATGACCAAAACCTCCTTTCTATATATAGGAGTCGATGTGGCCACAATATAATCCTAGCGACCTAACAAAACTAATGTAAGGGCACAATAATAACAATATTGGGATTATAGGGGTACAAAAATAACAATAAAGGGGCTACACTAATAACAATAAGGGTATAAATTAGTAATACAGGGACCTAACACTATGTCATCTATATGAAAGGGATTTCAAGGATTATTCTTGTGGAGGAATGATTTCTTATCTAGGTTAATGGAATGAAGAGGTTCTTGTTCATATGAGGAATCAAGCTGTAAAGAGTAACTCTAACGGATCTATGAGGTCGAGCCTCATGTGGACATGAATTGATATTATATTCTAGTACTATGCCTATTTTTATGTTATGGACGGTGATATTGAGAGGTACATCAACATAATGAAAACAATGTGATCTCGTACATGCTAGAAAAGCATGGATAATGGAAAGACACTAGAAGCAAGGTTCCTATTGGGGCTAGTGTGTGATCTATGGATGTGTAGTACTAATTTTGTGTATATTTCATGCATGTTGTATATTCAGAGTGATTGTACCTATGGTCATGTGTACATGTAACCTATGTAGTATTGTGTACATATGATGTTGTATGTATGTATGATATTGTATGTATATTTCATATGCAAAGGTGGTAATTATATATGGTGCTATGTACATGTTGTATATGCGGTGTTGTGTACGTATTGTACTATGTGCATCTTGGCTAAGAAATGTTTTGTGCATATGGTGCTATGTGCATGTTGGATATGTAGTGTTGTGTATGTATTGTGCTTTCGTATATGTTGAATATGCGAAATAGTATATACATATGGTGTTTTGTGTGCGATGTACATGTGGTGCTATGTGAATTTTTTGTTGTTTAGGTATGGCATTGCATACACAGTACGTCCCATGTGGTGCCGTGTGGAGTGCGATTCCATGTACACGTCGTGCATGTGGATACCGTGTACATATGGTTTCGTGTGCATGTCGTGCATGTGGTGTTGTGTAAATGTTGTCCCGTGTACACATTGTACAAATGTAGTGAAATGTACATTTGGTAGTGTACACATTGTGAAGGTGGTGTCATGCACATCTCGATGTTGTACACATGTTGTGTAGGTAGTGTTATTTATAGGTGGTATTTTGTACATGTTGCGCATATGGTACTAGTATACATGTAGTATTGTGTGCGTGTTGTACATTTTTTTGCACGCATGTGGTACTATGTATGCACATAGTGTAGTCATGGTATTATGACATGTGTAGTTATTGTGTTGTATATGAAATATGTTTTGTTGTAGATCAGATATAAATATATTTATTGTGTCATGTTGTACACTCGGGTGTAGAAGCATATGTTGTGTTGTACACCTTGTGTGGATATATGTGTTATGATGTAGAATGTGTGTATGTGTACGTGATTAAAGAGAAGAAAGGGTCACTACAAGAAAAAATGGCATTGGTGAGGGTCATGCTTGTGATGGACTCTTAAGGTTCGTCACCAATGTCACATATGGTGACGGTCCTTAAAAAAACGTCATTGTAAGTGTATATAGTGATGGTCCTTTAAGGTTTGTCACCAAAGCCATTTTCAATGACACTTTTGGTGAGGGTCGTTAAAGGCCCATCACTAATTCTCTCTTTGGTGACACTTCTAGTGATGAACTTTTAATGACCCTCACCAATGCTCTTTTTGTTACTTTTGGTGACTAGCGTCAAAAAATGTTCGTCACCATTGATCATTCCAATGAGTTTTTTGATGACGCTTTATATGCCTCTTAATATATTTTTTTTCAAAATATAACGATTTAAGGCCATTATTGTGGAGTATTTTTTATGGTATTTCCAAGGCCATATTGGTTATTATCAGTCAATTTTTTAAGAAGTAATTAGTGTGTATCATTTCCCTCAAGTAATCACTAGTCGAATAGAATTTTCCTATGAGTCAACACATGATTCATATCTATTAGGTTTATTATCTATAAAATTCCCTTTAGATAAAGTTCCACTCATCGTGTATAGGAAATATAATATTTAATACATAATCAAGCTCTTCCAATTCTATTAATGAGAAAGACCTAACACTCTTCACCAATCAGAGCACACCTTAAATTAATGCTTTGTCACACACTAACATTTCTTAGCACCTCACATGTCTTGGAACATCTTTGTACCTAGAACATCTTGTCATGAAAGCCGATGCCCAAGAATATGGTGGCATGCGCTACCACAACATGGAACTCTCCTAGCATGTGTTAGCATGCATGTAGTCCCTAGCATGCCCTTAAACACCTTGGATGAATGCGGTGACATAAATTAGCACTTGGCACACAATGCCACTTGGAATGTATTGGGACCTATTATTAGTGTGACTAGCATGTCCCTTTTCAAAAATATAAAGTAATGAATTACTAACCCTCTTATGTGTCTCATTTCCTTACATTTTGGCTTGGTTCTTCATTTGGTTGCCTTGACACTTCTTGACACATATTGACATACCCTCGGCACCACTGTACATTCTTTTTTCCTCGAGAAAAAAAGCATAATTTTACTACATCATAGTGAGTACAAAATTACAATAAGAAGCACATAAAAAATGTGATCTGAGAAGAAAAAACCCGAAAGTTTGTAGTCAACCCTTTGGGTAACAAATCTAAAGACATTTGTAAGAAAACCATGTGTAAAACCGAGATCCGACTTTTACCCGTGACCTATCTAAAGACGAAAATTGTTCATAAAAAAAATCAGTCCTAATGCTATCAACGATAAGCAGTCCAAGTTGAATATCTGTCCAAAAACTGCAAAGTGTTATATTGATCCAAAGCAATCACCGAGGTTTCCAACCTAAGACACCACCGAGACAATCCCAAAACACTCGCCTAGTCATCCATTTGAAAACAACCGAAGAAAACTTTAAAGAGCTTAATCCGCAACAAATAACAAAAAAAGGATTCACCACCAGGGGAAATGCATATGTTCCAAGTGTATCGATGATGGATGATAACCTAGCCCACTACAATAGCCCAACAAAGTGATAAACCAAAACAACGAAAAATACATCCTCCATCTTACATTCTGCTATAAAAAAAGGGGCACCAACACCACCAGGAGATAGCAGACTCGAGGAAATTAAAATTACCGTCAACAAAAAAAACACGAGACAACTCAATCGAATAATGAGGGATGAAAAAAATTCTCTCGATTTCTCCATCCTTGTGTTCTCTAACCCTCCATATTCCCACAACCCTCTAGAAGCCCCATCTTGGAAGCCCGATATGCCTCACCATTATTTTCTCTATGAGATATTTTGACAGGAGAAAGAAACAAAATAATGGAGGGAGCTCCGGAATAGAGAGTAACATGTTTTGTAGATGAATGAAATTTTCACCGCTTTGTATACCATTGATCCAGCTCTTATCACATTCATTGAGTCCTCCATAGAAGTTTATCTTCCCTCGCAACCTTCTCTCAACAACGAACGACGGGAGAATCTTGAGGCTTAGCAATTTAGCAAAGTTGTTTGAGCCCTTCCCAAACCCAACTAAAGAGCTCAAAAAAATGAGATACCGAAAGATAAATCTGAGCCTCTCCGCACACAAACATTCCGCTGCACCGACCCATCAAAGAAACCCCAAGGTGTCCCCCTATCAATCTCCAAAAAAAAGTAGCTCCTCTACGATTAGCAAGACAACATGATAAGGAAAGGCAGAGTGTAAACCAATAGTCATGGCACCGATGATCTTTGGAGAACTAACAACCTCATCAAATAGAAGTCGATTACGAGCCGACCAAATAACCCCAAATGACAAGGAGAGGCGGAGGCTTTTAAGATTAGGCTCAAGCATTAGACACCCACCACGAGTCCCATGCATGAGACACAATTAAGCCCTCCCATCTACACGGGAGGCCCAATAATCTAGAGCATTCCAACCATACCCTCTTTCATGAAAGGACAGCGAGGAAGAGGTGGTTGATAGATTCCTCATCCGATTTGCGAGACTACACTAGCTAGGGCCTTGAAATCACTTTCGTTGCGTATTATCCTAGGTAGGGACTTTATTTTCTAAGACACACCACATAAAGAGCGAGTCTTGGGGAGGACCCGTTGAGCTTCCAAAGCTTCTTCCACCACCAATGCCCATCCCCAAAAAACCCCAACACTCGCCTTTTAAGTAGCCACTGACAGAGAGTAGATCCCCAGAAGGATAAAAAATCCCAAGCAATCCTATCCTCCCTCTCTCGAAGAATAATATGTGCATTTTTTAAGGCTCGAATGTAAACAACCAATTCCCTCTCATCATGTGCATCCAGATTTCAAATATGAGGCCAAAATCCAAGACTCGAAGCCCCCGGCCTTCTTTGAACCCAGTATCCGCAAGATGGGAAAGAAAAGTAATCCCCCGACTGTCTTAAAGCCTCAATCATACGCCCACGGAAGGAGGTGTTGTAGTACACTTCCCATCTAAGGATCCTCACCAACACAAAGCTTCTCGCCACTACCCACATTCCAAACCAGTTAGATTCCAAAATATGAAAGGATTTAACCAAAGCCTTCCAAATCACCGACCCACCCTCAAATTTTTTCCTAGGATTCCTAATCCAATACACAATAGAAAAAGGAGCTATGTATTTTTGGAGATCACTTGGGTCCGAAGATTGTCGGCATTAATGAGCCTCCATCCACCCTTTTGCGACAAGAGCACGAGCAAAGAGAAAAATATTTTTCAATCCCCAACCTCCCAGACACTTTTGGTACAACTATTTTCTCCCCATCGAACCCAAGGGGTCACCAACTGAGTCCTGCTTCCCACTCCAAATAAATCTAAAGCGTATCCGTCAGCTACCTCCAAAATACCTTTTGGAATCCAAGAAAGTGACAACCAATATACCGAGACAGCCTCCAAAACGAGACTTCACTAAAATCAATCTCCCAGCTCTTGAAATCCATTTATGACTCCAAACTCTTAATCTCTTTTCCAGTTTTTCCAACGACCATCTCCAATCTTGTTTCTGCAATCGTTTTGTTTTAAATGGAAACCCAAAATAATTCAGCCCATCATCCAAACCAGCGAAATTATAAGGAAATATCCTCATAAACTCAAGCCTCTCCTCTTCCCTCAAACGATGAGTAGTAATTGAAGACTTTTCAGCATTCACTTCTATTCCCGTGGCCTTGGAAAACGGGTCCAAAATCTCTCCTATAGTATTCGCATCTCTCACCGAACTCCGAGCAGTAAAATTAATAAATCATCAACGAACAATAGATGTGTAATGTATAAATTTGGAACTACTCGAATACCCTTAAAAGTACCTGTCTCTTGTCATTCTTAAGAGCCTCGCTCAATCCTTCCGCAACCAATAAGAATAAAAGTGGAGATAGCGGACAACCCTAGCGAAGACCTCTTTCAAGCATGAAAAAAAGAGGGGGAGGCAGCCCCATTAAGCAAAACAGAGAAAGAGACTATAGTCATACATCTCATGATCCATCTAATAAACCCAATATCAAAGCCAAGGTGAGTCAAAAGCATACGTATATATAACCAACTTACCTAATCATATGCTTTGGAGAGATCAATTTTCAACACCGTCCCTTTGAGGTTCTTGGTCTTCATGCTATGGATACCCTCTAGAGCTATTCCGATGGCTTCATGTATTTGTCTCCCTTCCGTAAAGCCGAATTGTTCACAAGATATATGAGCAGACAACATACATTTGAGTCTTCCGGCAACTATCTTGGAGACCACTTTGTAAATACGATTGTACAAAGAGAATAGGACAAAAATCGAGTCGGAGAAGATGGGTTATCCACTTTCGGAATTAAGGCTATGAAATTAGAGTTGAAACAAGTCTGAATCTTCCCTAAAATTATGGTATCCTCCACTACTTTCGGCAGATCACACCCAACAAATCAAAAATTTCCAAGAAAAATTCTATCGACCATCCATCCGGCCTTGGGCTTCTGCTCTTTTGGAAGCTATGAAGTACCTCCTTTAATTCCTTCTCCAAAACCTCAGCCATCAAGGATCCGTTATTTTCCTCCTCCACAAACTCGGAAATAGTTGAGTCAGCTCTTATCACTTCCATAAGAGATGCATGAACCAGAGCCTTAAAAAGGGCCTTGAAATGATCAACCCCCAACTTGGCCTTAGCCTTAGAGGAGGAATGTTAAATTCCCTCGTCCATCTCTCAAGCTCCAAATAGTATTAGCTACCTTCCCTACCTCGAGCATAAGCATGAATTTTTTTTTATTATCATCCCCACATGCCAACCATGTAGCCCTACTTTTCAACCTCCCAATATTCCTCCTTATCCATAAGGAGGGAGCTCCTACTATTTTCGAGACGAACAAGAGTATATTTATCATCTTGGGACGGAAAACCCCCTTCATTCCCTTCATAGATCAAGCGAAGATCTTCTTCCCACCTACTTCAATTCCATGTCCTCCCTCTATCTCTTAGCAGACCCGACCATTCCTTGACGACATCCTTGATATGTTTAATATGATCAGCAAACCTGCATATGCCACAGAGCGTGTGCTATTAGCGACCGAAAGGAATCCACTCCGGAGTGAACGAGAGTTTTAAATGTCTCATTCTTGAGCCATATTTTGTTAAACTTTAATGGGCTAGGAGGCTTCCAGGGCCCAATCTTAAACTCAAAAAAAATAGGAAAATGGTCCGATGCACCCCCACATCCTATCCATTACCCGATTTGAAAAGGCCTATCCACAACTTGCTCTGCCATCAAAAAAATATCGAGTCTCTTTGCTACTCGACCTTCCCCACATCTCGTTGTTCCTCCAAGTGGGTTTCATCTTTATGGGCTCAATATCCGGCCAGAAGACTCTCCTCCAATTTTTGAGTGAAGTAACCTATCAATAAATTAGTTTGAGCATGAGGACCCTGAGACCTCGGACCGGCCCAATGTAAAGTTCGGATCCCCTCCCAAAATCACAGAGTCCCCCTTGTGCAAAGGGTTACCTAGGAGTGAGTCCCGTAAAGAGATCCTATCTTGATATGGACCATAAATATTAAAAATAGTAAAAGCTTCACCCAACTCCAATTCCAAAAATTTTAGATCGAAGACCGACTCCATACCCCAAGTGTTCAATGGCTTGATGGTTATTTCATTCCATCCCACCACCAAACCACCCGAATGCCCTCTAACATCCAATGTCTCAAAAAACCACCTCGGCATCCACGCCTTCCAATCTATATTTGACCACATCCCCTTCTCCTAAAGTCTCTTGTATGCGACTCATATCCCGGACTATCCGGAAAAAATAACCCTCAATAAGGCGAGTATTTCTTATGGGGACCTACCAACCCCTAAAATTAAAGGACATGATCTTCATTATAAACCGAGGTTCGTGGGGTCGACTTTGCTCTAAGAACCCTCTCTATTGAATTTTGTCTCCCATCGTGAACATCCATATTAGCCCTATCCCGGGCTTTAGCCAAAAAAATAAATCCTTCCCCTTCCCCGAGAAGATGGGAACTTCCCCTTCCCCAGCCCACCAGCACCTTTTTTGCACTAGATCTCAGATTGTAACCAGATGTTGATGCCTCGAAAATCGTTGCAACAACATAGGGGGATGACCACCCGGTCCGGACCTTAAACAGCTCCTTTTACGTTTGGGATGGTGGCTCCGACTGGATATAATGGGACCAGTTTCCCGATAAAGAATAGAAATGGGTGAATGAGTGATTGGTTTAATAATAAGTGATAGTGAATGGAATATTTAATCTATAAACAAAAAAATATAAACGACTATTTTTATCCCGGGAAGCTTTTTATTCTTAAGTGCAACGTTTGATGATCTGTGTTTGTCAATAGGCATATAGATGACACTATTCAATAAACAAAGATATTCATTTAAATAATAATTACTTCATTCAATTAGTTGAATGAAGCAATTGATAAAACATTGTTACACTTATCTTTATATTACTGATACGTAAATGATTGAAAGAATAGAAAAGTGTAAACATCCAATAGTAGAAAGTATAAAGATTACTGTTAAAACACATTTAAATATTCAATAATAGCAAAAGTAATCAAACAACAATTTTCATAAAAGAATGAATTCGGACATAGATAATAGTACCATATGAGCATCGCAAATCATTCTCAACTTCAATCGCAATTTGAATTCCTTCTTCCGACTCGCAAATACTTTTAGATAAAGGCGGTAGTGCACATCCACATAAAAGCTTCGTTATCAAAATTTGGAAAAAAATTGGTCCGAGTTTTCATAAAAAATATGCACGAAGTACGGTAGTGCAACTTCAGGTTTCATTCATATACAAAAACTTACGACCTTTTCTAAATACATGAAAGGGTCTATAAATACTAAATTAAACTAACAAACTACAAAAATTAAAATGCTACTAAGTTGGTGTAACTTGATCCGGAATATCTCCTTCTATGGCAATCCGGTAATCGGCGACATGATTCATCACTTAGTCTGTTCGTATTTAGTCCCCGAGTTGGCATATTGCAAGCATCGGCTCCACTTCACGGTGGTCGGTTAAGGCGAGAGTGAGTTGGGCATCATAGGTGGCATCCTATATTTCGGGAATGATGCATCCGATTGCATCCGAGAGGCATTTGAGGGCAGCTCTCCGCTGTAAGGTTTGACTAAGAACATCCAATAGGTGTCCCATGTCAAATCGTTAATTCTTGCGATTAATCTCGCGTTTTCTCTAGCTACGGGTAACATGACTGTTCCAATGTTTTAGCTGATGTCAATTTACTCGGGGTACATTGAGAAATCATGTTAGATAAGTAGAGAGTGTCATTAATCAATTCAACCAAATTACTTGTGGTTAATTTGCATCCGGAAACTTCCTCTCTGCTTTCATTAACTCGGATTGCCATTCCATAAATAATATCTCTTTATGCGATTCTAGGATCTTTGGCAATTTGCCCGACTTGTCCTTCCTCGCTACCTTGCCACTCAAGATAATTGGTCAATGTCTCATCGGCTCGCTCGAAGTCCGTTCTAGCATCACTGATTTATCACTTAGAGATGTTGTTGAGTCACATAAAGGTTCCGCTTCGGGCGATTTGTTGACATAACAGCCTTTATACGTGTTAATAATGATTTGTTTATTTGCACCGCTCCGCCCGAATTCAGCTACTGTGGAAGATTCTTTGTTTTCTCAGTTTGAGCCGATATTTGAGCAATCTTCTCATCTTTTTATCTTCATCATTTGTTCATTGGTCGTCTTGAGTTGTGCCAATGCCTCTCGATAACTCTTTTCGCTTCCCGGATCGCACTCCGATCAATCCTACTGCTTTTCCTCCCCGCAATTGTTGAGTTAATTGATTATTGGTTTGTTTGTTGTGTTAACAATTGCGGTCTGCTCGCTCTCGTCTTTACTGCCGTGCTTCGATAATTGTGCTTGTAATGAGAAAATCTCCCGGTCTTTTGTTTTTAATAAAAAGACTCACCTCGATGCCTTATCTATTGTTGCTCGCCGAATAGGCTCCAGCAAATTGTGATAGTTTTGTTGGAGTCGTCCGAAGGGTCAAATTCCTCCTTCCAAACTACATTGCCCGTCATCGTTTGTTTCGTTAGGGAATAGGGAGAGGCTGATCGGTTCTTCTCCTCTTCCTTTGTCATTTTACCGCAGCTTTGTGTTTCGGGCTATAGAAGACATCCAAGGGAGGAATTTCTTCTACTCCGCAAAAATAATTTGATCGGAGGGATCCTTTGGGATTATCTCTACTCCTTTAGAACTGGGTAGGCCGGTTTCATCCGGAACTTGTTTTGAAATGGTCTCTCGTGTGTCCGCTACTCTTGATGTTTCGGCTTCTCTTTGAACTCCTCGAGGGATTGTTGATAATTGAATCGAATTGCTGCCATTCCCTGGAGAAATTTGGGATCAATTTGAGTATCTTGATTTACCTTTATGGTGCTCTGTTCCTCGCTCTTTCGTCCGGGTTTCCTCTTGCACTTTCTCCTCGTTCTTTTGTTATAACCGGAGGTTCCTTAGTATGTCGCTGTTCGTGCTCGCTTGATCCCTTTTTGCTGTCGGGCTTGTTGCTAACGATATCTAGGGGCGAGTTTGCAACCTCTCGTTCTCTTAGTCTCGTTGAATTCAACTAACCCTTCATCTTGATATTTCATTCGGCCAACGATCTAACTTGGGACATTGACTCGTCGTGGAGAGCAGTATCATCAAACATATCTTCTTTATGATCAAACTTTGCCAATTTGGCCTCGTTCGAGGGCATTATAGGTAACTTTGTCGGATCAAATTGCCTATTAGTGAGATTTGCTAGAGTTAATGATTTCATCTTTGTAGCTTCTTTCTCTCGCATGTTTGAGATCATTCAAGGTGTAGAAACCACATCTAAGAGGAAAAGAGGGCCATACCTCGCTTCTTATTTTTCTTTAGAGTTTGTGTAACGCCCTCGGAAATAATCCGATAGGGTTCGTCTCCCTTGCCAATGCGCTTTATCGGTGTATGTACAAAGGAAGAACATGAGGTTTCGCTTGACCGCCGAAAATTCTTATATAAGTAAATTTTTCCCTCCGCAAACCATCTCCCGAGCTCGCTTAAATCAATCCCTCGCTTGGTAGGAAATCTTGGGAGCAGGTTTATCAAAAATAGAGTAATGAATGGGTAACATGAAGCCATTGCAGATTTGGTATAAATGGTGCCTATGGGAGGTTTTCCACAATTTCTGATGGTATATGTGAATGGGCATGGGTGTTACACCATTTTTTGGTCATCTAACCTTTCATCATTATATGGACCCAAGTACACCATGTAAGACCATTTTTACCCCAAGTAAAACTACTTTCACTATGTTAATTAGGAAACCCCAAAAGGAATAATTAATTAAACCATAATTTAATTATTATTCCCCTGATCATGTTTAACCCAAAAAACAAAGAAATTAATGAGATAAACCCATAGTTATTTTATTATTTTCTAGGAATAATTATTTAAATAATATTCCTTGTTAAATATGACCAAATCAACCACCATTAATTAAATAAATCATTATTTATTTGATTATATCCCAACCACTTCCTTAAAAAGATAAATAAATCATTTATTTATTTATTCTTCACTAATCAAGGGATTTGACCCAAGTAAAACACCCTTTCCCTCCAACAAATAATAATAAAATATTCCATAGAGGTGGATCTAGATTTGATTAACATTATTTTAATCATGCACCAAGATCTAGAATGACCCAATATTTTGTTATAAATAGGAGAGGTTTTCCCCATCATTCTTCACCTTTTGTTGCCTATTAGATCACTCTGGATCTATACACTTGGTCTCATTTTTAATCATTTGCTCCCCATTGAGCTTCATTTTTGCATTGGGTTTTCTACACCTACAAGAGAGAGAAAAGCTTAGATCCGAAGTGCTGAGGACTAAAAAAGAACCCATCCCATTGAGGAGAGCTCGGATACACCTTCTTGTTTTCCTCCCGGGTGCCTCCGTAATATAAAAAATTCTTTCAAAAAAATTGTGTTCTTGTCTTGTACCGTTGGATGCATGGAGCAAACCCTTTACTTTCTCGCCTAATGTCTTTCCATTTATAGATCCGGGTTGTTGCGGCATTTTAACTACTAATCGCAGTATCCCGAAGATGTTTAGCTGACCTCTATTGTTGTTAGGGCTATTAGTTATGCGTAGCTAAAGTGGTTCTTTTTCGTACACTTCGACGAAGAATTCATACTAACAAATAGCGACTCCACACGGGTTTTAAATTACGACACTGTCGTTTTCATATTCCCGCATATCTGCCTACTTAGGCCCTGAGGCTTCTTTTTCATCGTTTAGTTTTCCTCTTTTTTATGTCATTTTTCTCACATAAAACCCTAAAAACTTAAAATTTCTAACTTCAGTGTGTTTCGGCCCTATTGCGTAGGTAAGCGACACCGGCCCGCAAGTCGAGACTGACAACTTTTCACGAAAATCCGCCGCCGAGACAGCGGAACAGGGGGGTCGCACTTTTGGCTCTAAACCTCGCGACCTCGGACCTCCGTGTCGCACTTTTCGGCCTGATTTCTCGCGACTCGAACTCGGATCGGGGTCGAAACGCGACCGCCTTTTTTTCCAGCATTTTTTCACGCAATTTTTCGGGTTCTAGCTGCGGCTTCCGCCGTGGTTTTCCGACCTCTCTCGTCTCGCCCCGCCTTGACCAAGATCTAATCTGTTTTTACTCATCTAAGTGGGAACCCGGCCCCTTAGGGCTTTAGTACCCTCCACTTTTTGTGGAAGAGTGTTACTGTTTCAGTCGTCGGTTTCGAGCTTCGGCCCCCTTTTTCCGCATCCGTTACCTCCCTTTCGGATCCATTGAAATCAGCCCTTTTTCCTTTCAAATCACCTCTTGTCATTTTGTTTGGACCTCCTTTGAAGGCCTCCGCCTCCCCCCTCCGGTTATTTGCTGATTTCCCTCCTTTTTCCAGCACCCACCTTGCCTCTGTCTCTTGGGTCGTGATCTCGCACCTCTTGCTGCTAGCTTTATCCTCCGGATCTCTCGTCCCTTTTGACCCTAGATCTGTTGAGCTCCCTTTATGTGTGTTTTACATAGTTTTTCCCTTTCTTTTCGAGCATAGTTGTGAGAGACCCACCTTCTTGGGTTAAATAGATGCATACGTAGTCGTTATTTTTCTGTTATTTCAGACATTATATTACACGTTCTCTCGTAGGTTTATTTTCAGCTACGCAAGACACTTTTTCTTGCTCTCAACAACGGAAAGGGTTTAAAAAATTAAAATTAACGCACACTACACACCGACCCTAAGCGAAGAAGCGCCTGGTTAACAACGCACGGCAAAGACTCTAAAAATCAATTGTCATCGCACCTTATCCGCCCTTGACCTTTCTTGATTCTCGTCCCCATCTCGCCCTTGTCGTCCCTTCTTCCTGTCATCATTGCGCCCCCAAGGCGCCTTTCCCGGAGACTTCTTGGCCTTCACCCCTCGCTTTCCGGTTGATCGACCTGCTCCCGCACCGCCGTCGTCGAGCAGTCCACCTTCGAGTCCGCACTCCGACTCCTCTCCCCGATTCATCGGGTCCTCCTTCTCCTTCTAGTTCTCCCCCCTGTTACCTTCACTATGTACGGTCCAGGGCCTAACGCTAGCGGTTCTCCCGGCCCCAATGCCGGCCCCCACTTCTAGCGGAACCGCCACAACCACTACCCGAGCCACCCCCGTGTTGCCGTACATTGCGGTGCCTCAACCTCCCCCGATTTCCATCGGCCTGATTAATGACCCTATTCACCACAATGCTAGCCTCGGCCCGCTATGCCCACCAAGCTCGCCCTCCGATATTCCTAAGTTCGAGGGCCTTAATGGAGAAGATCCAACCAATCACGTCCGGTCTTTCCACATGTGGTGTTCCTCCAATTCCATTACCGATGACTCCATCCATCTTCGTTTGTTCCAACGCACGCTCACGGCGAAGCTTCTAAATGGTATGACGAACAGTACCACTTCCTCCCATACCACGTTCGAGACTCTTGCCCAAGCCTTTTTGTCGTACTTCCGGCTCCCTCTCCGATACGACACTGGCACGGAGCTCTTGACTTCATTTAAGCAATCCTCTTCCACACGCCTTTTCGCCCATGTTCGGGAATGGCGACGAAGACGGAGCTTATGTCGAGCCCCCTCCCTTCGAAGATCGGGTTTACATGGACCGGTTCCTTCGCACCCTCCCGTCTCCCATCGGCAAAGATGTCGCCTCTCACTTTCCTCAATCCGGAGAAAGCCGCCCTCCAAATAGCTTTAAAATATGACTCGATCTACGCTCAATCCGGTTATGTTTATACCATTCTTCCCGACATTCCCAGTGCCGGTGGCGCTAACGCCCGGGGGCATCTCATTCCACCGACGGTATTGTTGGATCTCTTTTCCCACCCATCCGCCCACCCTCCTATGGGCTATGGTCTCCCTCGGGGAGGGGCCAGCACCTCAAGCACTCTCCCCCTCCCGGAAACATGTATCCAGGGATACGGCATGCCTCCTCCTTTTGCCCAACCTCCCCGCTACCTCAATGTCGCCCCAACCCAACCCTTACTTTTATCCATAGCTCGGTGCGCCGACTCCCTCCGAGCATATGCGCTTCCGCCTCCCATGCCTCCTCACAACCCGCAACAAAGCACTTACCACCCCCTCCAGGGCAAGTATTTGCACAGACGAGGGTGCGATTAATCCCCATTCTTCTCAAAGAAGGCGAGAGAACCGTGAACCCATCCGCCCCCGATATCGGGGACCCACTCTAGTGTGGACCCTAACACTAGCAACCAGCCTCGGGGCATTCCGCCCGGGCCGGGACAAAGCCGCTTCACACAAACAAGCCATGTTCGTGTTGCGGTGTTTATGGTCACTACACTCACGATTGTCCTCTCTACCCCCAGGATGCGACGGATGTGGGAGTCTCAAGCCACATTGAGCGGACAACACGCCTCCCCTCATGCTCACTCCCTAATGTGGCCACTACCCTGACCCACCGTGTTCACCGATCCTTTCCCCTCAACAAGGATTCGTGGCTACCCAACCCCCCCGACAGACCCATGTAGCCACCCCTCGTCCATTTCGGTTCCTCCGATTACCGGATCCTTATGATGCGCTCCGATCCTTCCCCTTCGTCGACCTTCACCTTCAAACTCGGTCTCGCTCGAGCACCCCAAGCCTCCGCTCGGTACCGCTCCCCGAGCCTCCATCTTCGGGTTCTACGCAGCCTCTTTCGACATCTAGTGGCCCCCTACACATCCCTCAACCCAAAGTTGAGGTTCATCCAAAGATTCCAAAGGGCCCATTACACCGAAATGCCGCTTCCCGGTCGAGCCGCTCAATCGTATAGTATAGTAGATGATTTGGCGCAATCCCCTCGCTTTGCCATTTCCACACCGGAACTCCTCCGTCGTGCCCTTCTCAAAAGAAGGCTCTACTATCTTCCGTGGGCGCCGTTGATCCCGCTGATGACCAAATGATTGTTTTTGACGCTCACTCAATCGGACCATCATCCTCTTCCTCCTTCCGTTTCTTTCCAAATCCCGCCAAAAATCCGGAACGCCACTCGTATCCCTGTATGTATAATTGATGAGGGGGCATCCACATGTGATGTCCCCAGCTCTGCTTTGGAAGCAACTCGGATCCCCCGAGGCGGCTCCCTTCCACGATCACCCTTCGAGCGTGGGACGGTCATCGCCTCCCGAGCCCGTTGGCCCCTGTTTCGAATCGTCCCATCACCCTCGCCGGTAAGGCTCGTTTGCGTTGACGTCGAAGTCATTGACGCCCTCTAGACTACAACATTCTATTGGGGAGAAGCTACACCTATGCCATGTTCCGTCTGTCCCCATCCGCGGTTTCCGCAAGATGTCTTTTCCACATAACGGGAAGATAGTCACCATTGACCGATTGAAATATCATGAGCCTCCCTCTCGTGACCTCCTCACGAGACCACCATCTCTTCTCGTAGCCAATAAGCAACCGTCGATTCACGACCGGTGTCTCCCCGGCGTTACTAAGGACTCCTCCCTACTTGGAACTTTTCCTTGTCTTCCCCCTCCTCCTATCCCCCGATCCCAGCTTGTCAAATGTTTGCATGATGCAATCGTCTCGTGCCGCCCTCAGAGGCCCTCGCTTCGCTAGTCCGCAACCTCCCCTTCGCCCTCCGCAACCCGCTCCTAGCCATACTTCTCGCTCAACCGGACCTCCTCCTTACGGCCTTCCTCCCACGACTCGGTATCCCACGAACCCCTTTACCCCCGGCTCGGTTCCCCGCGCCTTAACCATCTTGGAGCCGTCCCTCCCGCCATTACCTGCTGGACGGATCCCCTTCTTGGCTCCCCCCTCCCGGAGTATATTCGTCCCCGTCATGGCCACCCTCTCCCTTCCTAACATGACCTTGGGCATTCCCGGTCCAGTACCTTGATCCCCCGGCCCGCCACCCCTCCCGGTCACCCCAAACCCTACATGGCTTTGACACCGGTCCAACCGGTCCCCCTCGCTTCTTCCGTTGCTACTTGTGCCTCCGGCACCTCCGCGGGATCCCTCTCCCGTCGTGGCAGCTCTCGAGAAGAAACGAAAGCCCGTAAGGGGGCACCAAAAGATAATACCACCACGGCCCGGCCCGACCCCCTCCCCAACCTCGCAAGCCACCGTGCCTTGTGCGATGTCGCCGGTCATGCCACCCATGCTTGTCCCGAGTTGCCCCGTATCCAACCCATGGTTAAAGTCGCGTTCCCCGAATCTACGGCCCACGAAGCCTCCTCTTCGTCCATAACCAAGAACCCCAAGACTCTCCGCACCAACAAACCGTGCGCATTGTGCGGTGTCCATGGCCACTACTCCCACGGCTGTCCTCACCCGACGCATTATTGCGCATCTTTAGAGGTCATTCGAGAGTATGAGGTTGAACAGAATCAATCTGCCTCTCCCATCCTCACGCAGTGATGCTTCGAGCCAACCCGAGGATCCTCCCGCTTCCATTGTCATCCCTCCCCACGATGTTCGGATGACGGAGTCCACGGTAACCATCCTTTACCTATCCTCCTCCGCACGACACTCGGAGCCCAGCCCATCCACGACCCTCCCCCGTTGTGTCCCTTGATACTCGAGATCACTCCACTTGTGTCTCTGTTGACCTCCGTGCAGCCCGAGTCCTCACCATGTTTCCGATAGCTCTCATACACCACCTTGTCCGAGTCTTGATCATCCTCGCCCTTCCTCTCGCCATTCCCGATCGATGACTTCGTGCCCTCACGCTGCGTCATTTCCTTTCATCCCCTCATTTATTGTCTTGTCACACCATCTTCTGGGACCCCCCATCCACACCCTTTATCGGTTACACCGATGGTGCAAAGTCGCTACTCCGGGGAATCTTGCCCTCGGTAGGGTGGGCCATCTTCACCCCCTTGCATCACCTCGTTCGTGCAATCCGGGGTATGCATTGGTCTGCCACCAACAATCGAGCCGAATATGATGCAGAGTCGTGGCCCTATTAGGGCCGATGCCCTCTTGCATCGCATCCGCCATCCGCACGTTCGTTTGATTCCCTCGCTTCTTGTAATGCAACTCAATGGTGTTTATCGTGTGCATAACCACGTGTCGTTGTAGGCAGCTATTTACGGGTGAAAGTCTTAATACGTGCGTTGAAACCATAACTTTCAACCATGTACCCAGGAGATCGGAATCACTACGTGGATAGTATTGCAAACCATGTTCTAGATTGGCATTTATCACACACAATTCATACAAGACAATAACATTAAATCAACCATCAAAAAGCCGATACATATCCATAATATGTGTCGCAAACCATATATTGATGAGTCCATCTACTACGATACATACGACATGCCCATAGCATATTACAAACAAAATCCAAAAACCGGGGGCACCATGTGCCCCTCCATACACTATAGGGGGCACCACCTGCCCCTACATACATCGAGGGGGCACCATATGCCCCTAATCACTATCCGGGAGGCTCTCGGGCCAATGGCTCGCCCTCTGCAGCATGTAGATCACGCATAGCTTGACCAGCCCATCGCCATGCGCCGCAATGATACCTCGCCACTCCGAGGGGAGACCAACACATGGCTCTATGTACTGGTCGTCTAAATCTTGCCACCCGCGCTCTGATACTCCGGTCAACAGCTGCTCACATCTATGGCGGATGTCCTCCAGTAGGGCAGCTGCACCATCATTTTGCGCTGCCCTCGATCCACTCGGACCCGTAGCTCCAGACGCTGCCAGTCGTCCCATATATCCGGCCGGTTTTACCGGTGCTATATCTGCATACCAAAAGTCCATGAATCAGTATCATTATTTACTATTCAAAAAACTTTAAACATGCCCATGTAAGAATAGCAATTTGTCACTTACCATCGGGCCCCCGGACTCGACCGGACGGAAGTGAGGATCCGGATCCCCACGGTGGCTCATCCTTGTACGGGTGATGGTCTGTGTGCAACGACGTCGATCCCAATGGGCAAAAAACTTCGGTCGAAACACTCGCCCGACCGCCCCTCCTCCTCCTCTGCACAGTAGCCGTCCCCAACGGCGCATCCTGGGCTCTCTCGGGCCCCCATCTGGAAGCTGTACATGAGGCCTCAAGGTCGGGATCTTCTCAAAGAAGAAGGCGCACAATAAAGTCCCATATGAGCAATCATGATTCACCTGCCTCCTGCATAGCGACAACTGTCGCTTTAGCGCCACCGGCATCATTTGGGCCCACCCAAAGTAGGTCCCACCCAACACACTCTCCACTATCATCATCTGCCCACTGGTGATGTGATGGAACGCCTGGCTGCCCAGGATTCGCAGCACAGCTGCGGCCACTGCACGGGTTTCTAGCCTCTCTAGATCCCCGACCGATATTCGAGTCCCCTTGACTTGAAGACCTGGTCGACAATGGCGTTCCACGAACTCCATGATATGCCGCCCCCGCGGCAGCACTGGTTGCGTGTCTCCCACGATCCCCAGTGGTGGGAGGCCGGTCAGGAAGTACACATCCTGGACCGTCAGTTCGATCCTGTGCCCTTGCACTACAAAGATCTCCTGATCTGGATCCCAATAACTGATAATCCGGGCCAGTAACGGTTCCCCTGCTCTCATCAACGGGTTCTCCACAAACTTGAGAACCCCAAATCTGGCCAATACACGACGAACGCCCTGATCCGCCTGGATCTCTGTCCGAAGTGTTCCCAGATCCCTCTCTCTCCAATTGACCCGCAACTCTGCCATACCTGCACAAACACATTATTTTTGTCAGGGTATAGATCGGGAAAACCATAACCACACACCAAAACCCAACTCCCAGCCATAAAACAGCACCAAACCCCCCTCATCTCCCAGGTCGCAGTTTTCTGCCATTTTCTGGACCAAGTCGCACTTTTTGCCCTAGAACCTGCGTCCTGGGTCGCACTTTTTGCCCCAAAAAGTGCGACCCGGCCGTAGAGATGAGGGAGGGGCTGTTTCTGGGGTGTTGGGCCCTAAACTGCAAATCTAATCCATCAAAATGCAAGAGCAAGGTTAGGCCTCTTACCTCCAACTGACAGATCTCGAATCCAGCGGTCGGTTTGTCCGCTACGTTCGCCGCAAGATTTAGGGCCTTCTCTCCTCTCCACATTCACCACAGCAACAATAGCAAATGAATGATTTTGGAGGGAAAACTGCCTCATTAAAAGAGAACCCCTGTTTCTTCTTTCGACCGCTGCGACCACACCGTAGCCCCGTTCGACGAACCGTCAGCACCGCTGGTTAGATCTCACCGAGCTCTCAAATGGGTTTTAATTAGTTTTTGGTGATTTGACACTTCACTTGGACACATTTTTTCCACGAAGGGCCACTTCACCGCTCCTTAAAATCGAATTTCCTCACTTACGACACTTGTACTTGGGGCACCATATCGCTCCCTTACTCGTCCATGTTCGTGTCGATTTTCGTCATGAGTGCCCACCTTGTACTCATGCTTCCATGGCCCCCCATTGGGGCCTTTACTGTGTGGCAGCACTATCAAGTCGCCCTTGTTTAGAGCATCCGAGTTGAGTCATCATTGCATTCATGGAGTCTATCCTGCGTCCTTTTACACCCCGCTATAGCCCTCCATTCTTTTTTGCTTGGTTCCTCTCTTGTGTCGCATATCATGACCTTCAGCCCCACTGTACCCTGTCCCTTTCGATATTGTGTCAGTCGCTGCCATGTCATTCCTGCCCTTTATGCTCTAACAAGGGAAGTCGTCCATTCGCCACTCCATCCTTCCCATTTCCACCATCATCATTAGTGTCAGTTTGTCCGTCGCTCTATTGTTTTTCTCTCGTGCCTTAGTTGAGGATCTCTCATTGCCTCACCTACGGCGGACCTCCTTCTGTCGACATCGGCACATTTATTCCAGAAGCAAGGTCTAGAGGGCGGTGTACCTTGGTTCCAGCTTCCACTTTTGTTCGGTGCCTCGGATCAGGCAGGGGGATCTCTCACTTCCCTTTGACTTGATTGCTTCTCCAACTCCTTTCAGCATGATCGAGATTCGTATACTGGACAGTCCAGTGACCCAGCAGCAGCTCTTGATGATTCCCGGGCGTGTGTGAGATGTCTCAGCCCTCATGAGGGGGTGGCCCTGCAGGTAGCCCCCCACATTCCCGGATGACCTCTTCATTGCAGCCTTTGATGCCGCTCCAGATTTTGATGATGTTGGCCTTAGCCACTTGCAACACCTCTATGATTTGCATGTATCAGTCAGATTTTGTGAGCCCTTCCCCATTTACAGGGGGCATTTGGGTTGTATTTATCTCATGTACTCAGATATTCTTGTACTAGTCCTGGCTGTTATCCCAGGCACAACATGTATGTGAGACTCTTCATTGTATTTTTATCTGGCCCTTGATTATGCCAGCTGTACTCTATAGTTCGGTCCCTTGTTTACTGGACACACTATTCTTTTGTACTTTGTCACGGCGGGCATAGGTATACCTCCCCCGCCGCCTTCAGCACAAGTACCCTCTCATAAAAGAGACTTGTTGCACGTGCGAGTCTCGTCTCCTCAGGGTCTAGTCCTTCAGCACACTATCTACCTCACAGTTCTCTCTCTGACACCCCTTTTTGCTGTCTAGTGATTGTGTTCTTACAACGTACTTCGGTCATACGATTTGCTCCTGACACTCGCACGCTGGGGGGCAATCTGTTACACCATTTTTTGGTCATCTAGCCTTTCATCATTAGATGGACCCAAGTACACCATGTAAGACCAGTTTTACCCCAAGTAAAACTGCTTTCACTATGTTAATTAGGAAACCCCAAAAGGAATAATTAATTAAACCATAATTTAATTATTATTCCCAGTCATGTTTAAACCAAAAACAAAGAAATTAATGAGATAAACCCATAGTTATCTTATTATTTTCTAGGAATAATTATTTAAATAATATTCCTTGTTAAATATGACAAAATCAACCACCATTAATCAAATAAATCATTATTTATTTGATTATATCCCAACCACTTCCTTAAAAAGATAAATAAATCATTTATTTATTTATTTTTCACTAATCAAGGGATTTGACCCAAGTCAAACACCTTTTCCCTCCAACAAATAATAATAAAATATTCCATAGAGGTGGATCTAGATGTGATTAACATTATTTTAATCATGCACCAAGATCTAGAAAGACCCAATATTTTGTTATAAATAGGAGGGTTTTCCCCATCATTCTTCACCTTTTGTTGCATATTAGATCACTCTGGATCTATACACTTGGTCTCATTTCTGCCATTTTGCTCCCATTGAGCTCTACCTTCTACATTGGGTTTTCTACATCTACAAGAGAGAGAAAGCTTAGATATGAAGTGCTGAGGACTACAAAGAACCCATCCCATTGAGGAGATCTGGATACACCTTCTTGTTTCCTCCCAGGTGCCCTGTAATATAAAAATTCATTCAAAAATCGTGTTCTTGTCTTGTCCGTTGGATGCATGGAGCAAACTCTTTACTTTACTGCTTAATGTCTTTCCATTTATAGATCTGTTTGTTGCAGCATTTTAACTACTAATCGCAGATCTGAAGATGTTTGGCAGCCTCTATTGTTGTTAGGGCTATTAGTTATGCGTAGCTAAAGTGGTTCTTTTTCGTACACTTCGACGAAGAATTCATACTAACACTATGTTTTTGGCTTACCGATACAATATATACAATCACATTTCCCACAAGACAAGAGATTAACAAACTTGCACAAGCAACTTTCTCATAAAAAAATTCTTCTAGAAAGGAAAGGAAATGTTGTTAGCTATATACATGAAAGAAGATGCATGAATAAAATAAACAAAGGAGAGAGACTAGACAAAATTCTAGGCAAAGAAGCATGTTGCTCCTCAAATTTTATTCTCCACTAATTTGAACTTTCTATTGGGCTACTAGGCCCCTTTATTTGTATAAAAAGACTTGAGGGGCAACCTTCTTTAAGAGGGGGGTTACTTCCGGCAGGAGGAATCTTTATTAAATATTGAAATTTGACCTCTCCTGTAGCAGGGAACACATCCCTAGATTTTTTCAATCAGTGGAGCTTTAGAATATGTCAATTATTTTATGATATTTTCTTCATTTATTAGTCCATCCCATGGCATCATGTGGTAGGGATCAAGTCCCTAAATTATCTCATCTTCCAAATCTATCTGATATTCTCACTATAGTCTACAAAAAGAAATAATGTTAGGCACATAATATGCAATTATCTCTAAAACTCCCTAAAAAATTATTAAAGTTGAGAAAATATTATTACGTGCGGAAGGAGAGATTTAATATAGCCTTTGTGTATCTAAGAAAGGTTAGATAGGCCATAATTTGTATCTAATTTGGAGGCCCATCATACCCCCCTGCTCAAACTATTGCTCATCCTTCGAGCAACCTACTCATCTTTCTTGCTCTCTTGTTCTTCATGTATGCCTCTAATAAATTTTATAACACCCCATACTGATGTGGATGTAGTTGCCCCTACTCGATGGAAGCCTACATGTTCTTCAATTATTTCCATTTCCCTGTGTATCATAGGGTCTTCTGCTTCCTCCTCCATCTTCTTAGTTGGTCTTCTTGGTGTCTTTATGTCCTTCTGAGGACCTTCAAACTTTGTCTGTGTTGTGGAATTTTAGCTTGAACCTTTGATTATGCCAAATGAAGCTCAACCAACTCTATTTCAATTGTTCTTGTCTGTGTTTTTATATTTGATAACTTTTCCCCTGCCTCTATATTTTATTTTGTTTCTTCCTCTATTTTTTCTTTTGTTGTTTCTACCTCTTCCAACTCTGTTTGGGTCTCTACTGCTATAGGAGTTTAAGGTTTCCTGTGCAACAGGGAATTTTGTAAAGAGGAAAGATGCACAATTTTTCAAGGAGAGGAAAGCAATTATCTCATGAAAATTTTCCACATTTGACATACTAAAAAGAACAATCAAACCACCCAATTTATGCACTACTTGAATTCGCATTGCATAATGTAGAAAAAATTCTCTTTGATAACTGATATTTTGAATAATTTTGTCAAATGCAAGTGGAAATAACTTTTGACTTACATTTCTTTTCAAGACCCCCTTGATTTTCAAGGTTTTTTTTTTTTTGGTAAATGAGGCTAATCTATATTAATTTGAAAATAGAAACAATACATATGCTACAGGCTGAGTTGGTAAGTTGCGCTTAACCAATCCCAGCCTTTGTTGTGCATATAAGGGGCTGCCTCCATGGAGGAAACCAACCCGGAAAGTACATGAAACAACAAATTACAAAATGTGTTGTAGCACTACTGAAAATAGAAATTATGTGATAATAGCAGGCATGACAAAAAACAAGGAAGAGCTGAGTAGCTGCGCAGTCATTAGTCTTCAGCTTCATCGTCACTGTTTGGATCTTCCTCCACTATGGGACATGCATACTCCTGCGCAGCAGTTTTGTCTTCAGCGTTGGGTTTACGCGGAGGCTTGGAGACCAATGCGCAGAGGATGGGAGCCACCGTGTACTCGGAATCCGGGACATGCATCCAAGTACCTTCTAAGTCCATTATCCAAACATCTGTGTCATCCCCTTCATCTTACTGAGCCTGAAGGGGCTCGGTCTTACGAGGCAAGGGGTGAACCTGGTGCGCTATGGTGGACTTCCTTGGTCTACTTCTACCTCTCTGCAAAACATGTGAGGGGGCCTCCTCCTCCTGGTTAAGTTTGGGGCTCTGGGGAGCCTCTCTAGTGTGACTACCCGAGGAGGAGCCTTCAACAGATTCCAGGTGATTGTCAGGCCCCTGGTGGTATCGACCAGGGACGTACCTCTCTAGCTTCCTCTAATGGTTATTTTCCGCAGCTGGGGTGCCATGGTCAGTTGATGCAGAGGAGGAGTGAAGCAAGGGGAATGAATGACAAGGAGGAAGGTGCGAAGCAAGGTACTAGTGGATAGGGAGATGCGCTGAAGGGGAGTGCGCGGCAAGGGGCACTGGATTATGGAAGCACCCAGGCCTATGAAACTGGCAGGACAAATGGAGCAGAGGCAAGTCACACAAACAGAGGGAAGCGTAGCCTGGGGAGTGTTGTGCAGCGCAACAATAGGGGGGAGGTTGTGCGATAGTCTGCGCACGCAGGAGGGAGAGAACAGAAACAACATATAAACCCGAAGGAACAGGCTGTGAGCCTCTTTGAGCTAAAGGTCCTTCTCTTTGTGACACATGCAAAGTGGTTGGGCATTATTGTGCCTCGTATGCAGCTGCGTGTTGTAACAATTTTCGTGAGTAGGCACATGCGAGGAGTTATGGCTGAGTGACATGTCAATCCAGGAGATCATTCAAAATGATTGCGACAGAGAGGTACCCCGAAGGGGATGATGTTGTCCAAGCATGTCTTCATTATGCCTTGTCTCTATCATCTCTTGCAGGTGATTGCAAGAGTGTGGTTCCACATCGGGTGTGGACTTGTGCTATAGATCTTCATCCTCTAGAGCGTGGGAGAGGCAGTTATCATGCGTACTTCTCCTGTCACTTGCATCCGGGGAGAGAAGATATTTTTGAATGAGAGTTTAGCATTCTCTTCTTAACGAGTCATCCTCTTCCTGAGTGAGATTGGAGTGATGTAGCTCTCTGTGACTTTACACACCCATGTTCGCGAGGAGGTTTGCAAATGAGTTTTCTTCCCTACGCACATGGTGAAAAGTTATTGCTCTATGATTGTGTATTGGTTGTTCCAGAGGTTTGAGCCTGTGGGAAAACCTCCAACTGGTGGATATCTTTGTGGAAGCAGTGCCATGGAAAATTCTTGTGGCCGCCAGAGTAATAATTTGCAAATATCCCTCCATATCTAGGGGAAAATAGCTAAACTTAATTGCTTTGTAGATGCCCTGGATGAGTCCCTCAAGCTCCGCAAAGTTGTTACTATCCCATCCCATGTTGCCATAGTAGATCAGAAGTGGTTCGCCTTGGGAGTTCCTGAATATGCCTCTGAATACTGCATCCCCGGGGTTGCCTTTGGATGCACCATCAAAGTTACATTTGAAGAAGCCATTTGGGCTAGACATCCATTTTTCAGGAGCGGGGGTTCTTCCTGTGCTCCTTAGGGTGATGTTCAGGGGGGTATTTATGCTCATATGCCAGTTGCTCCATATGTTATGCTCCATAGTGGAGGTGGGGAGATCCTCCTAGCTCTAGGAAGAAATGGCCAGAGTTTCAGTGAGGTTGCAGTGTATCCTTTCCCATATTTTCTCTTGGGTGGATACTTTGTCTTTGAAGATCCGACTATTCCTTTCTTTCCATATGTTCCAGATCAAGAGGCCCGAAATTATCTGCCAGAGTCTGTTCAAAAGGTTGCTGGAGTAAGGATTTTCCGTCCACTTGTTGATGGTGTTGATGATGTTGCCCCTTTCTTTGTTGGTGTGTCCGCAAAGGATTACTATTATGTCCCACAGGGAATTGGAAGTAGGGCATAGGTCCAACAAGTGGTCGATGGTTTCAAATTTCTCCTAGCATAGGGGGAATCTTGAGGGTCCTACAAACCCTCTCTTCAATAGATTCTCCCATGTGAGGATGCATTGTTTAATAAGCAACCATAGAAAGGTGGCTACCTTGGGCCAGAGCTTGGCCGACCATATCTTCTTCCAGATAAGATTGGTAGGATCTGGGTTTCGTTGATGTAAGAGGTTGTAGGATTCCTCAGTAGAGTATTTTCCACTTGGCGTGTGACCCCATCTAAGGATATCAGGTCCTGTTTGGGCTCTTATTTTTCTTTTAGTGCTTAGTTCCTCCCAAATGTCTGTGTGACTTTAATTATTCCAGTCCTCTTGCCATCTGTCCGTATGTATTCAGTTCCTGTATCCCTGAGTTATGTCATCAGTCCAGAAATCCTGTATGCACTTTTTCTGCCTTGCATGTAACGTTGCGCTCCACAGTGGTATGGGAAATATGGAAGAGAGACTAGGAAGTTGCTGCCAGGAGTCCTCCCAGAATCTGGCTTGAGAACCATTGCGTAGCTCCCAGAAGCTGTGGGTCTGTATCAGTTGTTTTTGGGTGCTTGCTACTTTCCATATTTGAGATCCTCTTGACTCTACATTGAATCTGGTAAGGTCCTCCTTGGGCCAAGTGCTAACGTATTTGGCTGCCCACAAGTTAGCCCATGAAGTGCGGGGGTTGGAGACCCATTTCCACCAGATACTAGCTCCCATGATACTGTTGCTGTGCTCTAGATCACACAGCCCTAGTCCCCCATGGCCTTTAGGTGTGCATACCTCTTTCCAGTTGATTAAAGCCCATTTATTTTTCTCTTTGGTACCGCCCCATAAGAAGGTCCTTTGAAGTTTACGCATGGCCTTGAGGACCCATTTGGGGGCTGTGAGTACCGAGAAGAGGTAGACGGGGAGAGACTAAAGAAATTCTTTGATGAGTACCAAACGACCTGCTATATTGAGAATACGATGGGTCTAGTTGGATAGCCTAGTTTCCATTTTGTCCAGTAGCACTCGCCATGAGGAATGATTAATGGTAGTGGTTGTGAGAGGGGCACCGAGGTATTTGGAGGGCAAGCAGGCTATGGAGAAGCCCAGAATGCGGGCAATGTTGCGCTGAGTAATTGGGTGGTGTGGAAGAAGAAGATTTGCGATTTCTCAGGGTTGACCTCTGTACCAGAAGCTTCAGAGAAGGAGTCTAGAAGAGATTTGAGGGAACATGCTTCCTGGACTGAGGAGTATCCCATGATCATGTTGTCATCCACAAATTATTGATGGGAAGTGGGGGGGGAAGATTGTGGAGGGGTATACCCTGCAGAGTACCTGAATGGACATAGATTTTGAGAAGGCAGCCCAACCCTTCGGCCATAATGATGAAAATGAAGGGCGAAAGGGATCCCTTGTCTAATACATCTTAAGGGATTGAAGGTTGGTGAAGGTATACCATTGACCAAGATGGAAATAAACAGGGAGTTTATGAGGCTCATGATCCATCTTACCCAGGTGTGGCTCAATCCAAAGGCAAGAAGGACATGTTTAATGTAGTCCCAACTGAGTTTGTCAAAAGCCTTGGTGTTAGCATGAATTTTTTGTCGTAAAAACTCACTTTAGAGCTACGCATATCAAGTAGCCCTAACATAAGTTATGGCTGCAAAATATCTTAAAATTTGTAATAACCTGCACACATCTAGATCTATATATGGAAGATATTAAGCAGGTAAAGTAAAGTACAAGCACCAATGGACAAGACAAGAACACATATATTTAAAAGAATCTTTTTTATTATATCAAAGAATGGGGCACCTGAGAGGAAAACAAGAAAGGTGTTTTCCAGTTCTCCTCAGTGGGTTGGGTTCTTGGAAGTCCTCAGTGTTTCAGATTAATGGTCTCTCTCTCTAACTATGGTGAAAAACAAAACATGGAACTCAATGGGAGTTCATAAAACAAAAATGCAAAATGGTGACCAAAAGCAGATCTAGTGTGATCCAATGCAATGAAGGTGACTAATGAATGGGAAAAACCTTCCTATTTATAACAAAATATTGGGGTGTTCTAGATCCTGGTGCATGAATAAAATATTATTAAACATTTTCTAGAATCACCCTTTAGGAATATTTTATTATATTTGTTGGAGGGAAAAGGGTTTTTGACTTGGGTCAATTCCTTTATTTATAAATAACAAATAAATAAATGATTTATTTGTTGTTTAAGGGAAATGAAGGGAATATAATTAAATAAATAATGGTTTATTTAATTATTTATATTTGATTTAGTCAAATTTAACTAAGAATATGATTTAAATAGTGATTTAAATAACTTATTCTTAGGAAACAATTAAATAAATAGTGATTTACTTAATTGATATCCTTATTTTGGGTTAAATATGACCATGAAACATAAATAAATGTGGTGAAAGCAATTTTACTTTGGATAAAATTAGTCTTACATGGTGTACTTGGGTTCATCTAATAATAATAGGTTAGATGACGAAAAAATGGTGTAACAGATTGCCCCCCAACGTACGAGTGTTAGGAGCAAATCGTATGACCGAAGTACGTTGTAAGAACTCAATTAGTAGGTAGTGAAGTGGAAGTGAGAGAGAGGACTGTATGGTAATCTAAAGGGTGTGAAGGACTAGACCCTGAGGAGACGAGACTTACAGGTGCAACAAGCCTCAAATGTATGAGGTGGTACTAATGCGAAAGGCGGCGGGGGAGGCATACCTATGCCCGCCGAAACAATAGTACAGAAGAAAAAAGCGCCCGGAAAACCACGGAACGCAATAGTGAAAGAGGTGCTGGCCATAACATGAGCCAGAAACAATAGAATAATGACTCCCATATACATGCTATGCCTGGAATAATCGTTAGGACTTATACAATAATAATGTAGTACAGGAGATACAAATAGACCCAGATGCCCCCTACACGCGGGGAAGGGCTCAAAAAATCTGACGGATACAAGTAAGTCAAAAAGGTGCTGCAAGCGACAAAGGCCAATATCGTCAAATGAGAGGAGTTGCATCAAGGACTGAAGTGACGAAGTCATCCGGGCATGTGGGGGGCTACCTGGAGGGCCACCCCCTCATGAGGGTTGGGAAATCTCACACACACCCGGGAATCATGAAGGATTGCGGCGGCATCACTGAATCATTGAGCGTAGAAATCACGATCAAGCTGGATAAAGAGCATGAGCTAAGATCGATTTCCCCCTGGACCTGGCTGCCGGAGAAGATAATCTGATGTCGACAGAAGGAGGTCTAGAGCAACGATCATATAGGTAGTGATGATGATGATGGAAGGGGGAATACGAAGGAGTGGATGGGTTACTTCCCTTATTAGAGCATAGAGGGTATGAATGTTATGGGTGGCAGCTGTCGTAATGGTAAGGAGGGCCAATGATGATAAGCATAATGTAGGGGTGTGGAGGGAGCGAACACATACTGCACGAAGGGGGGGTGGACTCTATGCATATGCTCTAAACAAGGGTGACTCAGGGGTGCTGCCATGTAGGAAAGGTCCAATGGGGACCGGTGAAAGCATGAGTACAATGGGGTAACTCATGACGAAAATCATCACAGTCAAGGACAAGTAAGGAGGCAAAGTGGTGCCCCCATTACAAGTGTTGTAAGTGAAGAAATTCAGTTTTGAAGAGAAATGGGCGGACCCTTCATAGACAAAATGTGTCCTGGTGAAGTATCAAAAGATGAAAAACTAACAGATACCCATTGTAGTGCTCGGTGAGAGCTTTCCAATGGTGCGAACGGTTTGTCAAACGGAGCCACGGTTGGGTCGCAGCTGGCGAAAGAAAAATCAGGGGTTTTCTTCTAATAAGGCATTTTCCCTCCAAAAATCATTCATTTGCTTGTGTAGCTGTGGTGAATGTGGAGAGGAGAGAAGGCCCTAAATCTTACAGCAATCGTAGCGGACAAACCGACTGTTGGAATCGTGATCTGTCAGTTGCAAGTAAGAGGCCTGATCCTACTCTTCGTTTTTGATGGATTCAAAGTTCAGACTAGGGCTGAAATTCTCAGTAACTGGACCTACTTCACCCTCACGGCCGGGTCGCACTTTTTGGGGCAAAAACTGCGACCTGGGACGCAGGTTTTGGCCTGAAAGGTGTGACCTGGCCCAAGATTTGCCTGAAAAATGCAACCTGTGAGAGGGAGGGGATTTTAGTGTTGTTTTGGGATGAGATTTTAGTTTTGATGTGAGTTAATCCAGTAATGATGATCTGTAGACTGACAAAGATGTTGGTTTTGTGCAGATATGGCAGATATACTGGTCAAATGGAGAGAAAGAGATCTGGGTGCATTGCGAACAGAGATTGAAGCAGATCCGGGTGTCCGTCGTGCACTGGCTAGGTTTGGGGTGCTGAAATTTTTGGAGAACCCTTTAATGAGGGTTGGTGAGCCCTTGTTGGCCCGGATTGTCAATTATTGGGATCCAGATCATGAGATTTTTATAGTGCAGGGGCACAGGATCGAGCTGACGGTCCAGGACTTGTATTTCTTGACTGGTCTCCCTCCATTGGGGATGGTGGGGAATACGCAGCCAGTGTTACCGCGGGGGTGTAACATTATGGAGTTTGTCGATCGACATTGTCGACCGAGTGTCCGAGTCAAGGGGAATCGGATATCTATTGGGGATCTACAGAGGTTGGAGACCCGAGCAGTGGCCGCAGCGATGTTGCGGGTCTTGGGTAGTCAGGCGCTCCATCACATCACTGGAGGACAGATGATGATTGTAGAGAGTGTGTTGGGTGGGACCTACTATGGGTGGGCCCAGATGATGTTGGTGGCGTTGAAACGCCAGTTGTCGCTATGTAAGCGGCAGGTGAATCATGATTGTGCGTATGGGACAGTGTTGTGCTCTTTCTTCTTTGAGAAGATCCCGACCTTGCGACCTCGGATACAGTTGCCGAATGGGCCGAATGGGGGCCCGAAAGAGCCCCAGATGCGTAGGTGGAGACGACTACTGAGTAGAGGAGGAGGAGGGGCGGTCGGACGGGTGTTTCGACCAGAGTTTTTTGCGCATTGGGATCAGATGCCGTTATACATAGACGACTATCCCTATAGTGGGATGAGTTACTGGGGAGATCCGGACTTGCCACTACCGCCTGGGCGAGTATGGGGCCCCGATGGTAAGTGACAAGCAACTAATCTGTTATGTACTTTTTATAGTTGGTGACTAGCATACATGGTGCTAATCTTTATATTGTTTGGGATGCAGATATAGCTCCGGTAAAACCGGCCGGATATATGGGGCGACCTGCAGCAGCAGGAGCTACTGGTGCCAGTGGATCGAGCACAGGACAGAATGAAGAGATGGCCGCATTGGTGGAGGATATCCGTCGTAGATGTGAGGGATTGTTGATCGGCGTGTCGAAGCGTGGTTGGCAGTATTTAGACAAACGATACATAGAGCTGTGTATTGGACTCCCCTCGGAATGGCGAGGGATCATGCGACGCATGGCGATGGCCGGTCAGACGGTGTGTGATCTACGAGCTGCGGGAGCAGAGCCGTTGGCTCGGGATCCTCCAGAGCGTGATTAGGTGTGGGGCAAGTGGTGCCCCCCAGTACGTATGTAGGGGCAAGTGGTACCCCCCATTTTGTAGTAGTGGTTTTTGTAACATGCTGCGGGCATGTCATATGTTTCAAAGTGTATGGACTTTAAAACACATGTTAGATATATATGAGTTTTATGTGCATTTGGTGGATGCTATTGTGTTGTATGTGATAAATGCCAATCTAGGACATGATTTGCGATCTGATCTACATAGTGATTGTGACTTCTAGGAATGTGGTTGAATGAAATGAATCTAAACTCACGAATTAAAAGTTTCACCCGTAAATATTGTCTAAACAGGATAGGATGATGCACACGGTAGACACCATTAAGTTGTAGGACAATAAGCGGGGAATCTAAATAAACGTGCAGGTGGAGGATGCGATGGGAGAGAGCGTCAGCTAAGAGACTACGAACTGCATCATATTCGGCCTGATTATTGGTGGCGGTACCAATGCAAACCCCATTGGCAAGAACAAGGGTGTGCACAGGGGTAAAGATGGCCCAGGCGGCTGAGGCGAGGTTTCGGGAATAGCAACTGGCGCCATCGGCATAACCAATGTAATGCGTGGACGAGGGGGTCGAGGGAATCGCATCACAGTAGAGGACAAATGAAGAAGATCGGGGACGGGTGTGGCGACGTACATCATAGATACGGATGGGAACATCGGGATGAGGGGAAGAGATGGCACGAAAGGGAGGTCCAGAAGAGGCTGCAAAGCTATCGAGATCATCGATCATGGAAAAAGGGTGCAGATAGGGGTCATCAGAGGAAACAACAGAAGAGCAAGTAAAGAGATGGTCAAAGCACGAGGAGCCCAAGAATGTCGCGGAAGGGGTATCGGGTGAAACAGACGAAGTGGATACAGAGGGGATATACTCTGAGGGGTGGGCGGATGATGATAGGTACAAGAGAGGAGCAGCAGATTCTGACATCTCAACATCAGGGGGTGGGATGTCAATGGTGGCTGGGGGATCCTCGAGTAAACTCGACGCATATTGAGCGAGGATGGGCGAGGCGGATTGATTCTGTTCCACTTCATAGTCGCGAATGACCTCTAAAGAGGCGCGGTAATGCGTGAGGTGAGGATAATGATGAGAATAATGGCCATGTACACCACATAAAGCGCAGGGTTTGTTGGTGCGAAGGGCCTTTGGGTTCTTGGTTATGGGGGCAGGGGGAACAGAGGTGTCTGGGGCCGACGAATCAGGAAACGCAACTTTGACCATGGGTTGGATACGGGGCAACTCAGGACAAGTATGGGTGGCGTGACCGACAGCATCACATAAAGCGCAAGGCTTGGTGGGTGGAGGAGTAGGATCGGGAGGGGTGGCTTTATCTTTGGAAGCCCCCCTGCGAGTTTTTCTCTTCTTACCTGTAGCAGTCTCAGCATGAGGAGGGTCGTGTGACGGTGCTAGAGATACCGTAGCAGTGGGAGGAGCAACGGGAATCGGTTGAACTGGTGTCACAGCAATGTATGGTTTAGGGTGGCCGGGAGGGGTCTCAATGGGAGGAGTAAGATACCATACCGATATTCCCAATGTTAAATTAGGGAGGGACAGGGTGGCCATGACGGGAACCGAATAGACTCCAGGAGGGGGACCAAGGAAGGGGATTTGACCGGCAGAGAAATGGCTAGGGGGAATGGCTCCGAGATGGGGGAGGCTGGAGGGAATTGATTTGGGAGGGTAAGGAGGTTCCGGAGTGTGAGGGAGAGGGGGAGGGCCCGGGGGGAGGGGTTGAGTCAACTGAGGCGAAGGGCTAGGAGCAGGGTGCGGCGGATGAGATGGAGGTTGCTGACTAGCCGAGGCAGGGTGCGGGAGGGCAGCCTGGGAGGATTGCATCATGCAAACATTCGCCGAGCTAGGATCAGAGATAGGAGGAGGGGGAGACCAGGGAAGGTGCCAAGCAAAGAGGAGTCTTTGTAGATGCCAGGGGAGACGCTGGTCAACAAATCAACAGTTTGCTTATTGGTGACAGTAGAGATGGTGGACTCAGGTGAGGTCTGGGATTTAGGTTCATGATACGACGACTGGTCAATGGTGACGATCTTGCCATTATGGGGGAAAAACATTTTGCGGTGGACTCCGGATGGGACGGCAGACATGGCATAGGTGTAACTACACCCCAAAAGGATGTTGTAGTCAAGAGGGGCGTCGATAACTTCAACGTCGACACAGACAGTCTTACCGGCGAGGGTGATAGGGCAGTTACGAAAAAGACCAATGGGTTGGGAGGCATGGCCATTCCACGCACGGAGGGTGATGGTTGAAGGGGCCAGCTTAGGGGATCCGAGTTGTTTCCAAACCGAAACGGACATTACACAGGTAGATGCCCCCTCATCAATAATACATCGAGCGACATTGGCGTTTTGGATTTTGACGGGGATTTGGAAAGCAACTGAAAGAGGAAGAGGGGGGTGGTCTGACTGACGAGCATCAAAAGCAATTAACAGGTCATCAGCAGGATCTATAGCGCCCACGGCAGATAGTAGAGCTTTCTTTTGAGAAGGACAAGACTGGAGGAGTTCCAGCGTTGAAATGGTAGCCGGAGATTGTGCCAGATCATCCACTACGCTGTAGGAATGGGTAGCCCGACCAGAGGCAGCATGTCGACGTAAGGGACCCTTAGGAATTTTGGTGTGAACCTCAACTTTGGGGGGAGGTATTTGTAAGGGACCCTTGGGTGTCTATAGAGGCTTCGTAGAACTTGATGATGGGGACTCGGCGACAGGCGAAACGGGAGGTGGGGAATATTGACGAGACCGGGTTTGGAGGTTAAGGTCGACAGTGAGAGGGGGGTCAGAGGCCATCATGAGAATTTGATAATCAGAGGTGCCAGAAGGGGAATGTTGAGTTGTGCTAGGGGCACGAGGTGATTGAATAGCTACGAATCCTTGCTGAGGGAAAGGATCGGTGAACACGGCAGGTTGGACAGGGGTTGGATGGGGAGAGGTGGTCGGGGAGGAATGTGGACCTCGCACGGTGGGTTGGGATTCCCACATTTGTCGCATCTGAGGTAATAGGGGACAATTGTGAGTGTAATGACCATAAACACCGTAGCATGAACAGGGTTTATTGGTGCGAAGCGGTCAGTCGGGCTTGGGTTGAGAGCCTTGTGGCTGGTTGGCGGTGTTAGGGTCCAGATTGGGATAAGTGGGTCCACGATTGCCAGGGGTGGATGGATTGCCTCGCCTCTGTCGAGAAGTAGGCGCCCCTTGTTGCGCAAATACGTGCCCTGTGGGGGGTAGTAAATGCGGGGGGGGGGAGGAGGCAAGGGAGTGGGAGATCCGAAAGCAGGGGGAGCAAGGACACCAGGCTGAGGATAGGGATAAGGGTGAGAAGGGGCCACATTGAGGATGGAGGCAGGGGGGCAAAGGGGGGAGGCATGCCATACCCAGGGTACATGTTGCCGGGAGGGGGAAAGGTGCTAGAGGTGCTGGCCCCTCCGAGGGAAAAACC
>CM076570.1:1277166219-1277217613 GCA_034641835.2 Pinus albicaulis | reverse complement strand
AAGACTTCCTTAACCATGTAGTCGTGGATTTTTCTTTCACGAGTATTGAGGAACTATTTAGGTCAAAGCCAAAAGGGAACTTCCTTATCCAACTCTGCTAGACTTGTTTGAACCCTACAATTTTTCTTCAGGAAGGACACATGGAAGATTGGGTGGAGTTTTGAAGTAGTCGGAAGGGATAGTTTGTAAGTGTCATCTCCTATATGTTGAAGTACCTGATAATTCCCATAAAATATTGGTGCTAGTTTCTGGAAACCATTTTCATTAAGAGATGTCTTCTTATAAGGTTGGAGTCACAGGAACACCAAGTCACATCTTTGAACGATGTTGGTCGGCCTATTGCTTCATTATATTCTGAACTTGGTGTAGATTATCTTTCATATGAGTGATCACGGTGACATAGTTTGTAGGATGCGATCAACTTCATGTACTTTGGAAGATCCCAAGATGTAATAAGGTGGAAAAGGTTGGAATTTTCCATACACTACCTCATATGGAATCATCTTGGTGGCTTCATGATAGTAGTTATTATACCACCCTTCATCTAAAGGTAGCCACTATACCCATTGATGTTGTTTGTCTAAAGTGAAGCACCTCAAATAGGTCTCCAAACATTTTTTGACAACTTTTGTTTTACCATCAGTTTAGGAATGATAAGCTATACTGAGTTGGATTTGTGTGTCTGTAGCTTGAAAATTTCTTGCCAATTTTTTTGGGTGAAAGTGGGGTCTTGATCAGACAATGAAAGTCAGCATGCCATGTACTTTGAAAAATTGTTCCATGAAAATTTGAGCCAAAATGTTGGAGTAAATGGGTGTGGTAGAGCGCAAAAATGGGAATATTTGTAAAATATGTCAACAACCACCACGATGTCTGATTTGTTTCCTGACTTTGGGAGACTCGTTGTTATGTATAATTTATGATTGTGGGAAAAGGTATCTTCCCTAGACCTATGGATTGGTATAGAACAACAAAAGGAAAATAATATATAATTTTCCTTAGAGAAATTTGAGAATGGGAAATAGGCTTGCTTGAAATTCGTCACAATATTTACTTTCCTCCTCGCTTGTAAGCTCTTATCGTAGCTCCGAGTTCTATAATTAGAACATGTACATACAACCAAAACAAGCCAAGGATACATAACATCCACGTAACATAATTCAATTACTCTATTCAATGAATCAACAAGGAATTGAAATACATGAATGTAAATGTAACATGACACATATAGGAAAATAGTGTACTCTTTGTATTAATATAAATAGGAGATATTTTATAACCAAGAATAGTATTTTACCTTCTAGAGATCTCCCCAAGTTTACTTGTCCTTCCTTGTCATAAAGCACAAATAAATATCACCCTAATGCTTGAATATGATGACTCTCTTAGATTGAGGGAAGTAGCACGAGGGCATGAACAGTCTCCAAAAGAAAACCATGAAGTTATGGATTGTATTAAATTTATAGGATAGGGATGGTACTTTAGGATTTATCATAATGAGCTTGTTGGGTCTCCAAAATGTCATCTTTTTCATCATCTTTTCATTCAATTTTAACCATATTCCACTATATTATAAACTTACACTAAAACCATTTTCATGATCATATATGAGTTTATAATTATTATTTTCCAAAGAATTATTTTAGTATTTTGAGTGAATTTATGGTTAAATATTAGAAAAATAACATGTATTCACATATATATATAAAAGTTGGAATAGTTTTGTGATGTGTGTAGGCATATTTGAAGATTCTAGAAAATTCATATTTGGAATCTAAGTCTCAAATTCGAATTTCCTCCTCAAACTCTTCAATATTTGAAGAATATTTGAGATAATCATTCAAACACATTTGAGGTATAAAGAACATGACATTTTGATAAGATTTCCTATCAAATATTTTACGTACTAGGAGAGGATACAGAGATACATTAGCATGTTATTTCATTATTGCAATCCATGAAATATTTGTGGACCTAGGATATATTTTTGGATCTACATTTATTAATTAGTTATTTAAGTTTTTGTATAAATAGGAGTGCCTTCTCCATTCAATAGGAGGAACTATTGGAGCATAATTCCAAACTATGATGGAGTAAAATACATTTTATAAGTTCCTTTGTTATTTATTTTAGAGATTTTATATTCCTATTTTGTTGTAAGACGTAGTTTTATAATTCATGTAGTTTAATATATGTTTTTATATTAGTTTTCTTATGTTTTAATTTAGTTTCTTTTGCATATCAACAATATAACTCTGTTTAATGTTGTAATTGTGACTTTTCAACACTTGATCAAAGATGGTGATTTATATTAACAACAGTTTCTTAGAAACCAACTTGATGTAGTTTCTGGCTAGCCAAAATAAGTTATATCTTGAAAAACTAAAACATGAGTTTTGTGTAGAATGAGCCAATTTAGTTACAAAATGGAAATTTCTTCAAAATAGTGCATGATTTTGGAGATATTTGAAGCACTTTCAAATGTATTTTTTCATATTTTGTGTTGCAACCAACAAATATATCAATAAAAAAAAATGAACTGTCCATCAAATTAAGAAAGAGATCACTCATTTTGAACCTACATCAATCTAGTTTTTGAAGTTGTCACAATTCTCTCACATTTATATAATATTTTTAACTAAGAAACAATTTACATTTAAATGATCACTTAGGATTTGATTTATTTATTTGTTTAGATGTTTTATTTTCAAGTTTCTATTTGTCACTTCTTTCTTTCCATATTGCAATCAAGTTCTTGAGAAATATAAAAATACTATATATATATATATATATATATATATATATATATATATATATATATATATATAACAATCTCATTTGTGATTATAGTTGTTTTCTTTCATAGAAATAGATTTCAAATGCTTTCTATATTAAATTTACTCACTTTTATACATTATATATTTCCATGCGTTCATAGATTAAGTTTACATGCTTTCCTAGACTAACTTTTCAATGCTTTTTTAGAGTAATTATTCAATGCTTTTCTAGATTAATAATTCATTTCATGTCATTTTTTTTTATAGAGTAGAAATTTCTTTTATTCCAATTTATTTATTTCATAATTAAAATATAAACTCCTAGCATATACCGTGCCGAATACTTCACAAGTGTATGATACCAGAGTGAGAGTTTAATGTAAAGTAATTTAAATCATAATTAAATTAACCAACATTTTGGTGTTGTTGTCGATGAAGTATACATAGGATTTAGCTTTTGATTTAGACTTCTCTTTAATTTATGCAACTTTGGAAAAGAGATACGGTGATACGAGAGGTAAGAACTTGCAAATCACCATTATATGGTCTCTCTTAACCTTAGTTGATTAATTGCATCTCATTCTCAGTTTCATTCATTTTTGGTTGCATAACTTTAATTTCATTCATTTTAGAATGCATTCTAGAGGAAAATTCATTGCAGGAAAAACTTAAAAAACAAAAAAAATCAATTCCACAATCACCTACCATCCCCACTAGATCATGTGCTGCAGTAAGAACCACATCAACATCCACATCATAAGTTCCTACTTTTGTAGGTGGAAGAATACTGCCTCATGGAGCTGGAAATCATCGTAGAGGACGTAGAAAAAATGGATGGAAATGATGACAATGAAGGAGATATTTTTGGATTTCTCAATAAGGAAATTAATATAAATGTTAAAATGAAAAATATATCTCCATGTATACTTCTCAACTTCCATGGTATGAGATCAAAAGACCCAAAAATATTTCTTTTTTAATTTTAAATAATTTGTATATCCTATAATCACTTATTAGATGCTCAAAAATTGAAATTGTTTCCAGCTACATTGAAAGATAGATCTCTTAAATGGTTCATGTTTTTAGGGACTAATTCAATAATATCATGGGTTGATATGAAAATTATATTTCTAGAAAACGATAAATACCATTGTATACATCATGATGTTAAAGAGGAAATCTTTAAAATGAATCGAGAAGAAGATGAGAGCCTTGAGGGTCTTCTAGAGATATTTATGTATAATGTTAATGTTGAAAAGTGTAAATAGGCCGGTATTCATGTTGACTATGTAATTATTTACTTATGTAAAAATAATACAAAGATAATAAAATGTATTTTGTTGTACTTTATTCATGGGTTTCATGAGAAATATTTTATTATGTAGGTTAATAGACTTCTTCTTCATGTCTATTAAGTTTTTTTGTCTTCTAGGTATAAATAGAATTAAGTGTCACATACATGAAGGATCTAGTCTATAAATATATTCTCCAAGACCTTGTGGAAGAATGGAAGAAAAGATGGACAAAAAGCTCACAACATCCCTCAAACAAAGATGGAAGACAAGCTCTACATACAATGAATAAAGCCTTAATCAAATGCTAAAATAACTGCACTCTAGTTGGCCTCCAATCTAGGTATATGGCCGGATTATTAAGGAGAACTGTGTCCTATATATACACAGGTTCTGAGGTCAAATTGAGGTGAAAAATGAATTCGGATTACTTTGAACTCAAAGTGAGGAATTAAGACAGGAAAAACAGTGCAAATATTCTGAGTATAGTTGCAGATTCTAGAAGTGAATAAGGTGTGTATTTAAGGATTAATAAAGACACTATTGTTTAGGGTTTAATAGTATGGAACAAACCATATGCTGTGTTGAACGTTGATTTGTTGAAGAAGCTATGCAGATGGTTACCTACAAGACTTTACAGTGGAACAAAGCTGGTTACAAATGCCCGTCTAAAGGCAGGAAGGAGCGGATCTGTTCATAATATTTTTGTGATGTAATAGAAAATGTGGATGGGAATAAGTGAAGTATACACATACAGTTGTAACATTGATCTATATGAAGAAAGGTCTAGTGATAAATTGAAAAAGAAATAATTCAAAAAGTATAAGTAAAAGAGGAAGGTAGATATATGATTTACCTTCCTGTCTACAGCTTCAAGCATATGTCAAGTGAAGATGTTTTGTCTTCAATATTTGACTAAGAAATAAGAGAGGAAGATAAATCTACAAATTGAATTCTTTAGTGTTGGTACATACCAGAGAAATTAATGTAGAGGATAAGGATCAGTGTTGTGAGTATACAAAGAAGAAGTGACAAGGTCTTGGAATCATATAATCTAGGTCAAGGGTCTGAGTCTTGGTCATGGTACTTGTCATTTGAATATCTATCAGTAGAATTCTTTGCAGGTTTTCTTCTCCAAGAGGGATAGGTTTTTCCTTGGCTCTAGGAGCCTAATATTGTGTCTTGTGTATTTTGATAATTGACTTGATGGAAGACTAAATAAGATAACGAAGAGAAGACATAAGTGACTAAAGTAAGCTCACAAGTAATTATCAAGAAGATAATTTTAATTAATGATCAGTCCTCTAAATTCTCAATATGGAATCAGATCTAAGGTGCTGAAATCTAGGGCTGCTTGACAAAGAGGCACTCCAGGAAGCAAAAATCAAAGTTTGGGTGAAGAGTCAAATATGTTTGCAAGGAAGACTCTCAAAATATTCATCTCATTCAAAGGATCATATTTTCAAGAAAACAACATTTTCCATCAAAGATTTACATTCAAGACAGTGGTAGAAGAGGACATCCTTTACCATCAAGGATCCAAGATCACCTAGATTGAAGTTTTCTATCTAAAGAAGAAGTTCCTAACTTCTTCATCAAGGAAGCTACTAAAGGAGAAAGTCACTTACTCAAGTAAGTATCTATGAATTTAAATCTATCAAAATATCTCATTGTACAGAGAACAACAAATTGGTTGGGTTATCAAACTTTAAAGCATGGAATAAAAGGATAGATCTAAAGCTAATTGAAAATAAAGTTATGGGTTTCATAGAAGGATCTACAATTCAACCTCCAAAAGAAGACATTATAGCATATATCAAATACATGCAAGGAGACATAAGATCCCGAAGGATTCTTATAGAATCCATAAAAGACTCTCTCACTCCTTATGTATCAAAGATATAACCCTCAAAAGAAATATATGATAAATTGATGAAACTGTCCTCGAAAGGTTCTACAAAGGAAATAATATCCCTAAGATAAAAACTATACAAATTGAGAATGTCAACGGAAGGAATAATTCCATAAATGATGAAGATTTTCACAATACGAGAACATCTACTAAAGTTGGGTGAAGTAATGTCTGATAGAGAAATACTCACTATGGTACAAAATGTCTTACCGAAAGAATGGAGAGGTTCCACTTCCATCATCTATGGTAGAGAAGAAGCCACGCCATTCCAAAATCTAGGTGAGATAGAAGAATCAATATTGAAAGCAGGATCAAGTGTAGAAAATCAAGCCTTTCCCACCATGTCCAAGAAGAAAGGAAGATTCAGTAAATTTGGTCCTCAGAATAAGAAAGGAAATATGAACAAAGCACGATGCTTTGGATGTAATGATCTTGTGCATTATAAACGAGATTGTCCTAAATTTAGAAAGAAAAAGAGGTGAAAGGAAGAAGCCCATGGCTCATATATAATAGAAGAACCTGATGCAAAGAAATCTAAGAAAGAAGGAGCGAGGGATCTCCACTATGATTGAGATCATCTTCTCCTTTAAGAGATTTATGTTGGTTGTAAAATAGTATTGATAGGAATAGCGTATATTATAGCATCATGATAAAATCATGGTAGGAGTTGTTCGTGAAGCAACTACAGGAAAACCTCTCTGATAACGATACTGATGGAAGGCAGTCATCAAGATCAAGGGTGATCACGGAAACACAATTCTGGGATGTGATGACATATGAATGAAGTAGGTCAATGGAATGAAGCTCTTCATTCTAGTAATACTGCTACATGATGACTTAAATGATAAAGGTATGAGGTATGTATATTTTTATATGATGACACTAGATGATGTGAAGTCCTGTCATATGGTTATAGGTAATAGACATCCATATTTAGAAGTATGATCTGTTAGCCATCCATAAATTCTGTCATATCTCATGATGACTAAATAAGTCTTTTAGCTTTCAAGAAAAAAATTTTATGCAAATCTCTGAGTTCTTGAAGCATTATTGTGTTCCTTATCCTTCAGAGATCCATTTCATTGATAAACTTCACTAAATATTTCAAGAAGCCCTGCTAAGTATCAACGAAGACTGTTTTCAAGCATCCATATACACCATTTCACCTTCACAGTTACCCCCAAAATCCCTCCATATCACTCTTTATTCCTCTTTATCATAACATCCACTCATTCCTATCAAAATCCCCTTTTTTCCCTTTTCTTATCCTCCATTTTCCTTAAAAAACCCTTTAAGCCTTATAAAAACCCTTTATAAAGGTTTAAATCCCCTTTTTATACTTATCGGGACCCAAAAAAGGCTTAAAAAACCCATTCCTAAGCCTTTTTCCTCCCATTTATCATTTTTTTAGGCCTTAAGCCCCTGCAGGCTTACATTCCTTCGCCCCTTTATTCATATGACCGATGCCCGTAACCATGAGCTAAAAGACTTTAGCCCTTTCCATCTTCGCCCCCAGTCTTATCAGTCCCCACAAGACCTTGTCTCACGCCTACCTTAGCCCCTTTCCCTTGTCATTTCGTTTCTCCGCCCTTCATTCCCTCGGACGCATCTCAACTGTTGATCCCGTAGATCGAATGGCTCCCGCTAATCTTCACCTCTGAAGCCTACAACAAAACTTTTCCACTCCACGACAAATTTGCTGACACCAGCGCCGGTCCCACCAGCCATCTCATCGCCGATCAACTTCTCCCGTCGCATTCACTCCTCGCTGTAGATCTGGATCTCCCAGATCTGACGGCCCAGAACTCTTTTCGCGCAGACTTTGTCGAAATGGTTTAATGCCCAAAACCAACGCGAAATAAGTGGTTTCGGTAGGGACACGCGTCATCATCTGAACCATATCGCATTCATTTCAGCCATTACCACTTATCGCCTATCCCGTGCGCGAATACCACCTTTGGTATTCCCAAAACTGCCTATGCAATTTCCGGGCCAAGATTTAAATTTGAACCCTGTTCTTCGTGGTTTCCTCATGAAACCCTCCTCTATGCATTTCTCTCCTTCCGCATCGCTCTATAACCACTCCCACTGCCTTTGTAAGCAGTTTTAATCCAAGGCACAGGTTTTATTTAATTATTTGTTATTTGTTGCAGGTTTTAACGACGGTTAATGAGTAGGCCATCCCACAACAAAAATCAAGTTGCAGAAGCTTAGGATGATGATCCTCAGGCGAAATTAAATGCAGGAAAGGGACCTAGGGTTTTTTTCGAAGGTTTTAGCCAATGTGTCATGAACATTGGTTAAATCAATAAGACCCTCCAGCACTGAAATAGACACATGTCAGCAAACAATAAAGATCAACGAAGAACGGTGAAGACCGAAGACAAAAGATCAATCAAGAAGAATTAAAGTTTGAGCATAAAGCAAGAAGATCAAAGACTTAATCGAACAGATTATGGATAAAGCACAGTTAAAGACAAAACAAGTAAAGTTAAAACAGTCAGCAGAAAGGACAAAGACCAAAAGATGAGTTAGAAAGCCTAAAATCTAAATCAAAGCATAAATCATGATAGGTCAGCAAGACAGAAAGCTTCAAATGCCAGATAATTGAAGCTATTTACTTCTCCACAGGACCAAAATGCCACCTACAAGCCTATTTACCTCAGAAGACCCCCAAAGTTATTATAAAACAAAGATATTTTGTGTAGACAGCTCAAAAAGTTATTGCCAGCTTGCCAAATAAGCCCAAAAGTCAAGAAAATCAACTAAGTGGTTCAAAATAGTTAATGTAATATTCATTATGTAGAGTTAGTCTTAAATACATTTTTTCCTTGGGCCTTGCATGGTCTCTAAGGTCAAAAAACATTTATTCTGTCATTTATGAACAATTAGAGACCCCTTCTCCACTCCACCTCCTCATTCATCTATAAATATTAGATGAGGAGCTCATTGTTGGATGGTTGGATGGTTGGATTATTGTTAAGTGTAGAACTATTATTTGATTGCTGTTGGAGCTGCTGAGTAGTTGGAAATACTAGGTTGGGAAGAAAAGTATTGGGCTGTAATGACTTGCTGGACTTGAAGTATGTAACTGGTTTTGAACATCAATGAAATGAGCCGATTCATAGGATCCTGGTCTATGTTAATGGTGATGTTTTTCCTCGCTGTAATTTTTTTCTTTCATGTTATTCATTTTGTCCATTTTCTCTGATAAAGAACAGAAAATTTAGATTAGGATTTACTATGAAAGGTACCCTATTTTTGTCTGAAAGCTTTACCCTTTATGTTTTCTTCTAATAGTTGTTTTTGGAAATGATTCAATAGAGTATAACCAGTGGAAATGTTGGTAAGCCCATGTCTGTTGAGTAGAACTTGAGATACTGTTTTTAAATTTCTTGAAGAGTTTGCTAAGTAGAGTCCAAACTAGGGAAGTTTATGGCTAGCCCTGTCCTCTAGTTTTTCTCCAACAGTTGCTTTGAAAAGATCCCTTGAGAGTATGCCAAAAGCAGGCTAGATTCAAAGTTCCTGTCTGATCCTAGGCTATTTTCTTTGTTTATCTTGAACATTTTCTACTTTCTGAAAGTAGTCTTGAGGATTACTGGATTGTTGTCTTAAAATTTTGCTTTAATAAAGGTTTGCCCAAAGAATTCTATGGTTTGCCCTGTCCTTTGGCTTGCTTCAAAGAGTTACTTTGAAAGGCTTTTCTTGTTTTAGTGAAGTTAAATTCTTGTTTGATTTTAGCTTTGCTTCTTTCAAAATTTCTTAATGTTTCATACCACAACTCAATCTAAAAAGATCCTTTGATATAGATGACTTGCCCTATGGAAACCCTTGAAGAATTGTTGCACAAGTAAATCCTTTTTTGACTCCATAGCCGAATGGATTAATACTGTCTCTTGACCTATCTTCCTAGCTGAACTATCCTTTCAATCTTCTCCCACCTTCACACCTCACATGACCTTCTCGCCTAGTAATGCCCAACCAAAAGACCAAACAAACAAGTTCCTTGAGCTTCATAACTAGCCTAATATCATAATCAAAGCATTAAAGTATATTATTCTAAGACACTAATAGAGAGATCCCTCTCTGAATCCAGGAAGGCTAGATCCTAGGATTCCAAAGTGGTTTTGATGTGGGCCCTGTAGCATTTGTTCTTGCCAATATTGCAAAATATGGGGAACCAACATAGTGGTGACCATACTGGGGAAACTTGAGTAATAGATAACTTCAAAAACTCAGAAAACCTCCAATCTTAAATGAAACAAGTGTCAGCTAAGAATGGTTATTGATTGGTGATGGTGGACAACAACCAAACCTTGAAAACAAGTAAAAATCCTCCACCTGGAGACTCCACAACTCCTAAAGACCAAAAGACTCCATTGGTAGAAGACTCTAAACTGGTTGAAAAGACACAATGACCTTTTCTGATTTACAAACATGAATCCAAGAATACAACGAAGATATGCCCCAATGAGTAGAGATCATATCCCTGGGTTCCCACACAAAATGCCCTAGGTGTATTGGGATGAACACCTTGCTGTTTTTCAAGATGAAAAGTTTGATGACCCCTTGTTACATCTCATTAAATTTCATACACATGTATGGAAGATAAAGGTTGAATGGCATGAAGATTGCCTTACGAAAATGTTCATGTTAACATTAGAAGGAAAGGCAAGGGAATGGTATGAATGGTTAGAACCTGGTGGTTTTTTTTCTTTAAGAGACATGCACCAAGTGTTCTATGAAAATTATAAAGAAAACTCTCCATCCTTATCATGGGTTGAAAACTATTGTGATCAATCTCATAATATCATACAATACTTTATAGATAATGATGAGGATTTGGGAAATATGCATCCTGAAGATCTTCTGAAATCCATTCAAGAGTTCCATACTCAATATAAATTCATAAAAAAATAGATGAATCATTTGAGGAAGAGATTAACCAGGAAATAAAAGAAATTCCTTAAGATATCCTTGCAAGTACAAGTAATGATTCATTATCCCTTCTAACTGAGGCTCAAGAAGACATCTAGCCTCAAATTCAGTCTTCATAAGAGAAAGTGAATTGTTGTACTCTTGTCCAGAGAAAAAGAAAAATGCCTCCTCTTCTGACAAAAGAAAAAATCAGTCATATTATAAACAAACATCTAGCCTCTAAAACTTCATGCAAACAAAATACTCTTTCTCATTCACCTACTGAACTTTGTTGCCAAAAATCAGAAAGTGACCCTGTAAATCAAGTAAAAGAAAGACAAGTTGATAATCCAATATGTTTGATTGGTGAAATTACTTACATTGATGATTTTCCAATTTTTGATCAGTCTGATCATGATTTTCTCCAAACAGAAGTTAATCTTGCAGAGCCATCATTAGTAGATTTGTGGGAGGAAGATCAGTTCCATCAACTCCAAGAAAGTAATGAGCCAGTGCAGACTATCTATGATACTGATGAGGAAAGCCTTGGAAGTTTAGGAGTAAGTGAAGGATCTCTGAATCTTTTCTTTACTTCATTACAACTCATCAGGAATAGCTTTCATATAATTGGAAATCAACAATCTTTCAATTCAAATGTTGAGGTTGAAAAGAATGAAGAACTTCTTGAGCAAGTTGAAGATAAGGAGCCTTCTCCTGAAAAAGGTTGAGGTAGTAAAAAATGCCCCTGCTCAAGAATATGGTGACCTCCCCACAGAGCTCAGTCCACTCAATCAGAACATACAAGGACTACAAGAGGACAACACTGCAAAATATGATGAGTCCTCCAGTTCAGATAATAATGAAGATGAGGAAGAGTTTATTTTTGAAAATAATCTTAATCTTGACCGAGTGGATGAAAAAGTAATCCTGGTTGAAACCTACCTTTCAAATACTCACAACCAGGTATTATTTCAAGATCCCTATGCTGATTTTTTGAAGACATTTGAAGGGGGGGAAAAGGTTGTTAACAACATTTTGTTGCAAACAACAAGAGACATTTTAAATATTGCTGCTAAAGGACAAAAGAAATGGGAGTGGCCCTGTTTGTCCAGCATGCTCAAGGAGATGAGCAAAGACCAATCATGGAACCATCTAATTGATTGGATGTATTGGAAAAGAGAGTTTATCAGCTAAATATGTAAATTTTCAGAGTTAGAGTAGGATAGATAGGAAAGCAAAAAATCTCAGCCTGTGAGAATTTAGTTAGTTTTTTATTTTTTGCTTTGAGAAAGAAAAATGAAAAATATAAAAACAATAGAAAAAGAGAAAAGAGGGCAGAGAAAAGAAGAAAGGTACAGCCCCATACCAAAAAAAAAAGAAAAATCTGAAAGTGTGCAAGCTCAAATGCCACTACTTGTAAAAATTATTCAATCATACAGCCTAATCATGATTGAGTAAATTTGAATTTATGCTGATAGGTTAGTGAAGAAGATCTGCCAAACTGTCTAATCTTGGCTTATCAGAAGAATAGATTAGGATAGAAAAAAAAAGGGTTCTAACATGCTCAAAATCTAAACCAAGAAAGGAAAAGGAAAATGGCTCTAAACAGATCAAAACTTGAGCCAAAAGAAAGAAAGAAGGATATTCATAATTTTCAGATCTTAAGCCTTCAAAGTTTTGTTTTTTAAATATCTGTAAATAAAGTCTATGAGAAGCTTGTACATAATGCCATAGCCCCAGAAAATTATACTATTCAATCCTGGTTTGTTTATGTTTTAAATTTCCTGTTTTAGAAATAGAGAATATAGGTCTGTCAAACAGCTTAATCTTGACAGATAGTTAAATAGGTAGAGAAAAAATGAGTTCAACTGTTCAATCTGAACTCATGGAAGATACAAGGGTAGAATTGGATTATCTTTTCCTACATTCAGATAAAAGAATAAAATGTTGATGTCAAAGGGTTTGCAAGTCCAAATGCACCCACTTAAGAAAAAATGTTAAGAAATTAGGCTGTGTAGGTAGAAGTTTGGGAGAAAAATCATTTTGTCATGATAAAATGTAGATCACCTTTTTAAGCAGCATGATCAAAGATAAAAGAGGAATGTCAAAATTGTAATAAACAAGGCCCTGGTCTACTTTCCAAGATTATTCTCTGAGGTTCTTGACACCTCCAAGGAGCTGCCCTCCCCAAGTGGAGCCATTGTTAGCCATCCATAAATTCTGTCATATCTCATGATGGCTAAATAAGCCTTTTAGCTTTCAAGAAACAAAATTTATGCAAATATATGAGTTCTTGAAGCATTATTGTGTTCCTTATCCTTCAAAGATCCATTTCATTGATAAACTTCACTAAATCTTTCAAGCAGCCCTGCTAAGTATCAATGAAGACTGTTTTCAAGCATCCATATACACTATTTCACCTTCACAATTACCCCCAAAATCCCTCCATATCACTCTTTATTCCTCTTTATCCTAACATCCACTCATTTCTATAAAAATCCCCTTTTTTCCCTTTGCTTATCCTCCATTTTCCTTAAAAAACCCTTTAAGCCTTATAAAAACCCTTTATAAAGGTCTAAATCCCCTTTTTATACTTAGCGGGACCCAAAAAAGGCTTAAAAAACCCATTCCTAAGCCTTTTTACGCCCATTTATCATTTTTTTGGCCTTAAGCCCCTGCGGGCTTAAATTCCTTTGCCCCTTTCTTCATATGACTGACACTCGTAACCATGAGCTAAAAGCCTTTAGCCCTTTCCATCTTCGCCCCCGGTCTTATCAGTCCCCATGGGAACTTGTCCCGCACCTACGTTAGCCCCTTTCCCTTGTCATTTCGTTTCTTCGCCCCTTTTTCCCTCGGACACATCTCAACCGTTGATCCCGCAGATCGAATGGCTCCCGCTAATACTCACCTCCCAAGCCTACCGCAAAACTTTTCCACTCCACGAAAAATTTGCTGATGCCAGCGCTGGTCCCACCATCCATCTCATCACCGATCAACTTCTCCCGTCACGTTTGCTCCCCGCCATAGATCTAGATCTCCCAGATCTGACAGCCCAGAACTCTTTTCGCGTAGACTTTGCCGAAATGGTTTAACACCCAAAACCAACGCGAGATAAGCGGTTTTGGTAGGTACACGCGTCATCCTTCGAACCACATCATGTTCATTTCAGCCATTACCACTTACTGCCTATCTCGTGCGCGAATACCACCTCTGGTATTCCCAAAACTGCCTATGCAATTTCTGCGCCAAGATTCAAATTTGAACCCTGTTCTTCATGGTTTCCCCATGAAACCCACCTCTGTGCATTTCTCTCCTTCCACATCGCTCTATAACCACTCCCAACGCCTCTGTAAGCAGTTTTAATCCAAAGCGCAGGTTTTATTTAATTATTTGTTATTTGTTGCAGGTTTTAATGGCGGTTAATGAGCAGGCCGTCCCACAGCAAAAATCAAGTTGCAGAAGCTTAGGATGACGATCCTCAGGCGGAATTAAATGCAGGAAAGGGACCCAGGGTTGTTTTTGAAGGTTTTAGCCAATGCGTCATGAAAATTGGTTAAATCAATAATACCCTCCAGCACAGAAAGAGACACCTGTCAGCAAATAATAAAGATCAACGAAGAACAGTGAAGACCGAAGACAAAAGATCAATCAAGAAGAATTTGTTAAATACCATGTTAAGACACACACATGGTGTATGAGAAGAATAAACACCCACACACATTAGGGGAATTTTGAGGTCTAAAATGGGCCTCCTAAGGAAATTATAAAATAATAGTGGAAAAAATCAAATAAGATTTGATGACATCATCAAATTTTAGAGGAAAAAAATGAAAAAACTACTTTTTCAACTCATATTAATCCACTTTCCAAGCTTTTATCAAACTTTTTTTTAGAGTACCCCACTGATTTCAAATTTATTCTCATTCAGTATGTCGTATACTGATGGGTTCTACCACATGAAAAAATGAGAAATACATGAAAAACGTGATTGTAATCACGCTTTTTTATGTATTTCTCATTTTTCGTGTAGCAAAGTTCATCAAAAGTATGCAACATGGTACCTCCCTGGATGAGGAATTAAATTTTTACATCCAACAAGTACCTCCCCCGGCAAATTTATAAAAAACTTTAGGAGATAAGTTGAAAAATACGAGTTGAAAAAGTAGTTTTATTATTTTAATATTTTTTAATATTTTTACCTTTTAACTTAAAAAAATGCAATTACCCCATTGCTGAGTACATCATCAAATCGAAGAACATTGGTTCGTAAAGTTTTCATTTTTGTTGTACATTTTTCTTAGAGGCCCATTTTAGACCTCAAATTTCCCTAATGAGAGACTCAACACACAATGAAATATAAGCATGAGGCTTTCTTATTTTCCATTATACAAAGATGTACATTTATAGTACAATGGTGTGACTCTTGGTTTCATATTCCAAGGTCACTTGGACTCCATTGTGACTTTTCGCATTCCACACCTACCCATGTAGGATTAGGTGTTCCAACATCCCCCCTTAATCCGAAGGGGTATGTGTGAGTCCAAGAAAGGAGTTGTAATACAAATCTGCAAAGTATGCATGGCAGCCCTTGGGCTGAATCAACTCTCTGAAATGTTGGAAAAAGAGGTGGTTTAAGGATGACCACAAACACCGGAACGCAATACTTGTTGCAGTTCCCAGAACTCTTCCAAAACTGGCAAGAAGCTGAAGGCTTCTGCTAGAGGAATTGTCCCTCATAAAAAAGGGAGACCTTCGACCTAAAAGAAGGGAGGTCTGTCATCCGTGATGGTTTTAGGATTTACTAACAACTCAGAATGTCATTACTCGGAACTCAACTAAAAGCTGCAAGAAGTCAAGGGCTTCGTTAGGAGGAAGTGTCTTCAAGAAAGGGAGACCTTCGACCTAAAAGAAGTGGAGGTCTACTTTACACCTGTGACAGTTTTAGGATTACCAACCCAAAGATGATGGTTTAAGGTCGTCCACCAACCAAGGCATGCCCATGGGCATCCGGTACTCGGCTACATCTCCGAATTTGAATGAATTGTGGCTCGTGCTCACTTGAATCACGTATCTTCCGTTGCCAACTATGAACATGGGAATGAGATCATGGCCTGTGCTCGCTTGATCTGACGTCGAAGCTTGTACATGACCACCATTTTCCCCCCTGTCAGGGACAAGGTGAGATGATGGCGAAAACTCAACTGCAAGTTTGCTCAATATCTAAGAACAAGCTCTGACATGTGTTTTAAACATCTTCTTGGCTGCTGATGCCCATTGCCAAGAAGCGATCCATCCAAGATGAATCTTGGTTCTTGCAGGAGGCTGAGGCTTGTTTCTGAAGCATCTGTGTAAAGAATGAGTGTGCTGACCACAGTGCTTACATGGATGAAGATCAAAACAGTGATCTTTCATATGGCCAACTCGAGCACAATGTTGGCATTTCACAATCTGTGGTTGTTGTTGTGGAGCAGGATCTGGAATAGCTACAGGTGAACTGTCATACATGAATCCGACACTCTGAAATATGATGGGCTTGGTGTAGTCCGGAATATGAAAGGACACATCCTTGTCATATCCAAGACCAGTTCGGTGCTTGTTGTGGACAAGCTCTTCCCAAGGTCTGATGATGGGCTTGAGAAGTGCAGGTTGAACTGCTGCATCTGCATGTAAATCTGCTCTAGTGCAAGGAACTGAATGTGAATCCACTGGAGCTTTATCTTCTTGCTGCTGATGGGAGTCCTTCTCGATCTTCTGAGCAGAAACAGGTTCAGAATGGTGACTCTTTTGCTAAAGTTCATCCTGCTGAAGCTGAGATTCCAATTGCAAAAACTCAATCTTTTCTTGTGCATTTCGTAAACAAGTCTGAATATTACAAAGAGCATTCTTGCTCACTTTTATCATGTCATCAACATTGGAATGAATGAGGTCATTCAACAACTCTAATGCCTCATTGATTTTATCCATTTCAACAACTTAGGCTCAAAAAATGAAAAGGGTGTTGGCTTCAACCGAAAATGCACCCGTTTGCAATCTGATTCAACTTCCTTTCAAACAAATACAAATGACTCTAAAGAATTTCCAACTATGGAAATCTTGAAGTACAAAGTGTGCTCCTCAAATGATGGAGGACAATCAAAAATGAGTTACATCAATAACTCAAATTTACTGATTGCAATTATGAAGAAGCAATATCCACTCATAATACAATATTAGTTCAATACAACCTCACTGCAAAATATTTGTATGAATGTGCAGCAAAAACAACTTGTGCAAGAAGCCTTTAAGGTAGCTGAATTTTTTCTTCAAAGAGCTGTTTTGCACCAATAACATCTCGTCTTCAAATGTCAATTTATTCAGAAAATCACCCTTATGTCACAAATCACACAATGTCAAATTCACTTTTCTCTAAGTATATTCCATGCCATTTTCTCTTCCTCTCTGCTGTTCATTTCTCTCTTCCTCTCTCTCTTCGCTGTTTTTTTTTTTAATTAATTAAAAATAAATTAAAAAATAAATTAATTGGGATTAATTAAAAAAAGGGAATGAGGGACTGTAGTAAAAATGGAGGAGGGGGATTTTAAAAAAATTTAAAAGCTGAATTAATTTAAAAAATAAAAAGAAAATCGATTGTTTTTGAAAAAGGGGCGGAGGGGCAGATTGCAGGTGGGGTGTTCATGAAGGAGAAGTATGGGTTTTGAGAGGGGTCGTGTGAAGAGGGCTGGGTGTAGCGTAGAGTAGAGTGCAGTGCGTAGGACGGGGGAGGGGCCGTGCGAGTGTTGAGGGAGAGTGTGGTCGAGTTGTGAGGGCGTGGTCGAGTGGTGGTTTGAGTGCTGGGGAAGGTGGGGGTAAGGGAGAGTGGAGTGATAAGGGGATAGGGTGGAGCGTTGGATGCAGAGGGTGGGTAAGGGCTGTGGTGAGGGGGACGGGTAGTTGGGTAGCTTGGAGAGTGCAAAGAGCGTTGGGTGTGAGCGTGGGTTGTGGGAAGGGGAGCGGAGTGAGGTGAGGGGTTCAAGCAAAGGCCGAGGGGGAGCGTGAGCTGTGAGGTGAGGCGTAGAGAGTAGGTTGAGTGTGCAGCGAGTGGGGTAACGTAGAGGGTGAGGGTCGAGCGATGGGTTGGGTTGCTGTGTGGTGATGTATTGCTGTGAGTACATATGGCTATGGGTAGAGCGATGAGAGCAGGGTTAGGGGAGGCCGTGGGTTGCAGGGGGCAGGCTGAGAGCCTGAATAAATTTTTTATTTTTATTTTTTATTGTAATTTAAAAACAACAGAGATAGGAGAAATTGTAGATTCAAAGATTTGCAGGAAGCTGAAACATCAGAATTTTTAAGTAGTAAAATACAGCAGCATAGAATTGGAGTAGGATTTTCACGAAATTTTCAGCAGAAAACTTTGCAGATTTTTCCAAATGTATAGCAGAATTGGAGAATTTTCAGAATTTTTTCTTAAAAAACTTAGAAATTTTCTTCCAAAAACCCACTTTGAATAATATTCCAGCAGCTCTTCAAAATGCAGAATTTAAAAGGCAGAAATTGCAGGAAAAATGAGCAGTGAGAAAACCTTCAGATGCACAATGCTGCTTCTCTTCAAAACCAATGCCTGAGTGCTGCTCTTCTCAAAACAAATTCTGAATGCGGCAAAAAGACTGCTGCAGAAATCTCTGAGTGCTGCAAAAATTATCAAAATTTTTGTAGATATGCACAGGCCATAAACACAAATGGCTCACTCAAGGTTGAGCTGGTTATGGACTTCTCAGCTCTGATACCATGTTAAACACCATGTTAAGACATACACATGGTGTATGAGAAGAATATACACACACACACACAAGAGACTCAACACACAATGAAATATAAGCGTGAGGCTTTCTTATTTTTCCATTATACATGATGTACATTTATAATACAATGGTGTGACTCTTGGTTTCACATTCCAAGGTCACTTGGACTCCATTGTGACTTTTCGCATTCCACACCTACCCATAGAGGATTAGGTGTTCCAACAGAATTAAAGGTTGAGCATAAAGCAAGAAGATCAAAGACTTAATCGAACAGATTATGGATAAAGCACAATTAAAGATAAAACAAGTAAAGTTAAAACAGTCAGCAGAAAGGACAAAGACCAAAAGATGAGTTAGAAAGCCTAAAAGCTAAATTAGAGCATAAATCATGACAGGTCAGCAAGACAGAAAGCTTCAAATGCCAGATCACCAAATCTATTTACTTCTCCACATGACCAAAATGCCACCTACAAGCCTATTTACCTTAGAAGACCCCCAGAGTTATTACAAAACAAAGATATTTTGTGTAGACAACTCGGAAAGTTATTGCCAGCCTGCCAAATAAGCCCAAAAGTCAATAAAATCAACTAAGTGATTCAAAATAGTTAATGTAATATTCATTATGTAGAGTTAGTCATAAATACATTTTTTCCTTGGGCCTTGCATGGTCTCTAAGGTCAAAAAACATTTACTCTATCATTTATGAACAATTAGAGACCCCTTCTCCACTCCACCTCCTCATTCATCTATAAATATTAGATGAGGAGCTCATTGTTGGATGGTTGGATGGTTGGATTATTGTTAAGTGTAGAACTATTATTTGACTGCTATTGGAGCTGTTGATTAGTTGTAAATACTAGGCTGGGAAGAGAGGTATTGGGCTATAATGACTTGCTGGACTTGAAGTATGTAACTGGTTTTGAACATCAATGAAATGAGCTGATTCACAGGATCCTGGTCTATGTTAATGGTGATGTTTTTCCTCGTTGTAATTGTTTTCTTTCATGTTATTCGTTTTTTCCATTTTCTCTAATGAAGAATAGAAAATTTAGATTAGGATTTACTGTGAAAGGTACCCTATTTCTGTCTGAAAGCTTTATCCTTTATGTTTTATTCTAATAGTTGTTTTTGGAAATGATTCAATAGAGTATAACCAGTGGAAATGTTAGTAAGCCCATGCCTGCTGAGTAGAACTTGAGATATTGTTTTTAAAGTTCTTGAAGAGTTTGCTAAGTAGAGTCCAAACTAGGGAAGTTTATGGTTAGCCCTGTCCTCTAGTTTTTCTCCAACAGTTGCTTTGAAAAGATCCCTTGAGAGTATGCCAAAATCAGGCCAGATTCAAAGTTCCTGTCTAATCTTAGACTATTTTCTTTGTTTATCTTGAAGTTTTCTACTTTCTGAAAGTAGTCTTGAGGATTACTGGATTGTTGTCTTAAAAGTTTGCTTTAGTAAAGGTTTGCCCAAAGAAGTCTATGGTTTGCCCTGTCCTTTGGCTTGCTTCAAAGAGTTACTTTGAAATGCTTTTCTTGTTTTAGTGAAGTTAAATTCTTGTTTGATTTTAGCTTTGCTTCTTTCATAATTTCTTAATGTTTCATACCACAACTCAATCTAAAAAGATCCTTTGATATAGGCGACTTGCCCTATGGAAACCCTTGAAGAATTGTTGCACAAGTAAATCCTTTTGTGACTCCATAGCCCAACGGATTAATACTGTCTCTTGACCTATCTTCCCAGCTGAGCTATTCTTTCAATCTATTCCCACTTTCACACCTCACATGAACTTCTCACCTAGTAACGCCCAACCAAAAGACCAAATAAACAAGTTCCTTGAGCTTCATAACTAGCCTAATATCATAAAAAAAGCATTAAAGTATATCATTCTAAGACGCTAATAGAGAGATCCCTCTCTGAATGTAGGAAGGCCAGATCCTAGGATTCCAAAGTAGTTTTGGTGTGGGCCTTGCTACGTTTGTTCTTGCCAATCTTGCAAACTACCTGGAACCAACATGATCTATGAAGGAGGGTTTCTCGGTGCATTGATATATGAAATCAACACATATATATATCCTCATGGAATATGAGGTGGTTGTATATGAACGAGAAATTGGAAAATTTGTAAGATCCTGGGAATGAAGAATGTGAATAGAGGAAGAGATCATGAAATGCAACCATGTCAAGAGGTAGTTATCATCTGGAGGCCAAGAATATTTAGCTAGGAGATCTCCTGGGAGGATATGTAGACCCTAACAGAAGTTTGGTAAAGAAGAAGAACCTTTACAAAACATATCATTAGGAGATGTGTCAATCTGAATAAAGGATCCTGATGCCTACATGAATATGTCATGGTGAAAGATCATCATTGAGGTACCTTTTGTTTTAAAAGTTCATATATATATTTTTATCTGGATGAATTTGTGCAGGGCTTCTAATCACGAGAAAGGATGTATGATCCTTGGAGATGATTCGAAGGAAAACAACATGGCATAACGATGGAACATATGAGAATAACTGATGAATCACTTTCTAATAGTGGACATAACTCGTGACTGAAATTGATGGATGACATGTGCCCTATGAAGCCAAAAGTTGAATATTCCTCAATATCAAAATCCATGACATCGAGGGGAGGAATTTTTCATGAGTAGTTGGATTGTTGCTACATGATCTTGGTTGAGAGGGAGCCTAGTGATAAGTTTCTTGCTTGGAAGAAACTTGATGTTCTTCCTGTGTTGAGAGGGAGTGAAGTATGTTATTCTCTATTACATGTGTCATGCACTAGACCAGGACTAACTGCTGTAAGTCTTAGTGAAGGCAATTTGAAGAGAATGGATAGACACATCATTATGGTCTTCACCTGGAAGACATAATGGAGGATTGGGTAATCATCTGACATTCGATACTCTTGGAGAATTAGATAGGGAATTCAAGATAAGAGTATTAGTGGATCGATATTCTTTGAGGGTTGGATACCCAAGAGAAGAATAGTCCAAGAAGTTCATACTCTGGGAACACCTAGGTGGGGTATGTACCTTGGAGAGACAATGACTATGGTGTCTATTAGTCATGTGTCTTGCCAGCATTGTAGCCCATTGTCTCGTTGAGAGATGGGGATGTTAGTCAAGGCCTTACACTAGGACAATGCTGGTTGATATGATATTATACAGATGCAATTACCAATCCGATTCTTCTTATGAGATTATTCAGTTTGAAAGTGACCATGGACCTGTATGAATACCTCCATGGTTAAGAGGGAGTGTTGAAAAGTGTAGCTAGGTTGGTCTTCATGTTGAATATGTAATTATGCACTTATGTAAAGAAGAAGACAAAGATAATAAAATGTATTTTGTTGTACTTGCTTCATTGGTTTCATGAGCAAGATTTTATTATGTAGGTTAATAGACTTCTTCTTGATGTATATTAGGTTTTTTTCTTCTAGGTATAAATATAATCAAGTGTCACATACATGAAGGATATAGTCTAGAAATATATGCTCCAAGACCTTGTGGAAGAATGGAAGACAAGCTAGCTAGAAGACAAGATCACAACAACCCTCAAACAACGATGGAAGACAAGCTCTACATACAGTGAAGAAAGCCTTAATAAAATGCTAGAAAAACTACACTCTAGTCAGCCTAATTTACAATGATAAAGTCGGCCTGCAATCTGGGTATATGGTTGGCTTATTAAGGAGGACTGTGTCCTATATATACACAGGTCCTACGATTAAATTGAGGTGAAAAAGGAATGCGGATTACTTTGAGCTCAAAGTGTGGACTTAAGACAGGAAAAACAGTGCAGATATTCTGAGTATAGTTGAAGATTCCATAAGTGAATAAGGTGTGGATTTAAGGATTAATAAAGACACTATTGTTTAGGGTTTAATAGTTTGGAACAAAGCGTATGCTGTGTTGAACATTGATTTGTTGAAGAGGCTCTATGGACAATTACCTCCAAGAATTTATAGTGTAACAAAGCTGGTTACAAATGTGTGGCTAAAGGTGGGAAGTAGCATATATGTTCCTAGTATTGTTGTGATGTAATAGAATTTGTGTACGAGAGTCATTGAAGTATACACATACAGTTGTAACGGTGATCTATATGAAGAAATTTCTAGTGATAACTTCAAAAATAAATCAGTGAGAAAGTATATGTAAAAGAGGGATGTAAATCTATGATTTACCTTCCTGTCTATATCTTCAAGCATATGTCAAGTGAAGATGTTTTGTCTTTAATATTTGACTAAGCAATAGGAGAGGAAGATAAATCTAGAGACTGAGTTCTCTAGTGTTGGTATAGATCAAAGAAATTAATGCAAAGGAAAAGGATCAATGTTGTTAGTATACAAAGAAGAAGTGACAAGGTCTTGGAATCATATCTAGGTCAAGGGTCTGAGTCTTGGTCATGGTACTTTTCATTTGAATATATATAAGAAGAATTATTTGCGGGTTTTCCTCTCCAAGAGGGAGAGGTTTTTCCCTGGCTCTAGGAGCCAAATCTCGTGTCTTGTGTATTTTGATAATTGACTTGATGAAAGACTAAATAAGATAACGAAGAGAAGATATAAGTAACTCAAGTAAGCTCACAAGTAATTATCAAGAAAATAATTTGAATTAATCATCAACCCTCTAAATTCTCAAAAGTTAAGAGGGAAATATTGCATAATAAATGATTTGATATATTAAAAACATTCTTACGTAGAGAAATGATAGATGAATGGATTGATATTTGTAATTTCATGGGAAAAGGAGATGTTTCTATATTATCATTTGAAGATATTTATGATCTACGTAATCATATATCAAAAGGAAAAAAAAATATGGTAGATCCCCTCAAGATTTAGTAAGTATGTCAGAATGAGAGTCGGTAAGTCGAGTTGAACTTGGAAATTTTCTTGATAATTTGAAAACAAATATTCTTGGTAATTTAAGTGAATAGGTTGATATGCCAAGACAAAAAAATAAGAAAAAAATTGAGAATATTTCTTCATCTATAATTTTCCCTAAATGTAGAAAGAAACATGCTTTTCTTGAATGTCCAATTGATAAGATTGACATTTGTGTCATATGTGCATAATCACATGCTACTAAGGAATGTCTATCATTTCCACAGTTGCATATTGTTTACCAAAATAATAATGGAGAAACTCAAGCACTAGAAAAGCTTTGTTATGTATGTTGAAGAATGCCTTGGAAGGCCTGTCAAATCAGTGTGATGCAAGATCCTTGTTCACAATTTAAAGCTTATGCACAACAATCTCGATGTAATTGGTGCACAACCTTTTGTTGGAAACCATGGCCATCTCAATCCTAACCTCAAAATAAATCTTGGCAACAAGTTTGGAAAGGGCCTTATGTAATAAATCTACCATATCCTCAATATTTTCCTCACTATCCTCAATATGAATCTCAATTCTATCTATACAATTCACCTCCACCACAAACTCATTTTCAACCTCATTTGATCTAATTCAACATTTATCATTACCACCTATGAAACCACCATAAATACCCATTCCAAATCAACTACCTACATAACCATTTCTGATACACAACAATAAAATAACTCAGTCCACTTACAATTCCAAGGTACAAAATATTCAAACAACTCCTCTTGATCTAAATGATATTCATATTAGATCAGGAAGAGTACTGTAAAAAATATTACCTAGCTGTCATTGAAGGAAAACATCCAGAAGAAGAAGATTTAGATGAGCTCCAAGAATCATTGATGCTCGTTGATGAAGAGAAGTTGTTGGAACCTGAGATTGAAGAGTTTCTTGCATGCCTATCACTAGATTCTATGAATTGGGATCACATCTTAGAACACTTTCATGCCATGATATCAGGAAGACAAGGAAGACATGATTACATTGAATCTTGGTTCAACACAACCATTAGATCCCAGTTCTCAATTCTTCAATATTTTCTGACATCATCTTAATTAAGGGATTTGGTATCACATATACTGGTATATATCAAATTGTATATTTCAAACTTGCATATGGGTTTATTTGTCATCATGTTATGCACATGGTTCCATTGGAAGTATTCCTACACTTGAAAGAGATTTTATTTTTCAAAGTAGAGTAGGAAAGAATAATAAAAAAAGGAGAAAAATAAAAATATATTTAAAAAATAAAAATAAATAAAAAGAAGAGAAAAAAAGTATTGTTGTGAATTCTATTTTACTAGCGCAAATGGAAACGAGCTTTGTTGAAAACTAGACAACTGACGAGTAAAGTTCACAACAAGTTACGTAATTTCATGTTAGTTTCAATACTTCATTATGTTTCTTCAAATTATTTTTGGCTCTATGGTCAATTTGGTTGATGTGGGATTCCTTAAGGCCTACCTTCCAACAAATCTTGTCCTATCGACTTCAACACTTTATCTGGGACCGAGATGAAAGATTCTTTCAAGTGAGTTGGAGCATGCATACATCAATGGAAAGCCTCTTCGCTGACAATAATGGAAATATGACAATGTCTCTTGATTGTTAGATCTTGTTGTTGACTTGACTTCAACACATTTATTCATACCTGTCAATATTGTACCTTGACATTCATTTACAATATTAGTGAGTTGTCTCACATTGGTTAATGATTGACATTAATGACCGGTAATCGAATTGATTATTTCTATTTTCGACTTCAACTAAATCCATTCACATAGATTGATTTGTACTAATAAGGATTATATGTGTAGGCTATGGTTTATGATATCAACAACAACTGAAAACAACGTTCCATTAAATCAAGGTTCAATTCCTAGTTCGAGTAATAAGATGGAACAAAGGCTCTGATTTTATATTTCATCCTATATTAATACAACCGAGAGAAAAGAAGAAGCATAATAGATTATTTCACTTCACATTCCATGATCAATATTAACAACCAAGATCTTCAAGATGCATAGCCTATGCATTTTTCATGTAGGTGAAGGTATGTTGTTTTCTAATATTTAATCAATAATTCCTTAAATGTTAAAAGACATGTATTTGGAAAATTTCCCATATGAAATTTATTTCCCCATTTTTCAAATATAGAAAACACCTTTAGTTGGCGCAGATATTCATTAACATTTTTCAATTCCATAATCCATAACCTCATTTATTGTTCACCAACATGTTTCCCCCAACTTACTATTGTTTCTCTTCAATTCAAAGATGAAAATGTTTTGGAATGATTTAGATTGTGAAAAAAGATCAATTTATATGTATATAAACGAGTCCTCATTTTGAATGGATTTTCAAGTATTATTTTTCCAACAAAAATAAACATAAAACAAAAGTGTCGCTACACAAGAACCGTCACCCGCAATACTTGCGGTTGCGACACAAGACTCAACAACAAGAGCTGCAACTTAGATATATTTCAAAGAAGTCTCTACAAGATCAATCTCCAGAAAAAAAAAAAAAAGAATTGAAGAAGACTTTTCAAAAGATGAAAATCTTGGAAAAGTATCTCAAGTCACAAAAAGACTTGTTGATAAAACATAATATTTCACTCCAAAAGGCTAGAGAAAATGAGATGAATTTAGTTCATAGGAATCAATGCAAGGTTGGATGAGGACATGCAACACCTTAAGTTGGGGTGAAATGTTGGGTCTCCAAAATGTAATATTTTTAATTATCTTTTCATTCACTTTTAACCATATTCCACTATATTATCACCCTAGGGTAAGACCATTTTCATGATCATATATGGGTTTATCATTATTATTTTAGTATTTTGAGTGAATTTATGGTTAAATATTAGAAAAATAACATGTATTCACTTATATATAAAAGTTCGATGAGTTTTTTGATGTGTGTAGGAATATTTGAAGATTCCAAAAAAGTTGTATTTGGAATCTAAGTCTCAAATTCGAATTTCCTCTTCAAACTCTTGAAGATTTGAGGAATATTTAAGATAATCATTCAAGAAAATTTGAGGGACAAAATCATGAATGTTTTGATAAGATTTCTTATCAAATATTTTAGAGATTTGTGAGAGGATGTGTAGAGATGTTACTTGTTAGATGTTAGCACATGGTTGTAACCACATGAAATATTTATGGATCTAGGAGAGATTTGTGGATCTAAATTTATTAATTAGTTATCTTAGTTTTTATATAAATAGAAGAGCCCTCTCCATTCAAAAGGAGGAACCCTTGGAGCATAATTCAAAAATATGGAGTAAAATACATTTGATAAGTTATTGTGTTACTTATTTTAGAGTTTTACATTCTTATTTTGTTGTAATATGTAGTTTTATAATTCATGTAGTTTCATAATATATGTTGCTTATATTTGTTTTATTATGTTTTACTTTAGCTTCTTTTGAATATCAGCAGTGACACTTCGTTTAATGTTGCAATTGTGAACTTTCAACACTTGAAAAAGATGGTGATTTAGATTAACAATAAGTTCGAAGAATACAATGTATGACACTTTTCGTGGCCAAAATGAGACAAATATTGAAAAAATAAAACATGGGTTTTGTGTAGAATGAGCCAATTTAGCTACAAAAAGGAAATTTATTCAAAATATTACATGGGTTTGGATATATTTGAAGCTATTTCAAATGTAATTTTTCATATTTCGTGTTGAGGCAAACAAATATATCAATAGAAAAAAGAATTTTAATTGTCCATCAAATTAAGAAATAAATCACTCATTTTGAACCTAAATCAATCTAGTTTTTGAATTCATCATAATTCTCTAACATTTCTATAATCTTTTTAATTAAGAAAAGAATTACATTTCAATGATGATTTAGGATTTTATTTATTTATTTCTTTTAGATGCTTTATTTTCAAGTTTCAAATTGCTACCTCATTCTTTTCCATATTGCAATCAAGTGTTTGAGAAATATAAAAATACAGGAAAAATATATTTTAATTCTAAAACATTCTCATTTGTGATTAGAGTTGCTTTATTTCATAGAAATATATTTCAAATGCTTTCTAGATGAAATTTACTCACATTTATAGACTAGAGTTTTTCATGATTTAAAAGTATTTTTTTTTGTAAGTCAATATTTTATTCATGGTTCCAAAAAGAGGTACATCAAAAGAAAAATGATAGTAGTCTCACCCCGACTAGGTTTATTGACTACCATTGAAAGCATATGACAGTGAAACAGAAAAATAAAAAGAGACACAATCAACAACTTAAGAGGCCACGAGCACTAGTAAACAAACATAACTTATATAACACCTATATCTACGCTAGTCATAAGAAGTGGAGATTGGGATGTCTGGGCTATTCCAGGAGGCGACAGAGGATGAAAGGAGCATTGTACATGCTCCTATAAATGGGCCATCTAGACCTCCAACTTCTAAATCTTCTTTGATAACAAATAATGGCCTCTCCAGACCACCACTACATGCTCTTGCAAATGGCACTAGAAGTGATGAATTTTGTTCAAAGTTGCTATCAATTCAGTATGATCTTCCTGTCAAACCTCCTCCAAAGTCTTGAGATGCACCAAAATTGGCTGAATCAAGTCTCGACATTGCTCAACATAAAAAGCTTGTTTTTTTATCATGACCTCCATGACGCGTCGACACGCGATGCCTAGAACCACCACGATGAGCTCGACCCCCATGCTGTTGGACCAGCGAGGTTAGGCCACGATGACCCACCGTAGAGCCCCTATTTCTACCACCCCAAGCAGTAGGTCTTGCATGCCCAAAGAACACCGACCAACCACCTCGTCTCCCTCATGAAGCCGCATGGCTTGACCCACCTCCGCTCTACCCACCCCAAACTGGGACACGACTACCACTTACTATCTCAAGCTGAGACCTAAGTGAGGTCATGCCAGAGCTACTTGAATTGGGTTACACTTGGGTGGAGGAATTCCCTAAATGAGGGAAAAATCGTATAACGTGATGAAAAGTGAAACCCACTATAAGGTAGGTTCACCTTCATTAATCAAAATGAACCTGCAACCTTCAGATCTATGTCAAAGTTGCAGATTCATGTAGCCGAAACTCGATCCTGGGACCTATGGGTTATAGGCCACCATGCTTCCATTGTGCCACTTCCAATGTTTACATATATATCAGAAGCACTAAACCCATCTCCAATCCTTTATGCGCTTTAAAACCCAATGTCTCCATCTTTGGAAATGTAATATTAAATTACACTTTTACGACAATGAAACCCTTTGGAACATTTAAAAGTTCTCAACCAATGTTTTAAATCTTCCAGAATATTACTTAACTTTCGGATATGTAATAGTAAACAACGTTTATTATACACAAGGCTTAAGACCCCCTCAGCCCACATAGCCAGACTTCTAATGATTAATAAACTCTATTTCATAAGTTGTCAGGTCCAAACCTTGATTAACTCCCTTGCAGCTTTCCACATGAGTGCCATCGGATCTTCCACAGACCCGATCAGATGACAATCGCATGAAATCGACCCCGGTGCTTTAACCCTCCAAAAGCACGCAAAATCAGTGGTATTGAGCTTATGACATGGCTCAATGTGATTGGATCGCATTTGAAAGAAAGAAAACCGCCCTCAACTCAATTGCTGTGCGAGACCAATGGTATGTCGTTCCAAAACTACACACCGAAAAACCTGAAATTTTGATTGTGGTTGAAGTCAAATGTCACCGAGTTTCAGATTAATTTCAACTCCGCTGCAATCTTAATACACCTGGATTTATATCACTGTCCAATCTTTAAAACAAAGAAACCCAGAATTTATCCGAGTTCTTTGTATCCTGTACACAGAGTTTAAGTATGTTTAAATCTACCATATTCTGCAACAATCTCACGCTATGACATTATGTTTACACTTGGATCTCCATCGATCCTCACAGTGATCGATGGTCGATCAATAACTTGTAATACAGGATTAAAGTCATAAAACTAAACCAACAAATCTAGATCATAAGTAACCGTTACTCAGACACACAAAATACTGATAACACATATTTTATATGTATACAAAACCTCAACTATAGTCTAAGGAATTTCAGCCTTAGTCAATAAATCCTTCTTGCAATTACATTGTATTTTCACTCGCACTCCTCGCACACAATACATGATTTATTTTATATAGATTTTTACAAAGGCGTGAATCAGTTAAGATCCACAATTTCTATCCTTCATTCGCTCAACAAATTCATCATAAATCTCTCGTTACATATATGGCAGATAATTTATAATTAATTAAACCATATCACTAGCAGAAATATAGCTCTGTTTTAACAACTTTTTGCCTTGTTTTACCGTGACTGTCCGCGTATCCTCCTTTCAGCTTTGGATGTCAGTTTTAATTTAAGTTCGCTCAGATGCCCTTGCATCAGACTCTTGAGGCACAAAAATTTTATGACCTCCTAGTCATATGTCTTCTACATCTGTTAGAAATTCTACCCACATAATTGTGGAACTAATTTTTGTGATCTTCTTGTAACAACATCTTGAAAAATTATACCTACATCCTCTGTGGAATTGTCCTCTATGAGCTGCAACAAAACCTCTGCAATAGCAAGTCCTCCCTGCTACCAGATACCTCACCAAGCTTCTCTTCTGAGCTTAGTCTTTCAGCATCTCTTTGGTTTGCTTCTGTGGAACCATTGAGCACTCCTGCTCTAGGCTGTTGCAATCTTCTCACCTTCCTCTATTGCTACCTTCACAAAACATAAAAATCACAAGCTTACAAAACTGTACCTCTTCCTTCTTTGTCTGCAAAATCCTTCTTCGCAGGAAACCCACTCAGATACCACTTGATGAAAAGTGAAACCCACTATAAGGTAGGTTCACCTTCATTAATCAAAATGAACTTGCAACCTTCAGATCTATGTCAAAGCTGTAGATTCATGTAGCCGAAACTCGATCTTGGGACCTATGGGTTATAGGCCACCATGCTTCCATTGTGCCACTTCCAATGTTTACATATATATCGGAAGCGCTAAACCCATCTCCAATCCTTTATGTGCTTTAAAACCCAATGTCTCCATCTTCAGAAATGTAATATTAAATTACACTTTTATGACAATGAAACCCTTTGGAACATTTAAAATTTCTCAACCAATGTTTTAAATCTTCTGGAATATTACTTGACTTTTGGATATGTAATAATAAACAATGTTTATTATACACAAGGCTTAAGACCCCCTCAGCCCACATAGCCAGAGTTCCAATGATTAATAAACTCTATTTCATAAGTTTTCGGGTCCAAACCTTGATTAAATCTCTTGCAGCTTTCCAATTGAGTGCCATCGGATCTTTCGCAGACCCGATCGGACGCCAATCGCATGAAATCGACCCCAGTGCTTTGACCCTCCAAAAGCACATGAAATTGGTGGTATTGAGCTTATGACATGGCTAAATGTGATTGGATCGCATTCGAAAGAAAGAAATCTGCCCTCAACTCAATTGCTGCACGAGACCAGTGGTATGTCGTTCCAAAACTACGCACTGGCAAACCTGAAATTCTGATTGTGGTTGAAGTCAAATGTCACTAGGTTTCAGATTAATTTCAACTCTACTGCAATCTTAATACACCTAGATTTATATCACTACCCGATCTTTAAAACAAAGAAACCCAGAATTTATTCGAGTTCTTTGTATCCTGTACACACAGTTTAAATATGTTTAAATCTGCCATGTTCTGCAACAATCTCACGCTATGACATTATGTTTACACTTGGATCGCCATCGATCCTCACAGTGATCGATGGTCGATCAATAACTTGTAATACAAGATTAAAGTCATAAAACTAAACCAATAAATCTAGATAATAAGTAACCATAACTCAGACACACAAAATACTAATAACAAATATTTTATATGTATACAAAACCTTAACTACAGTCTAAGGCATTTCAGCCTTAGTCAATAAATCCTTCTTGCGATTACATTGTATTTTCACTCGCACTCCTCGCACACAATACAGGCTTTCTTTTATATATATTTTTACAAAGGCGTGAATAAGTTAAGATCCAAAATTTCTATCCTTCATTCGCTCAACAAATTCATCATAAATCTCTTGTTACATATATGGCAGATAATTTATAATTAATTAAACCATATCACTAGCAGAAATATAGCTCTGTTTTTACAACTTTTTGCCCTATTTTACCGTGACTGTCCGTGTATCCTCCTTTCAGCTTCGGATGTCAGTTTTAATTTAAGTTCACTCAGATGCCCTTGCATCATAACGACTTTCCTGACACCACTTGAATGAACCAAAGACCAACCACCCGATACCTCCCTAGATCTCCACGCACACAAGGGAACCACTGACCCTTCCTGAATCTCCACACCCCACGGAACCAAGAACTTATAGCACACAATACTAACACCAATAATGAACCAGAAAAAATCACCTCCCTTGAAGTGGTTGTTCACAAGTCCTACTAACCAAAGCCCGAGAATGACGCTCCAATGTCTCCACCTAGCATCACATAAAATTGTAAGTGGATAAGAGAGGAACTCCTCTACTTTCCCACTCCAAAAAATAACAATTCCCAACTAACCTAGAATAAAACCACATAGAATGAAACAAAAACGATATAATACCACCCCAAATAGATGACCATACCCTACCTTCGTTGCAAACTCACACCTACGAAGCCAAATTCACCAATTAACAATGACGCACACCTAAAAGGAAGGGAGGAAAAGCCGACAGTGATGCAATCACCTTGACTGGACTGACGAACCTCTGTAATTACCACCTATTCCCCCAACATCTACACCCTAGACACCAATACTCTCACATACACAGAATTTACAATGAACACCCCCACCACCCTCCATAACATTGAGACTCTTGCCACCCCCCTTGAGACTGAAGATGATTTCAGACTTCACATGCCGAAAATAACTTACAATTGTACTCACGGTGCTATGGGAGGGAAGGGAGTCCATCCCACTCACTTGAGGACACGTTCCTAACATGATTTCCCAAGTATTCCATTGAGAATGATGTCCTCTCTGTTTCCCACCCCCATCGGGGACCATGATTTCGTAGAATAAGTTTACATGCTTTCCTAGATTATTTTTTCAATTCTATCTTATATTAATTATTCAATGATTTTCTAAATTAATATTTCATTTCATGTCATTTAATTTGTTTATATAGAGTTGAAATTTATTTCTTTTGGAATTTAAATCTAAACTCCTAGCATATATTGTGTCGTATACTTCCTAAGTTTACGACACCAATTGACAATTTAATGTAAATTAATTTAAATCATAATTAAATTACCCAACAAAGCTTGAGATCCACTTAAGTTGGGAGGATGAGCTAAATGGATAAGAGGTGAAGTCTCCAAGGTAGGATCAGATAGGATTTGAGATTATTATCCATAGTATATGTTTAAAACAACCCCTGGAAGATTCTGGAAGAGGAAGCTTTAGAAACCTTTTTAATTTTCCCGAATTTATAAAATCAAAATACCCTTAGCAAGGACCAATCAATGATGAATAACATTGGTGGAGAAGGGAGTAACCAACACTGAATACAAATTTCTTAAGGAGCATGGTGCATTGGGGTTAAAAACACTAATTTTGAGCAATTAATCCCAAAAACTTAGATGTTTTGGAAAGGTCATGCTTAGGGATGATGACAACATGTTCATGGATGCTAATTGATCCAGTTTGTAGGCCTATTGAATAGATGTGGAAAAATGGACTATAACAGATTGCCCCCTAAAGTGGAAAGTCTGAAATGACTGTTGATTACTGAATTTATTTACCTTATGACAAGTTTGTATCAAGAACAACTCATCAAGACCATCATCTATTACAATATATTTTCATCATGATATCTTTGTTTAGGGAGGCATACCTATTCTCAAGACATAATATAACATTACATGTATAATGATCAATGATTCATGTCCACTAATGAAAAGGCGTGGAATCATGATTAGATGATTATTTTTATGATCATAACCATCATATTTTGTAATCTTGCATATATTCGGGGTTTTCTATATCATTCACTCAGTTGTTCAATGTACAAGGATAACCATGCGAATGAATTAGCTAAAGTTAAACATGGTAGACACCATATTATTATCGGCCAATGATGTAAGTTGTTAATAGATGTGAGAGAAACCACCGATGATGTTAATGGTTCTCAAGGAACCATATTGTTAGTGTAAAATCTTAAACCCAGGTGTACAAAAATATCCTACTTTAGCTACAAGTGACAAGTATCCCTAATAACAAAAATGAATACTTAATCCTTTAGATCAATAATAGAAAGTTCAAACAAATCCTGTAAAAACCCAGATCTATGCAGTAAAAGTAGCTAAACAATGAAAATAAATACCAAATGATGCAAAAATAACTCCAAGTAACCAATGGAAAATACAAGTTTAAATAATGATATTTTATATTATATAACACCTCATGAACGAAACAAGTATATGTTACTAGTCCCCATCAATGGGATGGGTTCTTGGTTGTCCTCAATGCTTCAACTTCACAAATATTTCTCTCTCAATGGTGTAGAATGTTGGGTGTGGAGCCTGATTATATTCTTTATTTATGTATCACAATGTTGGACCCATGTTCTTAATAGGGCGGCAACACCATTGATCGTTTGAACGATGCCTGGGGGGTCCAAGGGGCAGGGGTGGCTGCAACTTCATGGAGCCCCCCCCTAGCGGGGCGTTTTAGGGGCAACACCCCCAAAGCTAAAAACATATGTAAAATTTCCTTGTAAAATATTGTAATTTCTAGCAATCTGAGCCGTTCATTAGGCGGATGATTTGACGGTAAAAGTTATGTTTAATTTATGGTTTTTTGCCCTAGAAGGGAACCCCTTTGTTTTATGAGGATATTGTATTGCGGCTGTGTATGTATGAGTATTATGAGCGAGAAACAGAAAGAGAGACTGTGAGAGAGAACATAGGATATTATAGCGGATCTGCTGTAGGTTGTGTCTCTTTATTTTTCTGGATAATAGAAAGGAAGGACTGGTTGTTCAGGGTGGACGTAGCCCAAATTGGGTAAACCACGTATATCTGTGTCTCTCTTGTTTTATATGTTTTCTGTGTTTGTGTTTCTGCATACTTTGTTTTCCATTTCTCTGTACTATATAATTTTCTAACATAGAAAACCCAAAACATGTGATGAACTCAACTGGGAGCTCAAATAGCAAAAGAAATTAATAGCAATAATGAGAGTGATCAAAGTGAAGAATGAATGGAAAAACCCTCCCATTTATAACAAAATATTGAGTTATACTAGATAATGGAGAATAATAAAATATTATTAACCATAATCTGGATCTAATCACTTGGAATATTTTGTTGGAGGGAAAATATATTTAAATTGGTTAAATACCTTTATTTAGAAATAATAAACAAATAAATGATTTATTTATCATTTCAAGAATGTGGTTAAAGTATAATAAACAAATAATGATTTTTTTAATTATTCCTAGGTGATTTAGTCAAATTTAACAAGGAATTATAACTAAAAAATGATTTAACTAATTATCCCTAGAGAAAAATAAGAAAAATAAGGATTTATGTAATTATTTCTCACAATTGGGTTAAATATGACAAACAATAGTATTTAAAGAATAGTTTAATTAATTACTCTTGGAGGAAAATCAAATAAATAATGATCTATTTAATTGTTCTTTATGGGGTTTCTTGTTTTAACCAGAAATAACTTAATAAAAGATGGTTTATGAAATTATTTCTTATAGTGAAAGAAATTTTACTATGGTTAAATTGGTCTTACATGGTGTACTTCGATCCATCTAGTTAGAGATGGTTGGATGATCATTTTTTGGCAATAACATAGTTCCCCCAATGTACCAATGTTAGGAGAAAAATGTATTACCGAAGTATGTTGTAAGAACACAATCACTAGACAATGAAGGTGAGTCAGAGGGAGAAATAAACCAATGAAGCGAAGCAAGAGAGGACAGTAATTGAGGGGCCGAGACCTAAAAGGTGATATAAGTCTCCTTTTATGTTATAGTACCTGCTCTCAATGAGGTGGGCGAGGAATACCTATTCCCGTTGAGATGAAAAAGTACAAAGAATAAAGCAATGTGAAATTGAGAAATAAAGTACATGATAAATGGTACATGACATATTGGTATCAATGGGCCATAAAATAATAAAATGTATTCCACATACATAATGCGCCTGGAAAAACATAGGCAAGGACTGAATAAAATAATATCTAATTACATGAGACATAATTCCCGTCCATCTGATGTGGGAGGGGGGGGGGGGGGTGGGTATAAAAAAGAAATAATCCATGTTGAATAGGAAAGGGCTCTGAAAATATGAATGGATCATCTGAATGAGACGTGCATGTTGTGGGCGTTGCAAGTGGTTGAACCTAACCCATCAAATTTGTGGAGTTGAATCTGAGTTTGTAATCAGGATGGATTTGCAACTTTCAATGCATTTTCTAAGTGAGATTTAGTGAATTTGGAGAGGAGGAGAACACCCTAAATCTTGTGAAGATCATAACAGAAAAACTGATCATCATAATCAGGATCTGCAACTTTCAGGTAGGTGATCTTACTTGTCTAAGGATGGCCTTAATGCTTCTTGGAAGGATGGTTCCTAGTGAAAAATCAAGCTAAGAAAGGAATACAAGAATGAACTACTAGAGAAGGCCTAGAATCATCCCGTTACACCATTTTTTTGGTCATCTAACCTATTATTATTAGATGAACCCAAGTACACCATGTAAGACCAATTTTACCCCAAGTAAAATTGCTTTCACCATGTGAAATAACATTTGTTCATATTTCCTGGTCATGTTTAACCCTAAAGAGGGAAATTAATTAAATAAATAATTATTTATTTGATTATTTCCTAAGAATAAGTTATTTAAATCATTATTTAAGTAATATTCCTAGTTAAATTTGACTAAATCATTTTTAAATAATTATATAAATCATTGTTTATTTAATTATATTCCCACCATCTCCCTAAAATAATAAATAAATGATTTATTTATTATTTTTTTATAATTAAGGAATTGACCCAAGTCAAAAGACCTTTTCCCTCCAACAAATATAATAAAATATTCCTAAAGGGTGGTTCTAGAATTTGATTAATAATATTTTATTCATGCACCAAGTTCTAGATAACCCTAATATTTTGTTATAAATAGAAGGGTTTTCCCCATTCATTAGGCACCTCCATTGCATTAGATCACTCTGGATCTATTCTTGGTCACCATTTCCATTTTTTTGCATTGTGAGCTCTCATTGAGTTCTATGTTTTTTTGGGTTTTCCACATCAACTAAAGAGAGGAATTTTAGATCTGAAACATTGAGGACTTTCAAGAACCCATCCCATTGAGGAGAACCGAAAAACACCTTTCTTGTTTTCCTCTCAGGTGCCCCTTTTTAATAGAATATAAAAAGTCTTTTAAATACATTATTCTTGTCCTGTCTATTGAATACATGGAGCCATATTTTACTTTATCTGCTTAATGTCTTTTAGATCTGTTTTTGTGCAGCATTATTTGGATCACCTAACTTCAGATTTAAAGATATTTTGTAGCCATAATTGATGTTAGGGCTATTTGTTATGCGTAGCTAAAGTGATATTTTACGACGAAAGATTCATACTAACAATTGGCGACTCCACACAAGTTTTCTTTTGCGACCACTATCGTTTTATATATTCCTGCATATCCAACTATTTCAGACCCTAGAGTTTCTCTTTAGTTTTCTGTTCTTCCTATTTTTATGCTAGTTTTTACCTCTAAAACCCTCAAACTTTAAAATTTCTAACTTCTGTGTGTTTCTAGCCCTATTACGCAGGTGACCGACATCAGCTGCAGCTGAGACAACAAATTTTTCTGAAATCTGCCTCTGAGAGACCCAGATTTGCAGGTCGCACTTATCGGCCCAAAAAGTGCGACCTGGCGTTGAGGTCACACTTTTCTACCCCAAACCTGCAACCTGGCCTGAAAACAGGTCAGAACCTATGACCTGCACTTTTTTCTACAATTTTCCAACACTTTTTCGAGGTTTTCCTGAAGCTTCTGTCAAGGTTTTCCAGCCTCTGTCTCCGCTTGTTCAGATTTGTTTCTGATTTGTTTTACTCATATAAGTGGGAACCTTGCCCCTTAGGGCTCTAGTACCCTTCACTTTTTGTGGGAGAGTTTTTGTTGTTTCAGACATCTAAATTTCCAGAGTTTCAGTCTTATTTATTTCAGATCTGATACCTCCTTTTCAGATCCCCATAGATCAGCTCTTTTTCCCTTTCAAAACACCTCCTTTCGTTTTGTTTGGGTCATCTCTAGGGTCACCTCTTTGACCCCCCTATTTTTAAGCTGATCCCCTCTTTTCTAGCAGCAACGTTGCCCCTGCCTCTTTGTTGTTCTCTGCACCTCTTTTCAGCAGATTTCTCCATTAGATCTCTGTCCCTCCCGACTTTAGATCTATTGGCCTCTTTTCATGTGCTTTTCCCTCTTATCGACTAGTTTTGAGAGACCCACCTTATTGGGTTAAATTGATGCATTGTTAGCTATTAATTTTGTATTCTTTCAGTCTTATTTACTACAGATTTCTTTTCAGTTACGCAGAACACTTTTTTTTCTTACTCTCAAAACATCTGGGTTTAAACAATTAAAATTAACACACGCCACACATTGACCCTAAGTGAAGAAGAGCCTAGTTAACACCGCTTGGCAAAGACTTTAAAATCAATTGACACTGCACCTCCCTGCCCTTGTCACCTCTTTCTTTTTCACCTTACTACCCTTGTCAGTCTTTCTTCTTCCCGTCATCATTGCGCGTCCAAGGCGTTTATCCTGGAGACTTCTTGGCCTTCACCCTTAGTTTTTGTTTGGTTGACTTCCTCCTTCCCGTCATCATCGAGTAAGTCCTCCCCTGAGTCTGCACTTCGACTCTTCTTCTGATTGTTCGGGTTCTCCCCCTATTACTTTCGCCATGTCTACTTCAGGGCCTACTACCAGTAGTAACCCCAGTTCTACTGATGGGTCTATTTCTAGTGGAACCACTACGGGATCTACCTCGACTACCCCTTTGCTCCCTTATCTGGCCGGACTTAGTCTCCCTGACTTCAATCAGCTGATTAATGATCCTGTCCGCCACGATGTCAGTTGGCCTGCTATGCCAACCAAGCTCCCCTCTAACATTCCCAAGTTCGAAGGCCTTGCTAGTGAAGATCCCTCTAACCATATCCGATCTTTCCACATGTGGTGTTCCTCCAATTCCATCACCTATGACTCCATCCATCTTTGATTATTCCAATGCATGCTTACCGATGAAGCTTCTAAGTGATATGTTGCCAACCCGCCTCTTCCCATACCACCTTCACGACCCTTGCCCGTGCCTTCTTATCTTATTTCCAGATTCCCCCTCGTTATGACACTAGTATCGAACTTTTGACTTCTTTCCGTCAATCGACTTTGACTGGCCTATTTGATCATGTTAAAGAATGGCGGAGAATAAAGAGCCTATGTCAAGCCCCTACCTTTGAAGACCATGTCTACATGGACTGGTTCCTTCAATCTCTCTTACCTGCCATCAGCAAAGATGTCGCATCCCATTTTCCTCAAACTGAAGAAGCCGCCCTCCAAATAGCCTTGAAATATGACCTGATCTATGCTCAATCTGGTTATGTTTATACCATCCTTCTTGACCTCCCCAGACCCGGTGGCACTAATGCACCGGGGGCACCTCATGCCGCCGATGTTCATTAGGGGAATTTTGAGGTCTAAAATGGGCCTCCTAAGAAAAATGTACAACAAAAATAAACTTTATAACAACCAGTAGGATTTAAGATGATGATGTCAACCATAAGGGATGATTCACCATTTTTTAAATAAAAAGGTACAAATATTAAAAAATAATAAAATAATAAAACTACTTTTTCAACTCGTATTTTCAACTTATCTCCCAAAATTTTAACTCAAATTTCAAGCGGGAGTACTCGTTAAAGGCGGAATTTAATTCCTCATCCAAGGAGTACCCATGTTGCATACTTTTGATGAACTCTACTACATGAAAAATGAGAAATACATAAAAAATGTGATTGTAATCACGTTTTTTTATGTATTTCTCATTTTTCGTGTAGTAGGACCCATCAAAAGTATGCAACATGGGTATACAGATGATTAAATTCCACATCAATAATTATCGCTCGTGATACTTTGGGAGATAAGTTGAAAATATGAATTGAAAAAGTAGGTTTTTCATTTTTCCCTCTATAATTTGATGATGTCATCAAATCTTATTTGATTTTTTCCACTATTATTTTATAATTTCCTTAGGAGGCCCATTTTAGACCTCAAAATTCCCCTAATGATTGTTGGAGCTCTCTCTCATCCATCCGCTCAACATTCCATGAGCTATGGTTTTCCTGGGGGAGGGGGCACCACCCCTTACACTTATCCCCCTCTCGGTAGCACGCATCTAGGATCCAACATGCCTCCCTTTTCTGCCCAAACTCTTGTTTACCACACTGTTACCCAACCTCATTATCCTCCATATCCGCAACCTAGTGCTCTAGATCCTCCATCATTCGCACCCCCGCCTTCCTTGTCTTCTCAACCCTCGCAACAGCAGTCACCACCCCCTCATGAGTAGGTGGATGCACAGCAAGGATTTGTGGCTACCCAACTACCCGACGGACAGGCGGCCACTCAACCTTCCCCTTCTAGCTCCTTTGATTCCCAGATTCTCATGATGAACTCTGATCAATATTTACCTGTCGACCTTAACCTTCAAACACGGTCTCATCAGTACTCCACGCCTCCCATTCCGTCTATCTCCGAGTCCCCATATTTAGGTCCTACAGAGCCTCTATTGACACCCAATGGTCCCTTGCACATCCCTCCGCCCAAAGCCGAGGTTCATACCAAGATTCCGGAGAGACCATTACGCCGAAATGTTGCCTATGGTCGGGCTACCCATTCGTATAGCATAGTAGATGATCTGGTCCAATCTCCTACTGACATTTCAACACTGGAACTCCTCCAGTCGTGTCCTTCTCAAAAGAAGGTTCTACTATCTTTCGTGGGTGTTGTAGATCCTACTGATGACCAATTGATTGTTTTCGATGCTAGTCAGTCTGACCATCCCCCCCTTCCTGCTTCTGTTGCTTTCCAAATCCTTGTCAAAATCTGAAATGCCAATGTCGCTCGGTGCATTATTGACAAGGGGGCATCTACCTGTGTAATTTCTGCTTCGGTTTGGAAAAAAATCGAATCTCCTAAGCTGGCCCCTTCCACCATCACCCTTCATGCGTGGGATGGCCATGCCTCCCAGCCCATTGGCCTCTTCCGTAACTATCCTATCACCCTTGTGGGTAAGACTGTTTGTGTCGATGTTGAAGTTATTGACGCCCCTCTTGACTACAACATTCTTTTGGGGTGTAGTTACACCTATGCCATGTCTGCTGTCCCATCCGCAGTCCACTGCAAGATGTTTTTCCCTCATAATGACAAGATTGTCACCGTTGACCATTTGACTTACCATGAACCAAAATCTCAGACCTCCCCTGAGTCAACTATTTCTTCTGTAACCAATAAACCAACCATTGATTCTTTGACCAGTGTTTCCCCCGGTGTCTACAAAGACTCCTCCTTGCTTGGAACCTTCCCTAGTCTTCCTCCTCCTCCTATCTCTGATCCTAGCTTAGTGAATGTTTGCACGATGCAATCGTCTCAGGCTGCCCTTCCACAACCTACTTCGGCTAGTCAGCAACCTCAACCTCATCTGCCGCACCATGATCCTAGCCCTTCACCCCAGCTGACTCATCCTCTCCCACCTGTTCCTTCCCCTCCCCCTCACACTCAAGAACTTCCTTACCCTCCTGAGTCGGTTCCCTCAGGCCTCCACCATTTGGGAGCCATCCCTCGTGGCAATTACTCCGCCGATCAGATACCTTTCCTTGGTCCTCCCCCTGGAGTCTATTCAATACCTGTCATGGCCACCCTCTCTCTTCCTAACCTAACACTTGGGATTCCCGTCGGGTACCTTGATCCTCCAGCCACAACCCTGCCTGGTCAACCCAAACCTTATCTTGCTTTGACCCCAGTTCAACCAGTCCCCATCACTTCTCCCACTGCAATAGTGCCTCAGTCACCTCAATAGGAACCACCTCCTGTTGCGACCACTTCGGGTAAGAAGGGAAAAACTCACAAGGGGACATCAAAGGAAAAGGTTGCCCTGACAAACCTTGCCCCTCCTCGGCCCTCAAAGCATACTTTCTAGTGTGCTTTGTGCGATGTTGTTGGTCACACCACCCATACTTGTCCTGAATTACCTCATCTCAAGCCCATGGTTAATGTCACATTCCCTAAGTCCATGGTCCTAGAAGCCTCTGTTCCTTCCACGACCACGACCAGGAACCCCAAGAATATTCACACCAACCACCCCTGTGCTTTGTGTGATCTCCTTGGCCATTACGCCCACCTCTGTCCCCACCTCAAGGACTTCCGCACCTCTCTAGCCACAGTCTGCCAATTCGAGGCCAAGCACACTGAGTCCACCTCTCCCCTATTTACACGTTTTTCTTCGATAGAACTAGACGACATGAATGCTCCAATTTACATTCCCCCTCCTGATGTCGAGATGACAAAGCCTTCATCCACCATTTTCTACCTATCATCATCCATGAGACCCTCGGGGAACATTCCCTCTGAATCCTCCCCTGTTGTTTCGCTTGACCTTCCTTTAGCGATCACCTTGGACTCACAATCGGTAGATCCTTTATCTGCTCACTCTTCTATCACCCCTTGCGAAAATGCACATGTGAACCTCTCTTCTCATGATGATGATTCAGGTAGCTTCGCCACGTCCGGTGGTCTTTCTTCCACCAGTCGCCCCATCTTCTATCATGATGATGACATTATGGAAGGATTCATCTCCCCTGACTTTCTCTATTCCCCCTTACATCGAAACCATGCATTTGAACCACATACACCTTGTGGCCATTACATTGCAACCCAATGTTTGGGTAAGGGGGCACCCATATTCGAGAGACCAAGATAAATAATTCTCCACAACTCTCCTAGTGTATCTAGTCATGTCGACTCTAGTACCATTATTCTTCCACATTTAGAAGAACCTCTAGAGTCCCATACCACTTTAGATCACTCTTGGGATGATACCCCTTATCATTCCCTCATTTTACATCAACAGCCCAGTCTCTTAGACATTGTTGTTGACCAACCTATAGGTTTTCTAGGAGAGCAGTAGTTCATTATCTCTAAATCCTCTCTTTGGGATAGTGACACCAAGTATGCCAACCTAGAAACTTAAAGTCCATTTGATTCATATATGTAGTACTAAAACAGATTGGTACTCCTCCATTTCATTTCTCATACTGCATAACCATAACGAAAACAAATGCCGCACCACATCATTAAAATGTGCTTAGATTCCCCTTTATACATTTTGGCATGACCACAACATGCTTGGGGGCACCTACGCCCCTCAACCATAACGCTCCTCAAAATCGGATTTTCTCACTTACAACACATTTTATTGGGGGCACCGCTTTGCCTCCATACCCATTCCTATTAGTGTCAATTTCCGTCATGAGATACCATTTTGTACTCATGTTTTTTATGGTCCCCTTTGGATCTATCCCTCATTTCATTATCATCATTAGTGTCTGCCTGTTAGTCGTTGGACTATTTTCTCTCGTGCCTTAGCTGAGGTTCCCTTATTGCCTCACCTATGATGAACCTCCTTCTGACGAAATCAACTCATTTACTCCAGAAGCCAGGTCTAGGGGGCAGTGTACCTTGGTTCAAACTCTTTTCAACATGATTGTGATCTATACACTTGATGGTTCAGTGATGAAGCAACAACTATTGGTGATTCTTGGGTATGTGTGAGATGTCTCAAACTTCATGAGGGGGTGGCCCTGCAGGTAGCCCCCCACATGCTCGAATGACTTCTTCATTTCAACCCTTGATACAGCTCCTCCCATTTGATGATATTGGCCTCGATCGCTTGCAATGCCTCTTCGATTTTCATGTATCAGTCAGATTTTGCAAGCCCTTCCCCATGTGTAGGGGGCATTTGGGTGTATTTTTATCTCATGTACTAAAATATTCTTGTATAAGTCTTGACGGTTATTCCAGGCATGGCATGTATGTGGGATTCATCATTCTATTTATCTGGCTCATGTTTAGGCCAGCACATGTTTCATTATTGCGTTCCGTGGTTTTCTGGGTGCCTTATTTTTTGTACTATTGTCTCGGCAGGCATAGGTATGCCTCCCCCACCGCCTTTAGCATTGGTACCACTTCATAAACTAGAGACTTGTTGCACCTGTAAGTCTCGTCTCCTCAGGGTCTAGTCCTTTTTCTCTTTAGACTACCTTACATTCCTCTCTCTCACTTCTCTTTTGCTGTCTATTCATTGAGTTCTTACAACATACTTCGGTCATACGATTTTCTCCTAACACTCGTACGTTGGGGGGCAATCTGTTACACCATTTTTTTGGTCATCTAACCTATTATTATTAGATGAACTCAAGTACACCATGTAAGACCAATTTTACCCCAAGTAAAATTGTTTTTACCATGTGAAATAACATTTGTTCATATTTCCTAGTCATGTTTAACCCAAAATAGGGAAATTAATTAAATAAACCATTATTTATTTGATTATTTCCTAGGAATAAGTTATTTAAATCGTTATTTAAGTAATATTCCTAGTTAAATTTGACTAAATCATTTTTAAATAATTATATAAATCATTATTTATTTAATTATATTCCCACCATCTCCCTAAAATAATAAATAAATCATTTATTTATTTATTTTTTATAAATAAAGGAATTGACCCAAGTCAAAAGACCTTTTCCCTCCAACAAATATAATAAAATATTCCTAAAGGGTGGTTCTAGAATTTGATTAATAATATTTTATTCATGCACTGAGTTCTAGATAACCCTAATATTTTGTTATAAATAGAAGGGTTTTTCCCATTCATTAGGCACCTCCATTGCATTAGATCACTCTGGATCTATTCTTGGTCACCATTTCCATTTTTTTGCATTGTGAGCTCCCATTGAGTTCTATGTTTGTTTCGGTTTTCCACATCAACTAAAGAGAGGAATTTTAGATCTAAAACACTGAGGACATTCAAGAACCCATCCCATTGAGGAGAACCAGAAAACACCTTTCTTGCTTTCCTCTCAGGTGCCCCTTTTTAATATAATATAAAAATTCTTTTAAATACATTATTCTTGTCTTGTCTATTGAATACATGGAGCCATATTTTACTTTATCTGCTTAATGTCTTTCAGATCTATATTTGTGCAGCATTATTTGGATCACCTAAATTCGGATTTAAAGATATTTTGTAGCCATAATTGATGTTAGGGATATTTGTTATGCATAGCTAAAGTGATCTTTTACGACAAAAGATTCATACTAACACATCCCCACCCACCAAGTCAAACATGACGACCAAGTGGTAAGTGTGGTATCACATAGAGTAGGATATTTGAAGACATGGTTTCAAGCATTTATGATATGCGATGTGCATATGTCTCACTGGAGAGTCCTGTAGGACAAACTTTCCAAGGAATGGAAGGACAATCGGCCATACTTAGATCATTGGGGTCTAGGCCGAGACTTATTTTAATCATGTGAGAAGGTGGCTAGGGGTTCCATCATGCCCCCAAGAATGGGATACTTCACCCAAGAATATGTGATGTAGAGGAGTGATTTGGTATGCTAAAGGTGGGAATGATGCCCCTAGCTAGAAGATTTTGTGGAGCGTCATGATGTTCCCAGTACTCAAATAAGGGATTCAAGAATTTAACCCAAATGGCACAATATCCTTCAGAGGTTGATAAGGATATGTAGGGGCATAACTTACCCCCATGTAACATGCTATGGGCATGGAAAATGTATTTAGAATAGTGGACTCTAAACATATTTTGATAATGGGGTTCACCATTTGTTTATATTATGGTTGTCTTCTGTGGGAGGAATGGATAGATACAATTATAGAAAGTAAATAATGGATTACCAATATAATTTGGCATTGCATATATGAAACAAATGGACTAAATTTCTAGGTTCACATACATGGTGTCACGATTCCAAAGAGTGGCTTTGGATATAATGAACTCGTGCTCACTTAGAAAACACTGTGGTTGACCAAAAACAATATTTAAGGGACTGGGTTATTGTTGTGAGATAAACGAATGATTAAATGGATCATCCCTATAGTGATTTATAGTGATATGAGACTCTATAGTTTCTTCTATATGGGGAATAAAAATGGTACTAGAGTCAACAATACAAGATGAAATAGGAGGGTTGGGGAGAATCGCTTCTCCTTGAATCTCAAAAGTGGATGGCCCATTATCCAAACATTGGGTGGCAATGTAAAGGCCACAAGGTGGATGTGGATTGAATTCATGGGTTCGATGAAAAGGGTTATAAAACCAATTGACTTCATTATGGATGAAGTCTTTTGACTCCACATCATTTTGGTCATGGGTCTACTGTGGAAGGAAGTACGCACAATGGTGCATATCATCCCAAGGAAAATCAAGGGTGGTCATGGTTTCCATTATGTCTTCATCGGAATGGAAGATGGGAGAGCTGGAGGAAGGTATACCACTTGATGCAGTAGGGCTACCTGATGCATTAACATGATAAATATGGTTCACATACACATATCAACTATGGGTGGACAAAGATCTAGTATATAAAACATCTACTGATGTTGAGACCATGGTGTTCAATGATGGAGGTTTGAGAGAAGCACTATGGGAAACTGTTGAGGGGTCTTCCTCCATGGATCTCATCGATGATGGAAGATAGATAATAGTGACCGATTGGTCCATCATCTCGACATTGGGGGGAGGAATCACAATGGTTTTAGAACTATCCTTTGTTTTTGGTGAAGTAGTGGGGCCAGAACTCACAAGTACAGGAGTAGACGATCCACTATGAGTGGCCTTGATTTAATGAACCACATGAAGGGTATCGTGAAAATCATCAAAACTGGGACAATGATGATAATAGTGGCCATAATGATCACACAAAGAATAAGGGTGATTCGTGCATAATTATTTGAGTTTCTTAGTTGAATTGGGTAAGGTAACATGGACCTCCGAGATGTCATATTCATGAAACATCTCATTGACCATAGGTTTGAGGTGAGTATGCTTAGGACAGTTATTGGTGGCATGCCCCACAATACCACACAAAGCACATGGAGGTGTTGAATTTGGAGGCTTGGGTGGAGCTGGAGTTATTTAGGGAGCGTTGTCCTTAGGTTACTTATTTTTTGCTTTGCCCCCCTTACCAGATGATTTTGCAACAGGAGTGGATTCTTGTTAGAGTGGTTGTGGCACTGAAGCAAAGGGAGGGGTCATGGTGACTGAATGAACCAGGGTCAAAGTGGTATATGGTTTGAGTTGACTAGGGGGGAGTGTTTTCTGCGGGATCAATGTACCAGACTGGGATCCCCATGGTCAAATTGAGGAAACTCAACGTAGCCATAACAGGGACAAAAAATAATCCATATGGGGGAGATAAAAATGGTATTTGACCTGAAGGATAATGGCCCAGTGGAACGACTCCCAGATGGTTAAGACTTGGGGGAACTGTTCGTGGTTGAAAAATATGAGGAGAGACACCAAAAAAAGGAGAAGGTCCTTAAGAATATGACCCTCATGGTCATGTCGAGTGAATAAAAACAAGTGGTGAAGGTGCATTTTGCTGACTGTGCATACCAGGTCACTTTTGGTTAGCCCATGAAACTTGCAACATGTAAACACTCGATGAACTGGGATTAGTGATAAGAGGGGGGGACTAGGGAATGCACCAAGATATGTGGAATCTTTATAGACTCCAAGTGAGACACTGGTGAGAGGTGTGACTAATTTTTCATTAGCCACCCAAGAGATGGTGGACTCATGTGAAGTCTAGGACTTCGATTCGTAATATGTCGATTGATCAGGGAAGAACATCTTACGGTGAACCATAAATGTGACAACTGACATGGAATATGTGTAGCTATGACCTAAAAGTATTTTATAATCCATAGGGTCTCGATGAATTCTATTTCGATACAAATATTCTTTCCGACAAGTGTAATAAGACAATTGTGGTACATGCTAAGGAGCTGTGAAGGGTGATCGTCCCAAACATGAAAAGTGATGGTGGATGGGGATATATTGGGTTAAATGAGTTGTTTCCAAACAGAGGCAGACATCACGCATGTGGATGCGTCCTTGCCAATGACACATCGCTGGACAGTGGCATTACTGATCTTGAATGGTATTTGGAAAGCAAATGATGAGAGTAAAGGGGGATATTCTGACTTTTCAACATAAAATACGATCAAACAATCATATGAAGGATCCATAATGCCCAGATCATATAATAGAGCTTTTTTTTGGAATGGGAACTTTTGGAGAACTTCCAGTGTTGACATGGTAACAAGAGACTGCGCTAAGTCATATACTATAGTGTAAGTATGGGCGTCTTTGGAAGAAGCAACATTGGGGTGAAATGACCCTTTGGGGATCTTGGGAATGACCTTTGCCTTTGGCTGATGGATATGTAAGGGAAAATTTGGTGTCATAATGGAATCTGTGGATACTTTGGTTTGGGACTTGGTTGTAGACGTAGTAGGTTGCTTGTCATATTGGTGCAACTGGGTCTGAAGGTTAAAATTGGTGGTATTGACCACATAAGAATTCATCATGAGAATCTGGTAATCAGTGTGACCATATTGTTGAGGTTGAGGAGGGGCCTGACCTTGTGGTGGTTGGGCAACAACATATCCTTGGTGAGGGAAAGGATTAGTGAACACAGTTAGTTGGGATGGAGCAGTGTTTGGAGGAAGTGGTGTCATGAATTGTTGTCCTCGAGACATTGCTTCTGCTTCCGAAATTTGACACATCTAGGGTAGAAGGGGACAATCATGTGTATAATGGCCATGTACACAACAAAATGAACAAGGATTTTTCGTATGAATTGCCTTTTTCTGCTTTGGTTGATTGCCTTATTACTAAATTGCAGTATTAGGTTGGTTCCCTTGGGTGGCATTCAGTTGGTTACCTTGGTGACCCTATTTACACCGCGTTTGTTGATTCTGGTTTCCTTTCCCTTTATTAGTTTTCTTGGAATTTGGGGGATTAGTCATGCTTTGCTAAGCATATACTTGACCTTGAGGAGGAGGTGGTTTTTGTGGTAGAGGTTGAGAAGGCGTGGGAGATGGGGGCACTGATGCTGGGGGAGGGGGTAGAACAGTGGGTTATGCATAAGGATAGTATGGAGGTGGGGAAACATTGTGGTAAATAGGTTGAGAAACATCTGGACCTAGCATTGGTTGATGGGGTTGGGAAAATGCATAAGACGTGCTTTGACCGAGATACAAGTTTCCTGGAGGGGGGTAAGCTTTGGAGGAATTGGTCCCCCCTTGGGGGGGACCGCAACTCGTGAGGAGGAGTATATGGTGATGGATGTGAAAGGGATCCAACGATAATGCTAGTGACATGGGATGCCCTTGGTGCAGTGGCACCACTAGGTCTAGGAAGATCTAGTAAAATGGTATAAACATAACAAGATTGTAGATCACATCATATTTTACTGGAACTTGGCGAGCTTCTTCCTTGGTTTGAGGAAAATGAATGCAACATATTTACCTATGGGGGCTAAGAGCGTTCTAAGAACCAAATCCATATAGACATGGTCATCGAATGTAGGAGCTCAACACAAACTCCTTCTTCTACATCATTCTTGGACATGGTTAGAAAGGTGGGTTGCAGAAGATTGACAGAATGAGGTCAACAACTAGATACCAGTATCATCATGGAGGGGTAACTGGAAATATGACTGAAAAGCTTTAGCAAGTGTCACAAATGTGGTATGAGATGTGTCAGGTTGGTCAATGTACCACTTTGCAGCTTCTCCAGTGAGCGTACATTGGAATAAATGAAGGTGAATGGAGTCATTAGTGATGGAATTAGAAGAACACCACATATGAAAGGAAAAGGCATGATTATTGGGGTCCTCTCCAGTGTTTCCTTAAAACTTAGAAATATTGGAAGGAATCTTAGTTGGCATAGCTAGCGAACCTGCATCATGGTGTATGGGGTCATTTATTAACTGGTTGAAATCGAGAAGGCTTAAATATGCCATAAAAGGTAGCAAAGGAGTAACCGTGACGGTTCCAATAGCGGTTCTACTAGTAGTGACTCCAGTATTGGGGCCAGAGCCACAACCTACTTGGTTTCTCGCACCTACATTGGCACCTAAGATGGTAGTTATATGAGGTTGAGAAGAAGAACTAGAGTCACAATCAAAGGAATAACTCGATGAAGCAGAAGAACCAGAGTTAGAGTGGGGACTCGGTAGAGGACTAACTAGGACCCTATGGGGTGGAGTAATACACCCTAGTGGAAATTGAGAATGAATACCTTGGAGTCTCCATGATAAATGCCTTGGGGGCGCAATGATGGCAAGTCACAAATGACATGAAAATATTAAAAAGTGATCAACAAAGGATATGTATGGCAGATACATTAATTATGATGTTTACGTCTTGGCTTGGTTGTGTAAACCAAGAACTCTTCACTTTAGGTGTGAGTGTGTTCAAGTTGCGTGTTTATTTTAATTAAGCCCTGGTAGTGATTTAAAAAAGAAAAAATGTTGAAGAACTATAAATTAAACTAAAATGACAATAAGATAAATAGCTAATCATGCATCAATTCAAACCAATAAGGCTATCAAACAACTAGACTAAATGGGGGGGTAAATTGACTCAAACACACTAAAATGACCAAGAGATCTAATGTTGATGGGCCTGAGATATAATGACTTTGTATTGATTGAATTGACGCAGAAAACAACAAAAAACCAAAGGGGAAAAATGATGAAAAATATAAGGCTAAAGGTGAAAAGCCTAGGGAAAACAATGAGACCCTAAGGGAAAAGGCCAAAAAAAACTCAAGAGGGAGTTATGGATGAAACAATAACCTATCTTAAATATCTGTAAAAATGATGGATCGGACCCTGAAACAATGACTGAAAACACTGCAAATCTCAAACTGCCTACTAAGCGCAACCAATCCTAAAAAGGGGGAAGTGTATTGAAACCACGGGGGCTTGATTATACTTTAAGGAGACAAACTAAGCATATCCAAGCCTAAGAAAGGTTGAAACAAAGGTCAGACAACCCAAAACAATGATCTCGGAAAACCCTAACAATTTCAGAAAAAAACTCAGAAAAATAATCTAGATTGTAGTTACTAACCTATAAAGTGGTGATATTGCACTTTTTGAGCAGATAAGTGCAATTTATGTGGGAAATCACACTTTTTGGGTGAAAAAATGCATTTTATGCTCCTTGGTTCTGAGGCGGCAGGTTGCAAAAAAAATTTCATCTCTAGTGCAGATGGTACTTGCTACCTATGGAAAAAACCAGAAAACATCTGGAATTTAGAATTTTGACTGAATTATAGATAAAACGTTAGAAAACAACATCAAGAGACTGAAAAAATCTGAATAAAAACCCTGGTTTCTGAAGCTTATGGTCACTCGTGAACCTGAACTACAATAGTGGAGTCGCCATTTATTGACGACAATGTGTAATTAAAAATCGATCGGAGTCACCATTTGTTAGTGTAAAATCTTATCACGGGTGTAAGAAAATATCATACTTTAGCTACGAGTGACATATATTCCTAATAATGGAAATGGTTGCTTAACCCTTTATATTTGTAATAGAAAGTTAAAACAAATCCT
>CM076570.1:1276968719-1277161219 GCA_034641835.2 Pinus albicaulis | reverse complement strand
CCTCCACAATCATCTTGTATGTTGTTAGCCCCCCTATGAAATTTTGACAAGCAAATAGGGGGCTAAGTTGTTGTTGAGTCTTCAAGGAATGCGTTTCCGATGAAAACAAAGTCTCCTTGAAGCCTCCATGTGCCTTTGAGCCTTTGAAATATATCCCTTCTGCTGAGTCCCCTTTCAAAAAGCCTCTCTGCTGATAAAGAAATACCCGAAGACCTCCTTCCCCCTTTATTTTTCCCTCATTTAACCTCTATTTATCCTCCCTTTTCTCCCCTTCTATTTCCCCATTTACTCCTCAAATTCCCCCAAAATCCTTTTTAATTTCCTCCCCCAACCTTTGTTGGTCTTTTTTCCCCTTTTTCCCCTCTATCGTTCCCTTTCCCCAGCCCAAAAATCCATTAAAAAGGGGCCAAAACCCATATTCCGACCTTATTATAAGGCCTGGCCCCTTTCCCGCTAGCTCCTTAACCACTTCCCCACATGTGACCCCGTGCTGGGACCAAGCGCCTAAGTCCCAGGTGCTAGTCGCAATCGGAAGACCGAGCGGGCGCATTTCCTTTGCTATAACACAAAAACCCCGATGCGATTGTTTTAACACGTAAGATCCCCGCTCCGATCTGAACCGTTGTTCCGATCAGATCTAACGGCTGTCCGCTAATCGCAAGTCCCCCGCCCGTCGCAATCGGAACATGTTAAGTCCGCCCCCCGATTGAAACCCTCCGATTTGATCACGGCCATCCATTCGTTTCGCGATCCAACGGTCCCGCGCTGATCGCACTGCCCCTCCGATGGTCTTCCCCACCATCGATCTGCCCCGCGATCCGACGGCCCTATGCTGATCGCAAGTCCCTCTACTCCTCCTCCGATTGCGTGCCCCGATTAAATCTCCACCGTCCTTTCTTCCCGCCGATCCGACGGCTAGCGCTCAATCGCAAGCCCATGCCCGATCGCAATCGGAGCTCTCAGTGGTGCGGCCACGATTGAGGTCTTCCGATTAGATCTCAGCCGTTGATCTCCCCGTCAGATCGACGGTCAGCGCTCAATCGCTTCTCCCCCCCGATCACGATCGCAATTCTTTTTGTTTGCCTTCCGATTTGATCTCCGCCGTTGATCCTTCCGCCAGATCGGACGGCCTGCATCCAATCGCACCCCTTTCCCTCCATCCTCCGATTTCATCTCGTCCGTCCATCTCCCTGCTGATCAACGGTCCTATGCCAATCGCTAGTCCTCCCGATCACTGATCGCTCTGTCCCTCCGAGTACATCTGATCCCCGATCGGACGGTCAACGCTCAATCGCAAGACCCTCCACGATCGCAATCGCAAACCGTTTCGACTGACCCCCGATTGCGATTGAGCGATTGGATCGTGACCATCCGTCTCTCCCAGATCTGACGGTCCTTGTTCGATCGCCCTCCACCTGCACTGGGTCCCACTCTTTCATTCATTCCCGTTGGGTTTCGGGTGTTTTATGTGTTTCTCGCTTGTTTCACATATTGTTACGCCACTCAATCTCCACCATTGATCTTTGTTCCCAGACCAAGATCTAACGGTCTGCGCTGCACTCTACCACCAAACGTATCGTTCATAAGTTTCACTCCTCCGTCTGCATCTCCACTGTTTTCATCATTCCGCCACGATTCCTCCACCTCCACCGCATTTTTCCACCACCGCCGCCTGGTTTTACAGTTCTCTCCATTGTGCAGATTAGCACAGAGAGGCCATTTCAGTCGGCCAGCGAAGTAGCAGAAGCAGGATTTGAGAAGGATTCGAGCCTGTAATTGAAGATTAATATTTTAATCCTACAGTCAAAGGATTCAAGCACAGTTTGAAGACTAAGGACGCACCAGCAAGTCATGATTGCGCCACCTAAAAGCAGAGCGCGTTTAGTCCAGAAATTACACCTTCCTACAGCGCCTTCTTGTCTTCTCGAGCCCTGAGATAATTAAATACACTGACTGAAGCTCATTTCAGATAGTCCGGTAGCATTAAAGAAGCATGGAGGGCCATGCTGACCTCCATCTAGTTCATTCATTTCAACAGGGCAGAATAGAGGATCACAGACCCCAAGCGCAGACAAAGGTAATATCAGGGTTTCCGTCAGCAAAGTGTTTTTCGTCCAGGACAAGGCATCCATACTGTTTTTATTATGCAGAATGTCCCTGAAGGATTTTTCCATCAAACTACAGCTCAAAGACAATCAGGCATTTATGAGACAGACCCTCCTAGTAGTTTATCCTATCCCCGAATTCAAATCACCTGGAGTACAACGAGCCCAAAATGTCAAGATCAAATCTAAGGCAGATCGTTCTCTTACTAAAAAGGTGAGCGAAATGAATATGCAGCATTCTCAAGCAGGATGGGCCTCGGCCCTGCATTCATTATTATGCTTAAATGTAACATTTAATGGGCACCTACCTCCTGAGTCGATCTGAGGATCATCTTTTGTTATAAAAGCACAGCAAGAACATTGTAAGGGGGTTGGTTGTTGTTGGTTTTATCAGCGAACTGCAAGCATTTTGTCCTGAGCCAAGTTTCCTGTGTAACAGTTGTATGATAGGCTGATAAATATGATGTATTCAGGCTGAATGTAAAAGCTTTGGGCAGTGATGTGCCTGATTGGTGTAGTGTTTAACATGATAAGCAGTTTTCATTGGATCCTGATCTACAACAGTTGGTGATGTTCTTCTTATCTCTGTGTTTATTTTCATTTCATTTCATGTTCTTCTGACTAACATCTGAATGCATGATATAAGATTTACCCTTGTTAGGTACCTTATATCCCAGCTCTCTCAGTCTTGAATGTTTTCTGCTCATATGTGTGTCTGAATATTGTATTTAATTGACTAAACCAGTGTAGTGGATGATTATTGCCTACTCTCTGATGTGCAAGTTGGTAAAATCAATATTCAGATGTTTTTGTTAAGATTTAATTGAAAGAGGTTAGGAATATTGGGAGGTGTAAAGCCTGTTGCTGCCTCTTCATAACCTTCCCTTCCATATAAACCTTTTCAAGATCCCTTGTGTTGCCTATGGTTTTGTCCAAGCAGGTCTGGAGTTAAATGACCTCTGGCCTGATCTATAGACAGAATCAGATGGCTTTCCATCTTTCATTCTCATCACTTAGTGTTCCATCCCACCAATCAGTCTTTGAGATCCAAATGCTCTAGATGACTAGCCCAGTTGAAGCTTACACATTGAACATAAGTAAATCCTTTCTTGACTCCATTGCCCAATGGCCTTGATGTTCCCTGAGTTATCTACCTTTGCCTAGGTTCCTTCTTTACCCATCATGTCTTATGATGAAATCTTCCTTCCTGATTCTCAACAACCAAACCCAAACAATAAAACAAACAACCCTGAGCCTATAACTAGCCTAAAACCATAATTTAGAACTTCAAAGACATATATCCTTTGATAATCATAGAGAGATCCCTCTCTGGACCTAGGAGGGCTAGATCCTAAGGTCTGAAAATGGTTCTATGTTGTCTCATCTTTTGGTCTCTGTCAACCTGGCCAAAACATGGGAACCCCAACATATGTTACCTAAGGTAACCAAATAGATCATCACCATTATCTCTTACATTCTTGGTCACCACTCTGATCAATGGGTTGATGAGGCCATTGTTGGCTTCTTGTCAATTTTTACCACTGATGATAAACTTGTTATTTTTAATTACAATGAGTTTATTTCAAATTCCATGCATGATCAATTTATAAAGTTTCCTTTAGAGGGAGATTTCAATACTTTGCATTTTTAGTCTATTTGTTCATTTATCATCAAGAAAACATGTTTCTCTTTACTTTGTAGAATATGGATGAGCAGGGTAATTCTCAATCAGTTATACATTGGACCTCCTTGGTGAGGAAGAACTCTATAGAATTTACTTTCACAAATTATGTTGATCAATTCTTGTACACAATGGTTTTCATGATAAACAATAATTTGGAGCCTAGGATAGGAGCATATATTCAAAAGGTATTGCATCTTAGTGACCAGGGGAAGACAAGTGACTAGTATCTATACGAGAACTACACATAGATCAAGATCTATGGGTGTGAATTTCCACCCTATAAGCTGCCAAAATTTGTGCCTACAAGACTCTTCTCATTAGAATACATTAGGAAAATGATTCATATGGATGACTTGCATTTTGTGGCAGCCAAAAATAAGGCACAATTTAAAATCAAAGCATAGGTGGGACCATTTGTGTGTAATACTAGAACAAATGGTAAAGAGGAAGACTTTATTTTGAAGGAAATGAACTTCAAATTCAGATTTACTTGGTCTTATAACCCTTTTGGTCTAATTTCAAAGCTTAGGGTGGAGAAAAAGACCACACCCTACACACACACTCCTCTACCATAAATAGAGCAATACATGAACCAAAATCAATGGGAGGAGAACACACTCTAGGAGGCTGAAGAACATGTCATATCAACAACAACATGTCAGACTCCTACAACTCCAGAAAATCAGGAGAAAATAATAAGAGAAGAAGAATATTCCTCGATGAGAGAAATTGGAGCTAAGGAGTTCCTGATATATAGAAGAAACATAAAACCAATTCTTAACTAGTATTTTAGTAAGGAAATAAAGAACATGAAACAATTTTTATGACTAGTCCTCATTTGTCTACAAGGGAGGATGACATATTCATAGTATCCCCCTCTTCATCAACATCTAAAGATACTATAGAAACATCATAAACAACTGAATTGGCTGAAGACCTACTGAGCCCAATATTTTTTCCAAATAATAGGCAATCAAACAGAGGAATGAGTTGCTTAAATCCAAAATGTACACAAGGGTTTGGAAGCAGACAACTACATCACAACATAGGATTCTTTCAGCCTTTGACATAGAGAAAATAAAAATTCAAGTTGCATTTCTGGAAGCCAAAGTGCCAGCCCCAAGGACACTTGTAGATTACAAAGAACATGTATTTTAATTTGATGCACAACAAATTAACCCAATTGATCAAATGGACATGCATAAACAAACCAATGAAATGATGTATTATACATTGACTAACGTTGCTGTGTGAGCTTCTATATTGTAGGCATTAGTAAACAATACATAGAAACAACTAAATTTGGAAAGGATTTCATCCTTAGCCAAGGATACCAATATCAAGTCACTGGAGGACTTGGTTGGGATAAAATCCCAGTGATATGAAGGTAGCATAAGTGATAGTGAAAATAAAAAATGTTGATATAACAAAATTGAGGAAGCAACTAAAATTTCCCACCGCAGAGGATCCAAAAGCTAAGGAAGTCAGAGAGATGGAGAAGGATAAAGAGGACATGTTCAAAATAATCATTGAACATAATAGATATATTTGAGATATGGAGGTGGAGTTGGAGAAACTTCTCAAAGAAAAAGAGCAGGCACCACAATTTCCCATAGTTTCACTTACAATAGTCCTGATTTTTGGGGCCACAACCCCAGGATCATCTACATTAATTTGAAAACTAAAACAAACATCAAATCCTGCAAGTGAACTAGTTAAAGACATGGAATTTTTTCCATTCAAGTACTAGAAATTACTATATTAAAATCTCAACTCAAGACACTATCAAAGCAAAAATTAAGAATTGATAATTTGTATGTGGTAGAGTTGCAGAAAACCTACTAGCTCACCTTAAAAATTGAACAATTACATAATAAATAAGAAATGTATCAAACTCTAACACAAGCAAAGGAAAAAATATGGTTAGAGATCAATGAATAAATCCCAAAAATATGGCCTTCCATTCAGATTATTTTTGACCAGCAAGAGTTAATACAAAGGGCCAAAGAAGTATTAAAGAAAATTAAAACATATTTGGGACAAAAGCCTAGAGAAGCAACAACCATCATCAAACTCTTGAATTCCAAAAACAAAGACAAAGATAGGACAAAGACCATTTTGGAAGTAAAGAGGGTGCATACCAAAATAAACCTTATGCTACAACTCGAAAATAAGTGTCAAAATCTAGAATCCAACATCCAGATATTTCATAAGAAGATGTAGGTTTTGAACGGGAAAGGATTGCTTGCACTTTTTGGTATGGGAGACAAGGTGATTAGCTTGAAAAAGTACCAGGAAAAACTATGCACTATTGATGAGCTCCATCATTAGACATATTTGGAGGGGTTAATAGTCACCGTTTTGCCTTCTTATATCTATTTTTCTTGCATTTTTATTATTATTTGGGTTTATGATGCTAGTATAGGTGGTGTTTAAGGCTAACATACTCTGAGTGCCTAATATAAGGTTGAGTGCAGAAAATCATGATTTATTAAGAATTTTTATTTTATTTTTATCACAAAGACTTGGAGGAGATAACAAGGAGAAATTATAGGAGGATTTCCACCCTCAAAGGTAGCCGAAGGATCCCAAATATTCTCTCATGCAATTTGAATTCCACAAACAGCCAAAGGATCCCTAAGGATTCTCTCCAGCAATTTGAATTCCAGAGGTAGCCGAGCAACTCAAAAAGGAGAGCACTCAATCTTGGTTTACTTGGAGTCCAGTGGAATCAATCACCATTTTATAGGGAGATGTTGGTAGCTGCCCTGTAGAATAAATAGAGCATAGCTAGAGCTAGGAAGAGTTAGTCTATCCTAGTCTCGCTTCCATTCAGAATTATTGTTGTGAACTATTAAACTTTTTTGTTTTATTCAGGGATCAAAAATTTCAGATATGTATGCAGTTATTCTTTTATGAAATGAGCAGAATGATATAATTTGATTGATTTAAGTTCAGAGGGATAGGATCGCGGGTTAGGGCCCAATCCATGTGCCTCAACTTCTCTATTGTTACTATCTTTTCCTTTCTGTCATTTAGCTAGTTTTGCCTCTGTCATTTAAGTTAGATATGCTTCTGACAAGTTTCATTGCTATTTAGTTTTCGTGATACTATAGTTTTAATTTCTTATGCATAGCGAAATAGAGGAAAAAATCCAAACCTATGGTCAAGACTCCCCCTACTCATCTTTCTCAATAGAGTTCGAGTAGGGCAGACCTTCCCACAAACCCAAAAACTAATTTTTGTCCACTTTTTGATCATGCATTCTTTTTTGGTTTTCCCATGCATGAATCTATAGGTTTGTTTGCCAGAATTAATGTCAACACCCCAGAGTAGCTCCGTGTCACTTCCTGCTTCATTTTCCCTCTCCATATTCACGGCTTAAACACTATTTTTATGCCTCCATTCCCCTCCTTTTCCTTTTGTTTAAATGTTGCGCCCACCTTCTGATTCTTAAAAACACTCAGAACCATTCAACCCACATTATTCTGGACCTTTTATTGGTGCCAACTACTTTACCTTTTTAATGCTAAATGCTTGAAAAACCATTGAAACCCGACCTTTGCCTTCCTCCTCGAAATTCCCGTTACTGTACGTCACACTTCGAAAATCACAATGTTTAACTTTTATCTTCAACACTTACCACTCGTTCCTTGCGATTATGATATTACAAAATTTCAAATCGCACTTCACACCATTTATCATTTCTCCCTTAACACTTACCGCTGTTCTGGCCAATTGCGATAGTGCGATCTCGCCCCACTGTTGGTCCCACCGCCACGTCGCCATTGCAAATCACACTTCACATCCTTTATATTTTACCTTTAATGCTTACCGCTTGTTCTTACGATTGTGGTATTGAGAAATCGCATCCCGCGGAACTTACCATATCACACATCGCATCCTGCAAAACTTACCATATCGCACATCGCAGCTTGCAAATTTTTCCTTTTTATTTTTCATCGCAATGTCATCCCCATCGCAAATCACCTCCTGCAACCTTTACCGCAGCACACATCGCACTTCATACATTTTTGTTTATCCCTGTTAAATCCTTACTGCTATCCATTTAAACTTGCGAAGTTGTGATTGCGACATCGCACATCGCAACTTTTACCTCCATTGCATCTCTGCCATTGCATTTTTTTATTCTTTCTGCTCCAAAGCCATTTCTTGTGCTATAATAAGGTTTTACAAGGTTTTAAACCCCTCTTTTCACTTCTAAGCCTTTTTCAATTATTTCCGCTCCAAAGCCATTTCTTGCACTATACTAAGGTTTTATAAGGTTTTAAACCCCCTATTTCCGCTTCTAATACTTTTTCAATTCTTTTTGCTCCAAAGTCATTTCTCACATTATAATCAAGTTTTATTGAAGGGTTTAACCCCCTCTTTCTGCTTCCAAACCTCGTTTCATGTGATAAAACTCCCATTATCCTCTTTTAGCCCTTTTTCTTCCTCCAAGCTGCAAATTAACTCTTTTTAGTTAGAATTAAGTCATGGATAGCTTAGTTGCATGGATAAGAGCATGGTAGATAGATTATAGGATAAGTAGAATGCATTTATCCATTTGGCCAAGTTAAGTGTGATTTAGAATTAGTTTCCTTTTTTCCATTTATTTTCAGCAAGTTAGCTTAGTTTCTTTTTAGTCATTTCCCTTTCTTCCAATTAAATTAGTTTCATTATTGACATTTCTTTTCAGCACTTTAGTTTAATTTCATTTCTATCATTTCCTTCTAGTAATTTACTTTCCATTTGTTCTCATAATTTAAGAAATAGCTCCCTTTCGTAAAGAAGAAGAGGATGACATGAACATAATACATCTACTATATATATATATCACTGTCACCTCAAAGTTTGTAGCAACCTCGGGTTGATAAAGTAAAGTAGGGCAGCCCCTAGGAGTTGCAACACTCTTGGTGCAATACCGGGGCTCACCAACTATTACCGAAGACAAAAAAATATTTGTAGGTATAAAAGGGAATATCACAGGAAAAGAATTCATGGAGGCCATTGAATTAGACTTATTCATTAGCCATAAGCTCAAAAATTTGTTCATCATCAAACCTACTTTTCAAAAATACAAAGAGGTGGATGATACCTATAGAAAATTAATCAAATTTTCTATCCCAAGTGAAGACAGAGGGGGAAAGTTGTGTGAATCACACAAGTAAATTTTTTCATCTCCAGAAAACAGGACAAACAACGCAACAAATTTGGAGGCCCAGTCATCAAACGTCATCCTAAAAAATATGTCCAACAATTCCAGTAGTTCACAAATTCATATTTTTGTACTTTTTGTGTAATTAATTTTTAGATATTTTAGGATTCTATATTGATCTTTCAAATCAAGATATTTCGTAATATTTCTATAAATAATTATTAATTTGAATTATGAGTGTTGGGACTTGTTAGCTTGTGGTTTATATGAACGATAAGGCAACATGGGAAAGCTAAGAAAATGAAGAGCGGGAATGGATGAAGTGAAAGCCAAACACTCCAAGTGTGGGTCAGGTAGACACCCCGCAGTCAAAATAAGAAAGATCTCTTACCACTTACCTTTTCAAATCACCAACCTCTCAGCTCGTCGCAAATCGCACATCACAAATCTTAACATTTACCCTCCATTCCTCATAACAAAAATCCCTGACCCACGATTTACGATATAAGTTGGGTCCCACCTCTACCATGCCACATCATCTTTATACCATCGTACTTCACACATCGCAATTTTTAATGCTTACCTCCCTGTTGCTCGTAAAAAAAACATTTATTTTCCATTTGCGAGCGGGCTCATCTCCGTGCCACGTCACCTCCACTCATCACACTTTGCACTTCGCAAGTTTTAACACTTACCTCCTTGCTGCTCATAACAAAAATGCCAATTTTCGATCTGTGGGGGAGCCCACCTCCTTGCTATGTCACCTCTACTCATCGCACTTCGCACGTTGCACTTCAGAAGTTTTATTACTTACCTCCCCGCTGCTCATAACATAAATGCTGATTTGTGATCTGTGGGTAGGCCCACCTCCTTTCCACGTCAGCTCCTCTCATCACACTTTGCGCTTCACAAATCATAGCATTTACCCTCCGTTTCTCATAACAAAAACTCTCGACTATGATCTGCAGGCGGGCCCACCTTTGCCATGTCATCAAAGCCCATCCACTGCCTTTGTCCCACTACTTTCATTGTTAATCATTCTGCTATGTGTTAGTGCCACATGCCCCACTTTAAGCTCTACCATTTCTCCCTCTAAATCCACCATTACTTCTGCCATCTTTCCTCGTCTCCGCTCCCTATCACATGTCCGATGGCTCATGATATTTTTTTCACCCACTTCACCTTCTCAGGGGGGGGGGGATCTAAGATGGTTGGTTTTGGAAACTAACTCTAGTGCTACGTGTCAACCCGCAGTGATTTCGCACCCCCCCATCCAATACCACAAACCGAACATCCCCCCTCTGAAATCCAGTCTGCGTTTTTCAAGTCAAGAACAATATGGGTTTTTGTTGAATAAACACAACTATGGTTATTCAGTTTGTCCAGGAAACATCTGCTAGAGATCCAGGCACACGCGACACAACTGGATGTTTCATAATAGTTAATGGAAATCATGAGAACAAGGGAGTGGAGGCTTTCGATAACAGATGGAATCATGTGGTAGAAGCCATATTTCCCACTTGTTCACAGCCACTCCTTGCTGCCACATTTTGAAGATTCCAGGATTTGGCCTCCATAGCCAAATATGTTTTTCTTTTATTGTTTGATTATGATGTTTTTCTGGTGAAATCTTGATTTCACCCGATTCCGTTTTGATTTTCTGATTACGAGAGTGATTTCTTGATGCACACTCTGTAAGTTAGTTAGAATATTTTTATTTTCACATGTGTGGGTCGATCATGAATGATTGTTCAATCGTAAACCCTCAAGGAGAACTCTATATGTAGAGAGTTTAGAGATGAAACAAGGGTTAAAATTTTTGGAGAATTTTTGTTGTAGTTCTGTATGGCTGTGCTCTTTGTGCTCTAAGATAAAAATCTAGGAGAGATGTTTTGAACATAATATGATATACACCATTGTTTATTTGGATTCCAAATGGAGTAATGAGTAGTATGTATCTGTGTTCTCTTGTTTATTAGAAATCCCCTGTTTATGTATAATAATCTTTCCATGCTCTGCTGCTTTGATGATTCGTGTAATGTAGCTACCGGTGGTATGCATTTTTATTCATTAATTTGTGTATGAATGACGCTCATGTGTTAAACTTGTTGTGCCCCCTTAATTCATGCTCCATGAATCTCTATTGTTGGTCACATTCCACCTACATCCACTTCCTTTGAGTTCACGGGAGACAGATTGTTAAGACTTTTAAGCCTATCTCTTGTGGGTTCCTCCTTCGTTCCTTCTCAGCACCTCTACATATTTTGGAAGCCTCTGCTCATTATTTCATACTTGGCCTATTTTAAAAGCCACCGAGCCATACAACCTCCTAAGCCCTCTCGAAGTATAGGGTAATTCACATGAATCAAACTCCAAAGTCTTCACCATTCCCGAACCAACACAACCATTACTCTCTTTATCCATATTCTATCATAGGCCACCTATAAAATTGTCTACATCTAACCTATGATTTCAAGAGGTCCTAGGCACTAGTCTTTTGCAACTCAAGACTGCCTCTAGGAGCCACAATAGGACTTATTTTGAAGAAAGGACTTGTATTTTAAAGCAGCTTACGGAGCCACCATTGATCATATTTTCAGTAATATAGTGCAATCATTATAATATTATTGTGTCATTTTTATTGGTGAAGTGCATTCATCTTTATGATTTTTTTTCTCATATGTGTTTCTAAAATCTGAATTATTCTAAGAAGATAAAGACATATTTTGTTTAAATGTACCCGTTGTCTTTGGCTTAAGAAATTTTTTTGTGTTTTCCACTGAAAATTAAAACCATAATTCTTAACTGCTTCATTTTTAATTCAATTTCTAAATCTTTTCCTCTCCTCCACACCCCAAATCTTAAAGGATCCAATGAATTTTCCTACCCTCACTTGTAAGGTCATCCTCTTAACTATGTATTTAATCTATCTAAACCTGTGACTCCATTTTCCCAATGGCCTATCTTCACGGTTTCAAACCAACAACACTAAAAACCCAAACCTGAACTTAATAACTAGCCTAATACCTTCAGTCAAACAAAGCTAAATTATAAAAAGAGACCCCTCTCTGTAACTGGAAGGGCTAGATTCCCAGTTTCCAAAGTGGTGCTAAGGTTACCTCTGTGGTTTTCTCCACAAGCTAAAAAAGTACAGAGTGATAACATCCTGATGACCATACTAGGGAATGAACATACCTTGATTTGAAAATTTGTTTCCCTGGTTCAAAAAATTTATTTCAATTCATTTAAGATGTGGATTTTAGAAAATGAATGTTTTTGAGGTTGTAATATTTGTACATAGTGAATTATTTTTTAAATATTATATATATCTAGCTCCTAAAAGAATTCATACTAGAGCACATATAGATCTGAAACCTCCTAATATCTTTGATAACCCTGAGAAATTGATAAGGAAGAGAATTTTGACTGAGAGTCAAGCGAGTAATAGTCCTCCACCAAGAGAAAATTATCTTCTAGAGAGCTTTGTTACCATAGAAAACATTAATTTTTATATACCTTTTAACAAAGTTTGTTTAGAACTAAATCTAAAATTTTTGTAGCTAAAAAAATATTTGATGAGTCTGTATTAGGTCCATACATATCTGAACATCAATCAGTAGATCAGGATTTTGATAAACAAGCTCTCCAGCAGTTTGAAAAATTAGAATACCTACTCAGAGACCTAGACCAAGTTGTCCATAAATCTTACATCCATCAATAAATTGAACTTTCATCCCAAACAATCTTTGTTTCCTCTCCCATCGCATAATCTTTACATCATGTTTCCACTATTTCCATCTCTTCAAAAATTTCTACTACCTCCCCATTAACATCAAAAACTATAATTCAACCTTTCTTTATCCCTTCCACATCTACACCTTTTATAAGTTCATTTGTTTTTCATCCCCATATACCAGTCATGGAAGCTAGGTATGCTCCCCTGGTTTTACTTGCACCATTACATAACATGCCTCAGGACTATCAAAGTATAATTCCCCAGTTTGATGGCACTGGGTCCATCACTGCAAAAAAACATGTAGGGAAAATGAATGACTACTTTGACCTTCACGAGGTAGGCGAAGAAGATGTGAAGATGAGGCTTTTTTCCCAAAGGTTTAATGGAGAGGTAAGAAAATGGTTCAAATATTTACAAGCAACTATTATAAATGACCTTACTGGGTTTCATGAAAATTTTCTCAACAAATGGAAAATCAATAAAACCCTCTCCAAATTATAGCAGAATATAAAATCATTAGGAGATCCCCTGGGGAAAGTGTGCAAGATTATTGCACCAAGTTCATAAAATTTGTAATGAAATCTTAGAAATTAATAAACCTCCTCAAGGATTAGCCTTGATTAAGTTTCCAGATGGATTTGATGTTGATATGTCCTATCAGCTAAGAGAAAAGAGACCTACTACCTTGGACTAAATGCATAGGGATATTGTAAATGTAGAAGCCAATCAATTAGCTAAAAGGGATATAATTATATATGAGAAAAGAGTTACCATAAAAAAGGATCCATCCGCTTCTTCTTCTAATGCCAAATTAGATACATTAGTGAAAACTGTGGAAATAATGATGGAAAGAATAAGAATGCCTCATAGAGCTCCTCCAAGAGAAGACCAACTTGGTCCTTAGATCATGAATCCTAACTTTAGGAGAAAGCCACCTTAGAGTAAACAAATGGATAACATAGGCCCAAATGACCAACAACAAGAAATTATGCATCCCTTTAGAGAAAATTATGTTGAATAAGAAGAAGAATTATTTGAAGACCCTGAAGAAAGCCAAATAAATTTGATGGGAATTAATTATGATGACCCTATTTTATTACCTCAAAAGGAACATGACATCTTCATACTTTCACAACCTAAAGTTTGTCCATTAGAATCTGAAGACTATAAACAGGGATACCATAATGCTATTATGGAGGTACATAAAAAATATAATTTGAGGAGTAGGAAAACTGTTGATAATCTATAAAAGTAAAACCATAATACTCCTACCAAAAATATTGTAGATATACTTTCCAAACAAGTATATGATAATGTTTCTAAGAGAGCTCAATCTGATATTACTTTTACTAGTTAGCCTAAGGAAGATTCTCACAAAGAAAATCCAAAATGATAAGATCTGAATATCAAGGAAGTTGAGAATCCTCAAAATCCTCTTAGCATTAAAAATGAATTGGCTAAAGTTAAAATTTTCATTCCCCTTACTGAGTTGATAAACAAGAATGCATACAAAACCCAAGTAATAAAAGAATTTGAAATTAGAAGAAGGAACAAATATTGTGAACCTTAATGAAGATCATCCTTAATTGTTATTTGGATATGAAGTTTAAGATAAATCACAAGATGGGGTTGTTCCTCCTTTTTGTGTCAGCTTGAATATTCATCATAAAATTCTTCATAATGATATGCTTGATTTTGGTGCCTCACATAACTTGATGCCTAAGTCCATTATGGAAAAATTGTGACTAGATATTACTAGTCCTTATAAGGACTTATATTCATTTGATTCTAGTAAGGTAATATGTCTTGGCATTATCATAGACATGTGTGTCACTTTAGCCCAAATCCTAGCGAAAAGCTTAGTCATGGACGTTGTGGTAGGAGACATACCTCCAAAGCATGGAATGCTAATTTCTAGATCTCGGGGGGGGGGGGGGGAATTACAAGGAACCTTACAAATGGATATGATTTATAATACCATTCTTGTACTTGGGAAACCAATCAGAATTTATAGAGAAACACTGATGAATACATGATTAGCAGTCAAGACAGACCAAAAAACTATTCCTTGTACTCATTCCATTCAGACCTAGACACTTTTATCTTGTAAAATGATGGAGGTATAGAAGAACAAGTCCCAAACCCAGATACTAATTTGTGTGAGATTGAAGAAATCAAAACATACATTGTGAAACTAGATGAAGAAGATGGGCCTTTATGGAACATGGATTTTGATGTGGCTATAATAAAGGAAGAATCAGGAGTAGGTGTGTGTATTCTCAATTGATAAGCTAATAAATCAAAAGGGCATTCATATAAACTGAATTTTCAATGTACCAATAATATAGCTGCATATGAAGCCTTAATCCTAGGATTGTAGCTTTTGAAAAAGTTAGGTGCCACAAGGAATTTTAGTTTATGGATATTTTGAAGTCATAATCAAACAAATCAAAGGGGAATATTCAACTAAAAATCCAAGGTTAAGGGCTTATAGGAATTTTGTTCTAGATTTCCTTGAACTTTTTGTTGCGTAAGAATTATATTTATTTCCAAGAGGTCAAAATATCATAGCTGATGGTCTGGTTACTTCAGGTAGTACTTGCAAAATTCCCTATCACCCAAGTCACAAGTACATAGTTGAAGTTAAAAATAGACCATTTGTTCTGGATAATATCAGGTACTGGAAATTTTTTGGTAATGATGAAAAAAGTGAATTTTTTTTGCAGTCAAAGGATGAATTCAAGTGTGGAAATATAGACATAGATTATGATACATATAATAATGTTGGCAATATGATGCAGAGTGTTGTCCTTGATGGCAACCTACTTGATAAAGTTGATGGCAACCTATTTGATGAAGTTGTTCTTAATGGAAACCTATTGTATTTGATGAAAACATACCTGATGAAGTTGTCCTTGATGAAAGCCTACTTGATGAGTTAAGGAGGAGATTGTTGGCAATGTGATACAATGTGTTGACTTTGATGGAACCTTCTTGATGAAGATGTCCCTGATGGAAACTGACTTGATGAGTTGTTAATGTTGTATATCTGATGTATCTATAGATCAATTTAGAAGTAGCAGAAGAAAGGAATTCAGAAGGTGCCAGAATAATGATGAACAGGGTATGCCACAATCCATACGTGGATTTGTAAAGGGGAAGTTGCGTATGTACGTGGAGAATAACGTTCCAAGTCGCGTATGCCTATTTGCACTCTAAATTTATAAAACCAAGGGGTATTACCATGGTATTGGCCCAAAGTATTGAGTGATGGATTATCTATTTGATCCTGTCCAAGAATACCATCGGAAGTTGTGTGGTTTTGACTCATGGCATTGGCAAAGGCTAAATCTATATAAGGAGAAGAAGATCATAGTGCAATGAGTGTGCATGAGTCTGGGTTTGAATGAATACTTCATTCTGAAGTATATCTGAATGGAAAGGGTAACAGTTTATTGATTGATCTGAATTGATGATGCACCTATGAAGAAAATGATGAAGAGGGATCTCTAGATCTGAAATGACTATGTATCTTCTAGATATGTTTATGGAATGATTAGATCTGAGATGAGGCGAAATATTTGCTGAAGTACAGGATGAGATCTGAGATATTTATTTGTTATGAAGTGTTGCACAAGTCATAAAATGTCTGAAGATATATACGCGAGTTCGTGGCTGATAAAGCGCATATATACACGGGTTGTCTTAAGCAAAAGCACATATGCAAGATGAAATCAGCTCTGAAATATGTGCAGAAGTATATGCAGGTTTGTTTCTGTTAAAGCGCGTGCATACGCAGGTTCAGTGAAGGAAAAGCGTGTATGTAAACTAGGGTTTGCTGAAGTATGTGGAATGAAATGTCTGATCTGTTCTGCTGTTTTACCACTATCTGTCAATGATGTATTCATACAGATCTGGGTTGTTTGCATGATGATTAAGCTGCTAATTATGTTGATTAAAGATCAAGTTTTTGATTGATTGGTTGATGATGCAATGAATAAATTGATGGGGTTATAAGGTTTAGTTTAATGTATGTTGAGCTTAAATGTTTGGAGTGGGTCTAGTCTGAAAATATGATGAAAAGTGGCCTGCAAGTTGTGTTATGTTGAAGATATTGGATCCAGTATGAAAATTGATGAAACATGGTCCATGGTGGTGCTGAGGGTCGAAGCCTTCAGTCAGGGGGTTGTAGCTCCCTTATAGGAGAGGTTGGTAAATGAGAGCAGGGGGTTGTAGCTCCCTTCCAAGAGAGGCTGGTAAACAAGAGCAGGGGGTAGTGGCTCCCTTCCAAGAGAGGCTGGTAAACGAGAGCAGGGGGTTGTAGCTCCCTTCCAGGAGAGGCTGGTAAATGAGAGAAGGTTGTAGCCTTTTGCAGGTGGGTGCCTATGTGCTGGTATGAGTCTGTGCCAGTACATGGTTGTAAGATGATTTATTTATAATAAAATATTGAAGACAGAGACGACGACAACGGTGGTTTTCTCCCGACTTGGGTTTCCACCTTAAATCCTGGTGTTCATGTGTGTTGCTTATGTGTGATGGTTTATTCTGTTACTACTGCACATGCTTACTCTTAACTAAACATCTGAAGAATGAATGATGCATAGATCTAAGTAAAGAATTAAATGCATAATAAGATCTCTGTATATACGCGATTTTTATGAAGGTTATCCGCATGTATACGTGAGTTGAGTTCAGTAAAGTAGCGTATGGGTTCTAGAGAAAGAAAATGTAAAAAGTTTTGAGTATTCTCTAAACACTAATTCACCCCCCCCCCCCCCCCTCTTAGTATTTTTTGCAATAGTTGGTATCAGAGCAGGTCCTTCTGAAGGAGCTTGATCGCTTGAAGGAGATCCGTCACAATGGGAAAGAAGCAAAAGAAGAAGGCTACTCAAAGAAAGGAGATATCTCAAAAAACATGTGCAGCAGAAAATGAAGAAGATGAAACAGGTAGTGATTATTGTTCTTGGGATTTATTTTCTTATGCATGCAATGGTGAAGATAGTGAAAGTAATACTGTGGATCAAGAAACAGTTCTCAAGATCAAAGTTGAAGATCAAAAAAGATTATTTAATAAGAGAGAATCTATCTACAAGGATATGATATCTAGACTGAATGGACAAATAGACAAGTATCAAAGGTTGTACGATAATGTAACCAATCGAAGTGAAGGACTTGAAGCAGAAATCATCTCTCTGAAGGAAGATCTCGAAGCATCAAACAAGAAAAATGAATAACTTCTACAATCATTTGAAGAAAAAGGATTTGAAGCAGAAATCATCTCTCTGAAGGTAGATCTCAAAGCATCAAATAAGAAGAATGAATAACTTCTACAATCATTTGAAGAAAAAGGACTTGAAGCGGAAATCATCTCCCTCAAAGAAGATCTGGAAAAATCTAATACGAAGAATGAAGAAATTTTACAAACTTTTGAAGAATAAGAAAATGGGTTGAAAGAAGAGATTCTAAAACTGAATGATCAAGGAAAGAGGGTTGAAGAAAATATGAAGAAGCAATGCCAAAGATTTGAGGTTGAGGTAAACATTCTCACAGGTAAATTACAAGAAAAAGATAAACTCTTGAGGTTTCAAGATAGTACTAAGATTCTGGACAATATTCTTAGTAGTCAAAGATCTCCTTCTGTCAAATTTGGTCTTGGTTTTCATGAAACTGTAAAAGGTGAATCTAGTTCACAAGGAAGTGCTAAAGATTCAAAGGATGTCAATGCAAAGCCTGAAGTGTTGAAAGAAACAAAAGGTCAACCGACAATCATGAATTCTCAAAAGAAATCATTCTCTCCTTTGATCAATAATGTTGAATGCTTTAAATGTCATAATTATGGGCATGTTGCAGCCAATTGTAGAAGCAGATTGTTTCAGTCACAAACAAACAGATTCTACACAGAAAGGTACTCGGGTTTCTTCAAGGGATATTGTTTTTCATGCAACAAGTATGGTCATAAAGCAGCTGATTGCAATAGAAGGAAGAATAGAATAACACATTATGATCCTTATGCTTACTTTTCTGGTCACATAAAGTCATATGCTTGTAACAAGTATGGACATGTGGAAAAGAATTCGGGATGAACATATACGAGAAATTGGATAATTTCCGGCCCACCTGAATAGAAATTTCAAGCAAAGCTGGAAAAAGAAGGAGGACCAGTCAGAAACGTAGGGAATATTGACCCTACTGCAATCATCCGCTTCTAAAGCTTACTTCTCATAATGACTGCAGGAGAATATGTGAGATACATTATAGGAATCTGTAATGTATCATCACAGGGGGAGCAATGTATGATGATTCCCATGGTTGGTTTGGTAATTCTAGGTATGTTTATTTCTGACAGTGCATCTGATATGAAGAAGACAGGTACAAGTGGTATAAGTTCAGGGGGAGATGGAGTTGTGAAATTTTCTGTATTTCACTTTACATACGCGGGGTTCATGAATAAAATTCGCGTATACACGCGAGTTCCAGCAGACACAGAAGCGTATGCATTTATGATAAGAAAAGCAGTAAGACAACTAAAAATCAGGAACACAAGCTTAGGGGGAGCATCAGTCTAACTACTAATGATTGCACTGTTCTTTAGTTCTGGTAATACTCATGCTCAAATGATGATGACTTGATACATGGTTTCTTATGATAAGATTATGGATGAGCCCTGATTGCTTTTTACTGAAGAGTATCTCTTGTGTTCACACATGGACGAGATGGAAGTCTTATGATTCAGAGATAAGGATAGACCATGCATAATTTGTTACTGATGATTTTTGTCATGGTTGAGACCTTTCTCCTACACATGTTACATCGTGATAAATATTGAAGATCTTGGTGATATCAGATCACATGGATGATTGATTGACACATATTGTTTATTGAAGAAGTTGTTCTGGTATGATAATTCCTCTTGGGAAGAATATGTTGATGCTGCAAAGAGTTTCAAGGCTTGATTACTGATGTGGTTATGCTACAATTGTTGGATGACACTTGAATTCATGGATACGTTGTCTTATCTTTCTTCTCTCAGATGTTTGATGATACAAGTTGGTGTTTTCTCATGCTATATTTCATGATGATTCCCATATATGTTTCTACAAAGAGGAAATGGAAAGTTCACCTTAATGAAGACAAGAGATTGAGTTGATAGCTGATTTCTATAGAAAGACACTATGACGATGGAAACATAGACCCGGTCACAGGTTGATGATTGAAAAGAACTAGTAGTGGTGCATTCTTTATCGGGTCCCGATTAGAATCTGGGTTCAACAAGAAACAAAGTTCTCAGACAGAAGATTGGAGTAGTCTCTGCTATGCAAAGGATCAGATCTGATTGAGATTCTGAAGATTAAATTGGATACGCGGGTTTCCTGAAATACAGTCGTGTATACATGCTAGTTCATACACAGAAAACTGCATATGGGTGGTTGCTGACAAATTTTTCGAGGTCAGCATTCTTCAGCACAGCTGCAGTGCTGTTTGGTATCTTTGATGATGTTTTAATGCCTATATCTATGTTTCATTCTGTGATATTGGGTAAAGATGCCTTGATGATTTGCTATTGAAAGTTTTCAGGATGCACAAGCTAAGGGGGAGCTTTGGTCATTTAGAGAGGATGCTTTGGATGCAAAGTTTCAGGGGGAGCATTAGCCCTGCTGAGTGTAATGCATTGTTGGCAGTATGATGTTTCTGAGATATGATCTCTCTCTTGAGGTCTTTTGATATTGGTTATAAAAAGTCATATTTGTAATTTGATGAAAAGGCTATGACCTATGATGTAAATTGTAATATTCAGTCATGAAAAGGGCTTGTTCAAATTTGTAAACCCACTTGGTTGGGTAGTTGAGTCAAAATATGTAAACCCACTTGGTTGGGTACTTGAGTCTCTTATGTAAATCCACTTGGTTGGATCATTGATGTAAGTATGATTCCTTGGTGATAGGAAAGTTCATAGAGTCATGTATTTCATTAAAAACTATGCTTGAAGATTCAACATGAACTCAAGGGGAGCATGGTAACTTCAGTGCACATTAGATCTACAGAGCTCTTCTTTATAAAAGGGAAGAAAAACTTTGTTTTGGTTTTGATCTGCCCTTTGCCCTTGATGACAAAGGGGGAGAGTAACATGGTGTTTGAATAGGGGGAGAGTATCATGGTGTTTTCATACTGGTTATAATCAATGTAACTATCTGTTGTGATGATCAAACACCATCATGGTTGCCATCAAGTCCAAAGGGGGAGATTGTTGGCAATATGATGCAGAGTGTTGTCCTTGATGGAAATATACTTGATAAATTTTATGGCAACCTATTTGATGAAGTTGTTATTAATGGAAACCTATTGTATTTGATGAAAACATACCTGATGAATTTGTCCTTGATGAAAGCCTACTTGATGAGTTAAGGAGGAGATTGCTGGCAATGTGATACAATGTGTTGACTTTGATGGAACCTTCTTGATGAAGATGTCCTTGATGGAAACTGACTTGATGAGTTGTTAATGTTGTAAATCTGATGTATCTACAGATCAGTTCAGAAGTAGCAGAAGAAAGAAATTCAGAAAGTGCTAGAATAAGGATGAACAAGGTATGTCACAATGCATACATGGGTTTGTAAAGGGGAAGTCGCATATGTACGTGGAGAAGAATGTTCCAAGTCACGTATGCCTATTTGTGCTCTAAATTTATAAAACTAAGGGGCATTACTATGGTATTGGCCCAAATTATTGAGTGCTGGATTATCTATTTGATCCCATCCAAGAATACCATTGGAAGTTGTGTGGTTTTGACTCATGGTATTGACAAAGGCTAAATCTATATAAGGAGAAGAAGATCATAGTGCAATGAGTGTGCATGAGTCTGGGTTTGAATGAATACTTCATTTTGAAGTATATCTGAATGGAAAGGGTAATAGTTTATTAATTGATCTGAATTGATGATGCACCTATGAAGAAAATGATGAAGAGGGATCTCTAGATCTGAAATGACTATGTATCTTCTAGATCTGTTTATGGAATGATTAAATCTGAGATGAGGCGAAATATTTGCTGAAGTACAGGATGAGATCTGAGATATTTATCTATTCTCAAGTGTTGCACAAGTCCTAAAATGTCTGAAGATATATACGCAAGTCCATGGATGATAAAGCGCACATATACGTGGGTTTTCTTCAGCAAAAGCGCGTATGCAAGATGAAATCAGCTCTGAAATATGTGCAGAAGTGTACGCAGGTTTGTTTCTGTTAAAGCGCGCGCATACGCGGGTTCAGTGAAGGAAAAGCGCGTATGTAAACTAGGGTTTGCTGAAGTATGTGGAATGAAATGTCTGATCTGTTATGCTATTTTACCACTATCTGTCAATTATGTATTCATACAAATCTAGGTTGTTTCAATGATGATTAAGCTGCTGATTATGTTGATTAAAGATCAAGTTGTTGATTGATTGGTTGATGATGCAATGAATAAATTGATGGGGTTATAAGGTTCAGTTTGATGTATGTTGAGCTTAAATGTTTGGAGTGGGTCCAATTTGAAAATATGATGAAAAGTGGCCTGAAAGTTGTGTTATGTTGAAGATATTGGATCCAGTATGAAAATTGATGAAACGTGGTCCATGGTGGTGCTGAGGCTCGAAGCCTTCAGTCAGGGGGTTGTAGCTCCCTTCCAGGAGAGGCTGGTAAACGAGAACAGGGGGTAGTGGCTCCCTTCCAGGAGAGGCTGGTAAACGAGAGCAGGGGGTTGTAGCTCCCTTCCAGGAGAGGCTGGTAAATGAGAGAAGGTTGTAGCCTTCTACAGGTGGGTGCCTGCGTGCTAGTATGAGTCTGCACCAGTACATGGTTGTAAGATGTTTTCTTTATAATAAAATATTGAAGACAGAGACGACGACAGCGGTGGTTTTCTCCCGACTTGGGTTTCCACCTTAAATCCTGGTGTTCATGTGTGTTGCTTATGTGTGATGGTTTATTCTGTTACTACTACACATGCTTACTCTTAACTAAACATCTGAAGAATGAATGATGCATAGATCTAAGTAAAGAATTAAATGCATAATACGATCTCTGTATATATGCGAATTTTATGAAGGTTATCCGCGTGTATACGCAAGTTGATTTCAGTAAAGTAGCGTATGGGTTCTAGAGAAAGAAAATGTAAAAATTTTTGAGTATGCTCTAAATAGTGATTCACACCCCACCCCCCCCCCCCCCCCCCACCCCCTCTCAGTATTTTTCCCAACAAATAAGGTAGATAAGCTTGTAAATAATGAAAAAATGAGTGAATTAGATAAAGATCAAGAATTTTTAGAAATTTTGCAATTAAATGATAATGTTTTTCCTAGAGGGTTAGTTCCCTTAGAAGAATTATTTGATTTTAATGATGTAGCTAAGAAAACTAAAATTGAACATACTGGAGCTGAAGTAGAATAATGTAATATAGGAACTAAAGAAGAGCCCAAAATAGTTAAATTGTCCAAATATTTGCCTTCTATTGAAAAAAAAAGTACATAGATCTTTTCCAAGAATTCATAAATGTATTTTCATGGAGTTATGAGGATTTAAAGTCCTATGACACTAGCATTATACAACATATAATTCCTATAAAAGAATACCATAAACCTTTCAAACAAAAACTTTGAAGAATCAACCCAATGCTTTTGCCCCTAGTTGAAAAATAAATTAAAAAACTATATGATGCCAAAATTATTGTACCATTGAGGTATTCCAAATGGGTATCAAACTTAGTCTCTACTAGGAAAAACACTAGGGAAATTAGATTGTGTGTTGATTTTAGAAATCCCAGCAAATATTCCGTAAAAGACAACTACCGTTTTTCCAAAATGGGTCATATCCTGCATCAAGTGGTTGGATCTAGGAGAATTTCCTTATTATATGGATTTTATGGTTACAATCAGGTTCTAGTACATCTAGAGGACCAAGAGAAAACAACTTTTATTTCACCCTAGGGCACTTTCATGTATGTGAAAATGCCTTTCCGTCTAATGAATTATGGAGCTACATTCCAAAGTGAAATGGATATTTCCTTTGCATATGAAATACATAGGCTTATCGTAATTTATTTAGATGATATCACTATATTTTATAATATAGATGAGGAAAATTTTCTTCAATTTCAGAAAGTTTCTGAAAAATGCAAGAAATATAGTATCTCTCTCAAGCCTATGAAAACATTGTTTGGTTTAGAAGAAGGTAAACTGCTAGGACACATAATTTTAAAATATGGAATAATAATTGACCCTAGCAGAGTGAAATAAATATTGAAAGTAGATCCCCATAGGAACCAAAAAAAATCCCAATCCTTTATTGGAAAAATAAACTTCCTTCAGAGATTTATACCAAATTTAGTTGAGATCTTAAAAACAATCATTAACATGTTCAAAAAGGATACTAAAATAAAATGGCATAATGATGCAAAGGATCCTTTCACTAATGCCAATAAGGAATTAACAATTAAACCAATTCTAATAAGTCCTGGATTAAAAAAATATTTCATGATATTCTCTTTTTCTTTTGATCATGCAATAGCAATTGTTTTGTTGCAGAAAAATGTTGAAGGTCATGAATAACAAATTGGCTTTTCTAGTAGAGAATTGAGAGATGCATCACTAAAATATAGTATCATGGGAAAATATGCATTTTCATTATTTAAAGCACTAAAGTATTTCAGGATTTACATTCTACATTCACACATCATTTATTTTGTCCCAAGTGTTGTTATTACATACATTCTAACTCAAACAGATCCAGATGGTAGAAGGGGCAAGTGGATTGCATCCATTTTGTAATATGACATTGAAATCAGACCAGAAAATATTAATAAGGGTCAAGGGTTAGAAAAAATCATGGAAGTGTCTAATTGTAATGTGTTAGACATCAATTTTATTGCAGAATTAGATGAACAAGAAAAGCAGCCAACTTCACCAATCTCAGAAGCCTTTAGCACATCACCATGGTATGTAGACATATTTTTTGTCTTACATAACTTATATGCTCCTCCTAGTTTAAAAAGAAACAAAGCAAGGCTCCTTAAAATGAAATCCATGAATTTTTGTATTCTTGATCATAATTTATATTGGAAATATGTTGGAGTGATATTACTAAATTATTTGTTGAATGATAAAGACGAGAGGGTCTTAGATGAATTTTTCAAGGAGACTGTGGTGGTCATCTATACTAAAAATATACAGCTAACAAAATACTTAGAGCTGGTTTTTATCGGCCAACACTCTTCTCTAATGTACATAAAAAGGTCACCTCTTGACATAAATGCTAAATATTCAAAGGTAAAACAAAGCTTTTACCTTTACCCTTAAAACCAATTTTAGTAGAATCCCTTTTTCAAAAATGGGGTTTAGACTTCGAAATTCACCCTAGTTCCTCAGGACAACACAAATGGATTTTGACAGCAACAAACTACTTTACCAAATGGATAGAAGCCATACCAACTAGTAAAGACACTGATATTACTATCATTCAATTCTTGGAAGGAAATATACTGTTTAGGTTTGGTTTCCCCCATAAAATTATAAATGACAATGCTGCTACTTTCAAGTCCAAGAAAATGAATTTCTTTTTGTAACAAATATCAGATTAAGTTAGGTCACTCTACTTCTTACTACCCTAAGGGTAATGGGTTGGTTGAGTCCTCTAACAAGATTTTGGTAAATATTATCAAAAAGTTATTGCAGGAGAATAATAATTCATGACACAAAAAAACATCAATGCACTATGGACTAATCGAGTTACTACCAAGAAGTCCATTGGAATGTCACCATTCTAGATAGTGTATAGAACAGATGCAATTTTCCCAACTTCTTTTGAAATTCTAGTGCTCAAAATTCTGCAAGAAACATAGGTTGAGACCAATGATATGCAAAGAAGGATAAAGCATACTACTAAGTTACAACAGTCAAGGGAGGAAGTCTATCATAAAACACAAGTCACCCAAGAAAAGATTAAAAGGATTTATGATAGAAGGACTAAAGCAGATGATTTTCAACTCAATGATATTGTTTTGGTATGGGATTCTAGAAACAAAGATTAGGGAAAGAATGGTAAATTTGACAACTTATGGAAATGGCCTTTTAAGATTCAATCCTTTAGGGGCCACAATGCATTCTTGTTAACAAATTTGAATGGAGATGAGTTGCTAGGTAGACTTGTAAATCGCAGATAGTTAAAGTGTTATTTACTACCAAATTAGGAAAATTAGTTCATCAACCTTGTACATAACCATTTTATTTTTATATTGCAAGAGTGCAGGTGACTCTCAATAGAAGTTGAAGCCCGTAGAGAAGGCCCTAAGCTTCTGGTGATGAATTACCATAGGTGTGAATAATACAAATATATAACAATTCAATTGGAATATTTCAACAAATGGCCTAATGGATCAAGGCTACTGATCGATGGTGTTCTTGACACCTTAGAAGGACGATGTCATCCCTAGGTGGAGCCACTTTTAGGGTCCTATGACTCATAGGTTCAATTGATGATTGGTTATTTTCTTTTAGTTGATGAAATTGTAAACAATATTGTATTCTGCAAAAGTTTTACAAAATAATATATATATATATATATATATATATATATATATATATATATATATATATATATATGAAAAGAGGGTATACAAAAATGTATATGTGAAAAAAGAAAAATAGAATAAAAAGGAAAAATGAAGAGACCCCAAAAAATAATGTATAGGAGTGAACAAGCTAAAATTCCACATTGTAAATAGGAAAAGTAGAAATAGTGAGTCTAATCACACTATTTAAACATGACTAGGCTGAAAATAAAATAGATTAGATTAGTGAATAAATTAATAACACCATTTAATCATGGTTAACTAGTAGGAAAAAATCAAAAAATTCTATGCTAATTCAAATGCAACATAGCAGGTAAATAAGCGTTTTTAAGGTTATTAAGTTTTGATTAAGTTAGTTCAAGAAAATCAATTAATCTCACTTTAGCACATAATATAAAGTGGGAGATATAATTTTTATGCAATGTTTCAATCTTAGGATAAATATGGATGGTTGAGATCTTCCCCCGCCTGGATCAACGATGGGGGAGTGTTTTCGTCCCCCACCCCCGAGCTCCATCGTGCTTTTCTCATGGTGGGGGGGGGGTCGGGGCAGGTCCAAAAGGGTTTGACCCACACCCTTACGTGTCACCCACAAAGTGTTTCACACCCCCCCTTCCTTTTCACTCATCGTGTCCCCCATCCCCCCCTCTTAAATGTCCTCCAACATTAACCGCTCGCACCTCCACCAATGCATATCTGCGATGACACCCTTCCTAACTCCACCATCACTTTGCCCACCTTAGCTGACCTTCCTCCACTCATCGTTTGTCAAATCATTCTCACAAACCCCACTCCCACCTTTTCCCTTCCATTTGATTTGTCTCGAGAATATGTGATACTCCCAATCGAAGGTTACCATCTGGCACTCCCCTACCCACATCAACGATCTGTTATGGAAATCCATTCTTCTCACTCATTCTCCAACTGACCTGCTCCCAGGTAATGGTAAAAATGTAACAGTAAATAAAAAAATTACTCTTTTAAATGCAGTGAATATGTAAAACTTCTTTTCTTCATTGTTTTGCATGACCAATTGAATTTTATAGTCTTCCAAGATGTTACAACGAACAATAATTTTCCTAGTGATAGTGATTCAATCTGCATCAGTAGCCCCACCTCTACATCCATCAGATAGCTTCCTTGTCCAGGTAATTTCACATTCTTCATCCCTCTTTTCTATCTGTTATTTGATAATGAACCTATTAGTACTCCACAAGATCTCCGAAGGCTGAGAAGGAGACCAGCAAAGGTAGCCACAAACCTAATTTTGGCTTGGTAGCTAGCCCTACCAAGTTGGAGAGGGCTCTCTCTAGGATCACAGTCAAATTGACTGGATAATGAAGACTTTAGGCTAGGTATAGTAGGCTCTAGTGTTTTTGAGTTTTAGGGTTGCTCGATGAATGATGAGCCAAGGAACTAATGCAAGGGTTTAAGAAATATCAGTTGCAGAAGCTAAAAAAAGAGGAAGGTAGGTATATTTCGATGGAACTTTCAATTTTTTTCGATGTAGTGTAGGGTAGAAAGATAGAGGTTCAAAATGGGCATGACCATCATGAATCGATTCCTTCAGAAGATAAATAAAAAAAGATGAAATTCATATAAAAAAAGCTTAAAATCTAAGAATTATGTTTATCAAACTCATAGGAAGATCACTGTAAGCATAGATATGGAAAGAATATGAATTGAAAATTTATAAAAAGTGACTAACAGAGAAGAAACACTGCCATAAAATAATACCAAATGAATTCCTCAAAAGGTGTTGCAACTAGTTTTTGTATTACTGCAGAAAATGATCAACGCACAATAGCTCCAATGGATTCTCCAACATCTCTTTTACAATGACTCAAAATGGTTTAGATATAGGTTACAAAAGCTTCCCCAACCTCTAGGGGTAGAATTCATGCTTTGTGGAGTTGAAACCAATTTTTTCTTCAACTTAACAAAAATATAGGGAGGTTATGAACTACGTCCCGTTTTAGCAAACCAACTAGAGAAATCCTCTCCAAGAATTAATGAGAGGTAAAAAAACCTATTTAACTCTATGCACATCACTTTTACATTCAATTTAAACCCTTTACCCTTTTACAATTACCCTTTTACATTTACAAAGGTGAAAGTGTGAAATGAAAATTACACAGGATAATTATAAAAATTTTGAGGGAATTTCCAGAAGCGTAACAAATAACTTGTAAGGCCTTTTTTGTGTCCATTCCCATCATCTAAATTTGAAAATAAGAGTTATTCTGAGTAGCGGGTCAAGCGTAGATGACTCTAGGATGTTCAAGCAACAAAATTGGCTTCATTAAGCATGCTAAAAGCTCCTTCTCCCAAGATCACTCCCAGAAACACAACGAATGTCTGAAAATGAGGTAGACAGGTGATTTTTGAACTCTTTTTTTCGATTTCCTTGTGTTAGGGTCCTATAATAATAGGGTTCATAAATTTTGAATTGAATTTGATAGTCTTGTAAATATGTACATACTTTGCTTTCTGCAAGTTGTTTTCCCATATTTTGAAAAAAATAAAAAATAATAAAAAATAAAAAAGAGGGTAAAAAGTCCTAAAAGAAAAATCAAAGGACTTAGAAAAATATAAACCCCAAAAGAAAAAGAGATAAAATAAAACATGAAAGTGAGCAAGTCCTAATGCCACTACTTTTTACTTTTTCTGCAAAATAATGATTATGTGCAGAGTGTCAATAAATTCCATAATCCATGATCATTTAAATAATTAAATCTTAACTTTTCATGTTTTTAATTTCATGTTTTAGATAGAGAATAAAGATTTGTCAGACGGTTTAAACTTGACAAATCAGTAGACAGGTAGAGAATAATGAGGAGCTAAACAGTTTAATCTGAGCCCTCAGATGAAATAAGGTAGACTTAAATAGTTTTATGCTTTGAAAGAAAAATGTTTTAAGGTTGCAAGCCTAAATGCACCTACAAAAATGAAGAAAAAATGTTAGAAATAAGTTGGGTAGGTAGAAAGCAGTAAAATCACTAATTTCCCCTCCCCTCAAAATATTCAGTATTCTAAACTATCAGTTAAAAAGGCTCAGAGCATTTCTTTGACTTTTGTTGGGACCAGACCCAAGGGTCGATGAATGGTTAGTTAAAAATATTGAGTTCCTACATCAACCCACATTCATCAACATTTATCCTTCATCATAAATCCCTTTTTCCTAAGTGAAGACACTTTTTTACTTACAGATTACATGTGCTTTGTTTCCATTCATTACCCTTTTCATATTAACTTCTAACTATTTTATTAAATCCCTAAACTACCCCTACCTGTATATTATTAATTCCCTTATATTTTAAATAAATCCAAAAACCCTTTATTTTAATTTTACACCAAAGTTTAATATCCCCATGTGCGCTAAATAAAAACCCCACCCAACTACCCATTGGTCTAAACATACCTATAAGCAAATATCACGCCCCTATAGTTTTAAACAACTATTCGTGTTTATGAAACTATATAATATATAATACTGCGCCCGCATATGAAAAGTTAAACATTTCATAATGTTTTAATTTTATATCTAACATATCACATTAATTGAAGGTTTTAAACTTTGTTAAAATTCATATTTATAAAGTTTCAACCATCCCCGATGTGTTATGAAACTTCGGTCCCACCACTTTTATCCCGATGCAACTCCCAAAATATCTGGATCATTCACTTTCAAAACTCAAATCTAACGATGGACATCAGATATCGTGTAGAAAAGTTGCTCGGCCATCCCCATGCCAAAGTTGTGCGAAATGGGTTGTTTTGTGATCCTATCTCTCCATGTGGAAAATTCATATTGGATCGCATGGATTCAAGCTAAAACTGCTTACCACTGAAACACCACGCAATAAACACTCCAATTTAGACCCTTTGAAAACCCGAAACCACCATTCTCGCCTAACTTGATCTTCATAAATTACTGGCACTGTTTTCCCTAATATGCACAATAAGCATTAAAAATACATTTCATTCCCTCTTGTCTACGTAGTAACTATGTATGATGTTAGGTCCCTATATTACTAGTATAGTCCCTTATTGTTATTAGTGTAGCCCCCTTATTGTTATTATTGTACCCTTGTAACCCCTATTTTGTTATTATTGTGCCCTTAAATTATTATTGCTAGGTCGGCTAGGATTACATTGTGGCCCACTAGGATTACATTATGGCCCCATGGACTCCTATATATAGAAAGGAGGTTTTGTGAATTGTATCATCCAAGAATTGTTCATTTATGTAATGTATTGGAGGTTTCCCCCTCGAAGTGGCTTATTTCTAAGACGTTGATATCTCTTTTCTTCTATTTTTGGAGCTGGTTACACAACATTTGGTATCAGAGCTTTGGATTCCTGGAGTCTTTTTGGTCTTTTTCAGGCTCCTAAACAGGTCATCGTGGCATTTGCGCTATAAAGTTTTTTCTACGAAGGTTCAGAATCTGAAATTCATATGGTACGAAGTTGAAATCCTGAGGAATTTTTTAAAAAATTTCAGAGCTTGGTTCGCAATATTTTTGGAGATATGATCTGTGGAAGGTAGTGCTTTTTCAGGCTCCTGAATTGCATCTCAAAGAGGTGATCGTGGGAAAAGTTCGATAACTCTCTCTCTGGGCATCGGATTGAAGTGTCGTAAAAATTGGTCGCAATTACACAGACTGAAGTTTCTTGGCTATCAATTTCAGATACAAAGGATGAAATAGTGACACGTGGCAAGTCGTACAAATTCGCTCTACTGAACCAGTCCATAATTAAGTCATTGTGGAAGATTGGACACAACTTTGGCTTGGAGAATTCAAATCAGGTCAGACCTATGGAATTCAAAAGAGAATTTAGAGGGCAACTTCAGTGCTGAATTTTAGATATAGAAGAGCCGCAATCACAGAGATAATACAATTTCAATATCGAGCTTCTCAAAAGCAAGTAAAAGGTGTGTATTTTTTTTCCGAATTGCATAAGTCTTGTTTGAAGAATCAAGTTGAATTGATTGCAAGGGCATATTGTAGAATAGATATCAGTATTGGATTATAAAATGGCCCCTAAAAAGAATTCAACACCCATTAAGCCTTTGGAAAGCTCTTCTATGACTCATGAAGACGAAGAATGGAAACATGACATATCAAAATTACAAGAGCAAGTGCAACAAATTTCGCTCTCTCAAAGAGCAACAAAAAATGAAATGGAAGTTTCGAAGAAAGGCGTGGAAGCAAATATGGATGGTTTGAATAAAGGCATGGAAGCTAATATGGATGGCATGGAATCTAAGATGGAAGCTAGCATGGAAGCTAAGATGGATGACATGAAAGACAACATGGAAAACATGAAGAATGATCTAAAAGAATACATGGAAGTCTTGATGACAAGCTTAAAACAAGAAACTCCTAATGGCGGAAATATAGTAGAAGAACCTCATGATGAGAACAAAATAAATGTTAATCGTGATTTCATAAACTCTAATGTTGGCGGGAAGAACCACCATATTCCAAAAATGGATATGAGAAAGTTTTATGGAAAGGATCCTGTAACATGGATACTATAGACGGAGCAATATTTTGATCTCCATAATGTGAAAACACACAAAATGTACGCATTGCAACTTTAAATTTAGAACAAAATACATTTGTATGGTATCGATGGCTTTGCTCTCATAAAAAATTTTCATTTGGTAAATTTTTCGGAGGAAATGATAGCACATTATGAGGATGCAAAGAGCAACACCTTCTTTAGCCAATTGATAAATCTCAGACTAAAGGGTTTAGTGGGGCGGCACATTGAGGACTTCAAAAATTGAATATAAGGGTAACTGATATTCCAGAGGAACATAGGATTGATCTCTTCATAGGTACTTTAAAGGATAACATCCAACATGAAGTTTGCATTTTGGAACCTGATTCATTAGAGAAGGCATTTAGGTTGGCAAGAAAAATTGAATGTAAAATTATGGCGACAAGGAAGCCTGCCACTCACTTCTATAAAGAGGGAAGTGTTGCTACTCCTAGATTTCCACAACCTACAAGGTTGACACCACAAAAATTGGAAGAAAAAAGAGTAAGAGGGCTTTGCTACGGTTGTGATAGAAAATACACTAAAGGTCATAAGTGCGCCGAGAAGAAATTATTTTACATAGATTGTGAAGAGGAAGAAGAAAATGAACAAGAAGAGGATATACACCAGGAACCATCCCTAGAAGAGGAAGAAATGAGTCTGACCATATCGTGTAATGCATTGGCAGGAATTACCACTCCTGAAACTCTCAAGATAGAAGGACATATCAAGAAGAAAAAGGTAATAGTGTTGATTGATTCAGGTAGTACCCATAATTTTATTCATTTTAAGGTAGCCAAGGAATTGAATTGTTTCCTATACCCAGCACTAGAATGTCAAGTGATGGTTGCAAATTGAGGAACTATAAATTGATCTGGAAAATGCCATAATATCAAGCTAACCATGGGGGAATATGTATTGAATATTCCAATGCTTTCCATTCATATGGGAGGTGTTGATGTTGTACTAGGAGTACAATGGTTACAATCGTTGGGAATGATGACTTTTGTTTTCGGGAACTTTTCTTGAATTTTTTTTTCGAAGGAAAGGAAGTCGAATTACGAGGTATTGCGGGGAAGCCGGAAAATATAATAATAAGATCTAATGTCATGAAAAATCTTATAAAGAAATAACAACGAGGCGTAATTGTACAATTATGCTCACTAGAAGTTCCAACATCAAAATCATCTATTTCTACAGATCTCCAACAAGTCTTGGATAGTCATTCCAAGGTGTTTGAAACTCCCAAAGGAATCCCACCTATTCGTGATCATGATCATGCTATGCATTTGATTCCAGGAAGTGTTCCTCCAAACATCAGGCCTTATAGATATTCTTATGTCCAAAAGAGTGAAATTGAAGGTATGATTGCAGATATGTTAGAGGTTTTTATAATTCAACCTAGTCAAAGTTATTTCTCTGCTCGAGTAGTATTGGTGCACAAGAAGGATGGATCATGGCACATGTTTCCGGATAATAGGGAGCTCAATAAGCTCACCCTTAAAGATAAATTTCCCATTCATGTGATTGATGAATTATTGGATGAATTACATGGAGAAATATATTTTACCGAGTTGGATCTTCATTTAGGATATCATCAAATTAGAATGAAGACTAAAGATATTCTGAAAACAACATTTCGAACTCATGAGGTTCATTATGAAATTTTGGTCATGCCTTACCAATGCACCTTATACATTTCAAGGGTTGATTAATTCCATTCTCAAACCCTTCCTTAGATAATTTGTGCTAGTATTTTTTGATGATATACTAATCGTATAGCGGTCTTGGAAGGATCATGTTCAACATGTTGACATGGTGCTCAAACTATTGCAGGAGAAACAATTATATGCAAAAACATCCAAATGTCTTTTGGAGTACAAGAGGTGGAATATCTGGGTCATATTTTATCTCACAAGGGTGTTAATGTAGACCCAAACAAAATTAAAGAGATTAAGGAATGGAAATTCCCCACAACCATAAAGAAGTTGCGATGATTTCTCGAGTTAACAGGGTATTATTGCAAGTTTGTTAATAATTATGGGATAATAGCGACACCTCTAACAACATTATTGAAGAAAAATGCATTTTCATGGACTCCTGAAGCAACTAAGGCCTTTGAATATCTGGAGGAAGCGTGTACTGCTTTTTGGTAGTGAAGATGCCGAGACTTGACAAAAAATTTTATTGTGGAATGTGATGCCTCGGGGATGGAATTGGTGCTATTTTAATGTAGGAAAGGAAGACCCCAAGCTTTTGAAAGTCATCCGATCAAGGGAAAGTATTTACAGAAAGCTATTTATGAGAAGGAAATGTTAGCAATACTACATGCACTAAAGAAATGGTGACCTTACCTAATGGGAAGACACTTCAAGGTAAAAAATGATCATGATAGTCTTAAACACTTTTTGGAACAAAGACTGTCTTCATAAGAGCAACAAAAATGGGTCACAAAGATGTTCGGTTATGACTTTGAAATAACCTACAAAAAAGGGAAGCTAAATGTTGTTGCCGATGCACTCTCAAGAAAGAATGAAGAGGTGGAAGCATTTCTTTGTGCCATTTCTATTATCAGCTTGATTAGATGGCGAGACGAAGATGAATGGAAGAAGGACAAGGATGTATGGACACTCATTCAAAATTTGCGGCAAGATCCCAGTACATCTGATACATTTACTTGGAAAAATGATTCCTTATGGTACAAATATCGCTTATATCTTTGTAAGAATTCTCAACTAAAACAAAATATTATTTTGGAACTGCACACCTCTCCCTTAGGAGGACACTCAGGATTTTCAAAAACTTACCACAAGGTGAAGAAAGATTTTTTTTTGGGATGGCCTTAAAGTTTGTGGCGAAATATTTGGTTTACCAGCAAAATAAAGTTGAGACAATTAAGACCCGAGTTTGCTCCTTTATCCATTCCAAGTCAACATTGGGAGGGGATTTCAATGGATTTTATCACGGGTTTACCTAAGTCCGAAGGAAAGAGTGTCATCATGGTGGTAGTTGATAGACTTACCAAGTATGCACACTTTTGCGCATTATCTCATCCATTTAAAGCAAGTACGGTTGCTACTACATTTATGGGCACAATTCAAAAGCTACATGGAAACCCAAGGGTTATTGTGAGAGACAAAGATCCCATTTTTACTGGAAATTTTTTGAATGAGAGTTATTTTCTTGTTTGGGTACTCAATTAGCTCATAGCTCATCTTATCTCATCCTCAATGCGATGGCCAAAGTTTGAGATAGTAAATAAATGTTTGGAAGGATATCTTCGTTGTTTTGTATCCCGAATCCGATAAACAAACACGATGGGTCAAGTAGTATCTCGGCTGAATGGTGGTATAACACTTCCTTCCATCTTCTTGAAATAAAGCCCCATTTATGGCACTTTATGGATATCATCCACCATCCATCACATCATTTTAAGAGAAAATTCTAAGGTTAAAGTAGTGGAAGATCACATCAAACATCAACAAGAAGTTCTCCAAATCTTAAAGGATAACCTAAATTTGGCACAAAATCAAATGAAACAAGAGGCAGATCAACATCGCAGTGAGAGAAGTTTTGATATAGGATACTGGGTATTTTTATGGCTACAACCATACAAATAAATGTCCCTCAAGCAAGCTAATAAGGATAATAAATTATGGCCAAAGTACTATGGTCCTTACAAGGTGTTGCAAAATTTTAGTACTATGGCATACAAATTGGAGCTTCATGCTTCTTTGCGAGTGCATCCGGTTTTCCATGTTTCATGCTTAAAGAAGGTTATAGGTGAAAAACTTTCAGTTCAAAAAATATTGTCAGAAAATGATGAGGAAGGAAAAATCATATTGGAACCTGAAGCAGTCACGGAAAAAAGAACTCGACAGCTACGAAATCGATCAATTTCAGAGTATCTCATCAAGTGGAAGAACTTACCCATTGAAGATTCTACATGGGAGGATGAGAATTTTATACAGAAGAACCCAGAGCTACTCAAGCGTTGAGGACAACACGTTTTTGAAGGAGAGGGGCATGTTAGGTCCCTATATTACTAGTAAAGTCCCTTATTGTTGTTAGTGTAACCCCCTTATTGTTATTATTGTACCCTTGTAACCCTATTTTTGTTATTATTGTTCCCTTAAATTATTATTGTTAGGTCAGCTAGGATTACATTGTGGCCCACTAGGATTACATTATGGCCACATGGACTCCTATATATAGAAAGGAGGTTTTGTAAATTGTATCATCAAAGAATTGTTCATTTATGTAATGTATTGGAGGTTTCCCCCTCGAAGTGGCTTATTTCTAAGGCATTGATATCTCTCTTCTTCTATTTTTGGAGCTGGTTACACAACATATGAAGCCTCCCTGATTGTAAGAACACCATTTTCTTCCATTTTCATGCCCAAAGGTCTGCTAAAACCTACCCTCCTATCATTGAAGACTACTGAGGAGATGTACAGTGCTCCAGAAAAACTACAGAAGTCATCAAATCGTTCAAAAACCTCTAAAACATCTTCCGAAGTAGAATACCTGCATCCAAAATGTATTTCTCTGAAATTTGAGCATGCAATTAAACTTTAAAGGACTTATGAAAGACAAATTCCCTTCAAAAGATCAAAAATTATCCTAAGGAAACTGTAAAAAAGCCCCAGAAATAGGCCAGACCCTGTCAATTTTTTCCAGAAACCTTGTTTCTCTGCTGCGCACGATTTTTGAAGAAATTTGTGACTTTTCCACACTTTAATGAACTATTCAAGCTTTAAGTCAATCCAGAAAACCTCTGCAGGTATCCAAAAACCTCTGTGACCCTTTGCAAAATAATTTTAGCTCAATTTCCCATTAAAAATACTCAAGAAACCCTTGTTTCTTGTTTTAAACCAGTCAAAAGCTTCTAAACCTCTTTGATAGGCCTAATTGGACAAATATCCCAAAGAAGAGTTCATACTTAGCCTATTTCTTAGCCAAAAATCCTTTGCTAAAGTAAAATATTTCTGCAAATTGTCTAATCTTGCAGAAAGTATTCAAAATAACTAAGAAACAGAGTTCAAGCAAGCCTGAAGTCTCTAAATTACCAAAGCCAACTCCTGCAGTGACATCTAAGACAACCATAGTAGTCAATCCTCTTAAACCACCTGTTGTTGATGTTGAACACATTCCACTAGCTGATATTGAATATAAAATAGCAGATCCCATTGTTGAGTTTAACCTGCTAGATATTCATAATTGGAGTTATGAGAAATCATTAGATAATGATGGGGAAGTCCAAACTTGGGAATCTCATTTACCCAAATATGTTGTCCCTTTTACACATCCATGCCAGGATGTCATCAGATTGTGTCAACAGTACTATGTGCCTGAGAAAAGAGCCATTGTAAATGCCCATAAAGAAGTGCTTCTCACCATCACTGCTGAATATATTAACCAAATGCTACAGCTTTAGCCTGACCCCAAAGCATTTCCTTTATCCATTGAGGCCCTTACCAAACTGTATATTGGCCTAGATTTTCCCAAGAGATTCATGATTTTTTAGACATTCATGCCCTCACATATAGATATTTTTGAGATTCAAGAATATGATGAAGCTTAGTGAAAATCTAGTCACCTTCCTAAGTGGGCCCACAGGCTATTTTTAGGTGCAAGTATATTTTTAGACATGGTGATCATATTTCAGAAGTTGCAGGATGCTATTTGTGGATAGTTGGTCAAGTTGGAAAAATATATGAAATTCTATTTTTAGAATATTGGGCGAAGTCTATTTATAGATCGTCGATCTAAAAATAGATGCATGTCGATTATTATTAGCCCTTAATTATAATTAGACTCTAAATATCAACTTATTCTCTTGGAGCACTTTATTTCAGTATACAGATTTGGAAAATCAGTTGGCTAAAGGAATTACGCAATTCCTATGGTTTACCGGTGGTTCATGCATGGAGAACTTAGTTAGAAATGAAGTGGAAAAGTTATGATAGAGTTGGAAGAGTAGTTCACGGAGTTGTTATTCTGTTTAACTCAATTATTAGATTTAAGCTTAGTTGAGCTAGTTGTATCTAGTCTAACTGAATGATACACTAGTGAGAGTGGAGTGAATTAATTAGTTAATTAATTCATAAATAATAACTCATTAATCAACTGAACAAATACAACAGTTAACTACAATGCATGTCAGTTCCAGTGGAGACCCAGTGGAGCGGTAGGTGAAAGGGTGAGATGGAATATTCGTTGTGACTATAGTGATGCATTCAATGCATCACACACACATTGGAGTTTCCAATGAGGATTGCGCAGTCAAGGCAATGCCAATTCGAATTCATTCAAAGGTATTCTTCAACAGGGATTGCACAGTGGAGGCAAGCTATCACGAGGCAAGAAATCAGTGCATGGATTTGCAGATTTCTTCATGATAGTGTGTGAAAATTGTATTGTACTGAGAGCTTGATGTACTAAGATTTGTATGAGATTGTTACATGATCTCCATGATACATAATATATGATAGTTGGGGTTTTTAGCTTCAGGCTTTCCTGTTAAAACAACTGTGTTATGTGTGATTGTTTTTATTGCTTCATGTGTTTGCAATTGAGTTTTTAATTTCCGCAAAAGATTAATAGTGGAAGGATTCTGTATTTAGCAAGAAGATAAATATTGTTATATGGGGATAATATGGATATATACATGCATATGTTATATAATTTCTACATGGTATCAGAGCATTGTTAATTCTTGAAGATTGCAATTGTGAAGCGGGTTGAGTTTTGTGCTGGTGGACAATTCAAATTTGCTGCAGAAATTTCTTGGTGTGACAGTTGAGCATACATTGAAATGTCTTTCAATGGGTTGTGATTGGATTATTCCCTTGAGGGTAGCTCAAATTACATAGCCTGGAAGGATAGGATGGAGGCGGTGCTTGAAGATAATGGATTGAAGGAGTTCATCGATAGCGATGTTCAGAAGCCTACTTCTAGCGATGATGCAATACTTGATGCATGGAAAAAGAAGGTAGAAAAGACAAGAAGGATTCTGTTGGAAGGTGTGGAAGACCATATTGTGTCAAGCCTTCAAGGGAAATCCACTCCATTTTCAATGTGTAAGGCTTTGATAGATTTGTTACAAAGCAGCAGCGAATATAGGAAGTGGGTGCTGAAGGATAAGCTTAGAAAAATAAAAATGGAGAAGGGCGACAATATTCTTAAGTATCTCATGAAGTTCTTCCAGTGCAGGGATGATCTAGGAAGTGTGGGGATTATAGTTGCGGATGATGACTTGGTGATCTTGGCTCTCCTTGGATTACAGAAGAGTTGGCACAGTTATTAGGACTCTGTCAATGGATGGGAGAAACTGCCATATTGGGAGCGACTTTGGTTGGATCTCGTGCAGGAGGAGATAAGATGGACTACCAGGGATGGCTCTTCATTGAAGAATGAATATGAAGAGAATTTCACTTTGGTTTCCAAAGAAAGGAAAGGGAAAGGGAAGGAATTCCACTCCAAATCCGAAGCTAAAGGCAGGAAGCAGGATTTTTCCAAGGTGAAGTGTTTTCACTGTCACGAACATGGGCATTTTTCCACTAACTACCCACAAAAGAAGAAGAACAAGAAGGTTGTTGGAGCTGCAATGGGAGAGGCCTTAGCCTCACAATTTGAACTTGATTTCTCTTTGATCGCATGCTTGGTTTCAAGCGTAATGGGATCGGTGTGGTATCTTGATAGTGGTGCATCTTTCCATATGACAAGAGATAAGGAGTTGTTTGGTGATATGGAGTAGAAAGATATCAAAATGCATATAGAGATGGGCGAAGATGGTAGATATAGTGCGACCAAAATTGGAACCATTACCTTTGAGAGGGAGTCATGTAAACCATTTCTTTTGAAAGAAGTTATGCATGCTCCAGGTTTGAAGAAGAACTTGGTCTTGGTCACTATGTTGGAAGACAGAGGTCATGACATTGTTTTAAGCGATGGAAAAGATTTCCTGTGACATAAAAAAATGAGTCAAGCCAAGAGGATAGGGATTCAAGTTAAGAATCTCTACAAGCTGGAGGTAGATGGCCATGATGCAATGATGGGCAAAGCAGAAGAAGTGGTAAGCCGGGATGAGGGCGAATTATGGCACAGGAGATTGGGCCATATTCACCATGGTGCCTTGAAGATTTTGCAACAGATTTCTACTGGCCTTCCCAAGGGTACTCTTGCACAGTCAGATCAGTGCAAGGGATGTAGTATGGGTAAGTTTGTGAAGACCACCTTTCATGAGAAGGAGAACTGTGCTTCAGTGATCCTTGAGAGAATTCACAAAAACGTGTGTGGACCTTTCTCTATTGCTTCAAAAAAAGAAGAAGGTATTATGTTATTTTTGTTGATGACTATTCTCGTAGATGTTGAATCTTCTTCATGCAGAAGAAGAGCGAAACATACTCAAAATTATGTGAGTTTAAAGCATTGGTGGAGAAGGAGCCGGGGAAGCAAGTGAAGGCTCTGCGAAGCGATAATGGTGGTGAATATATCTTGGAAAAATTCAAAGACTTCTGTAGAAAAGAAGGAATTCGAAGAGAACTCATAACGCCTCATAACCCACAGCAGAATGGGATCGCAGAGAGGAAGAACAGAATGATCGTGGGTGTTGCATGAGCTATGCTTGAGAGGGAGCTAGACTTTCATGTAGAGGAGGAACTTCTAGTTCTGAAACATGAGCCTCCAGATGTGGATCAACCACCAGAGTAAGTTCATGGAGTGGAAGAGTACACTCAAGTAGAGCCAAACATCAAAAATAGCAGGAAGAGTACCACAGAAGCTGAGAGACTGAAGCTTGATGTGGCACAGAATGTAGGAGTCCCTACATCACAGCATAGAAAGAGACAGTCACTTGACCGATTTACTAGATACATGGCTCTTATGAGAAAGTGTGTCAAGACAGAGCCATATTATTTCGAAGAAGCAGTGCAGGAGCCCACATGGGTAGATGCCATGGTGGAGGAGTATGACTCCATTGTTAGAAACCATGCTTGGGAGATTGTTCCAAGGCTAGTGGGTAAATTAGTGGTAGGTTCGAGATGGATCTACAAGGTAAAGAATGCTGCTGATGGGAGCATCGAGAAGTATAAGGAAAGATTTGTTGCCTAGGGCTTCTCACAGATCGAGGGGATTGATTATGAAGAAACCTTTGCACCTGTCACACGATATTCATCCATAAGGACCATCCTTGCTCTCTCAGCGGAGTTGGGTTGGCACATTCATTAGATGGATGTGAAGACTTCATTGCTTAATGGGATCATTGAGGAAGAAGTGTGCATTGAGTAGCCTAAAGGATTCAAATTATTCAGCAGTGAGTTGCATGTGTGTAGGCTCAAAAGAGTGTTATATGCACTGAAACAAGCACCTCGTGCTTGGTATGCTCAGATCAACAGCTATTTCATCGGACTTGGTTTCACCAAGAGTAGGGCGGATGCAAACCTATACCAAATTGTGGTGGAGGGTAAGATTTTAATCATTTTTCTTTATGTTGATGATTTAATAGTAATGGGTGATGAGCAGTTGATACACTCATGCAAGGTAGATCTTGCAAAAGAGTTTGATATGAAGGATTTGGACCTCCTTCATTATTTCCTTGGATTGGAAATATAGCAGCGGGAATGTGAATTGTTTGTGTCTCAAGGCAAGTATGCCCGGGAGATACTGGAGAAGTTTCACATGCAAGGCTGCAAGAATATCGACTCTCCTATTCCAGGAAATTGGAGGAAAGAGGATGCTACATTGGCAAAGGTAGTGGATGCCACTGTTTATCGATAGTTGGTGGGTTCGCTCATGTATTTAGTTAATATAAGACTGGACATATGCTATGCGGTGAACCAGCTTTCACAAGCGATGGTTAAGCCTACCAAGATCTTTTGGAAGGTAGACAAGCATGTCTTGAGATATCTTAGGGACGCATCTGAGTATGGATTATAGTATAGACAAACGGATGAGGTGAAGTTGCATGGCTTCACGAATGTAGATTGGGCAGGCAGCCCAACAGACAGAAAGAGCACATCAGGAGGGATTTTTAGTATCAGATCTATGACAGTTTCTTGGTACAGCAGGAAACAAAGATCTGTGGCACTCAGTTCAGTGGAATCCGAATACATGGCAGCAAGTCAAGCTGCATGTGAGGCTATCTGGATGAGGAAGATCCTGGTCAGTTTGTTCAGTTTTCACTTAGATCCTACAGTGATACATTGTGATAATCAGAGTTGCATTAAACTCTTGATTAATCTTGTGATTCATGATAGATCTAAACATATTGATATTCGGTATCATCATATCAGAGATTGTGTGCAGTAGAAGATCATGTTGCTTCAGTACATTCCTACAGAAGATCATGATTCAGATATTCTGACGAAGGCACTCACCAGGAGCAAATTCAAATACCATAGAGGCAGGATCGGGGTGAAGGATAATACCCATCTTGTTGAGAGGGAGTGTTGAGATTCAAGAATATGATGAAGCTTAGTGAAAATCAAGTCACTTTCATTAAGTGGGCCCATAGGCTATTTTTAGGTGAAATTATATTTTTAGACATGGTGATCATATTTTAGAAGTTGTGGGATGCTATTTGTGGATGGTTGGTCAAGTTGGAAAAATAGATGAAATTATATTTTTAGAATATTGGGCGAAGTCTATTTATAGATCGTCGATCTAAAAATAGATGCATGTCGATTATTATTAGCCCTTAATAATAATCAGACTCTAAATATCAACTTATTCTCTTGGAGCACTTTATTTCAATATACATATTTGGAAAATCAGTTGGCTGAAGGAATTATGCAATTCCTAGGGTTTACTGGTGGTTCATGTATGGAGGAATCAGTTAGAGCTGAAGTGGAAAAGTTATGACAAAGTTGGAAGAGTAGTTCATGGAGTTGTTATTCAGTTTAACTTAGTTATTGAAGTTAAACTCAGTTGAGCTATTTGTATCTAGTCTAACTGAATGATACACTAGTGAGAGTGGAGTGAATTAATTAGTTAATTAATTCATAAATAATAACTCATTAATCAACTGAAAAAATACAATAGTTAACTACAATGCATGTCAGTTCCAGTGGAGACCTAGTGGAGAGGTAGGTGAAAGGGTGAGATGGACTATCCATTGTGACTATAGTGATGCATTCAATGGATCACACACACATTGGAGTTTCCAATGAGGATTGCACAGTCAAGGCAAGGCCAATTTGAATTCATTCAGAGGTCTTCTTCAGCAGGGATTGTGCAGTGGAGGCAGGCTATCAAGAGGCAAGAAATCAGTGCATGGATTTGCAGTTTTCTTCATGATAGTGTGTGACGATTGTATTGTACTGAGAGTTTGATGTACTAAGATTTGTATGAGATTGTTACATGATCTCCATTATACATAATATATGATAGTTGGGGTTTTTAGGTTCAGGCTTTCCCATTAAAAAAACTGTGTTATGTGTGATTGCTTTTATTACTTCATGTGTTTGCAATTGAGTTTTAATTTCCACAAAAGATTAATAGTGGAAGGATTCTGTATTTAGAAAGAATATAAATATTGTTAGATCAAGAGAATCTGGATATATACATGCATATGTTATATAATTTCTACAGATATTCCTAAGATCAATCCCCCATACTCTATTGCCAAATTCCCAGAAGGATCAAGGCATTTGATTTCCATGTTTTCATTTATCTTGGGGTATTTTATTGATGAGCTCATGATGAGTCCATCTTGGGCTTTTTATCCACTTTTACCCCTAGTCAGCCCCCAACAGTCATATTTTATTATGTTGGTTTCATTGTAGATAATGTTCATCATCAATTGACCAAGTTTCCAATAGAAGGAGTGTTCAGATACACTTCCTTCCTTTTCCATATGTTCTTATATTTCCAATCTGATAAAATTCCAGTTACTCTTCAATAGTTGGACATAGAGGGAAATCTTCTATTTGTCATTTTTTGGACTACATTGCTCAGGAAAGAGTGTGCAGATTTTACATATTCAAAATTTCCAGAGTTATTTATACATCTAGTAATCACAATGTTGACAAAAGCAGAGAAGCCAAGAGTTAATGAAGAAGTGAAAAAGATATTGCAGTTGTCAGAGCAGAGTAAGGTTGGTGACTATTACATATATGAAAAATATACTGAGATCAGAGTATTTGGGTCCAAATTGTTACCTTACAAGTTACTAAAACATGTTTCAATGAGGATCTTTGCCTTGGAGTATATCACATAGATCCTAAATTTTGATTCCATAAATTTCATGGCAGCAAGGAAGATGTAATATCCTGAAAGGGAAATTAGCAGCTTTTACACCACTGAAGGATTCCCTTATCGGAAATAACACAATTCTGTGCCAGAGATGGACTGTTGAGGCATTTATTGGTTATGTCTCCTTCCAAATAAGGAAGAGAACTAGAGGCTACCTGGCCTTTTGCAATCTCTGTCTATAGATATGTGATGTTTCCAATTCAAGAATTACCACAACCAGCCCCTTAGGGACGCTGTATAATGGAGCCATTATGAAAATAAAGCAATCCAATGCTTGGGTGCCTTAGAATAAATACAAAATAGCCTCCTTGTAGATTTTAAGCTCAAAGAAATAACCTAGAGTGGGTTATTCATATCTCCCACTGTAAACTAGTTGGAGATTGCAGCAACATACAAGCATCAAACAACTGTCTTTGAGAGAGATAATGCTGTAAAAGTGTAGAATGGGACTTAGATCCCTTATATTACAAGACATACAGCCCACATGAAGAATGAGAGATAAAACAAATAGCTCTAGCTCATATAAACAGATCTCCCCATTTCTATATGCCCCAAATAAGCTTAAACCCCATACCCAGCTCATAAAGGAAAGACTGAAACATGTACAACATTATTTTCATTAGGTTTTATGCAGAAAATACTATGGCATATCAAATCAGAAATCTATGAGCAACCAATGATAAAGAAAATGGAAATCTTTTCTTCTTTATACACAATAAAGATAACCTGCTAGTGTTTTCATATGAGTACATGATGTATAAGTGCAGATATGAAAATAACAAGCTGGAAAATGAAACTACTAAAACAATGAACATAAATATATCTGAAAATGAATCAATACAAAAGAGGAAGGGTTTGGAGATCTTTCTGGGAGAAGGGTTGGCTCTTTCTCCAAAGAATGAGCTCTCAAGCTAGGGATCAAACCCTGCAACTGCTACTCCTCAAGAATAATGTAGTTTTCCCAGTGAGTTGTACTGTAATGGATGGAATATGATTTTTCCCCTTGCCAAGATGTGCAATAAGCTCTAAAATCTCCTCTACAAATCACTCAATGCAAGGGAAACTCCCTCCACCGAAGAAAACATCACAAGAGAAGATGGGACAGGCCTCCCACTACACTACCCAGCAACACAACATCCTCTGCTACAGAAATAATGCTGCAGATGTGAGAAATTATTGGCCTACAATCCTGATGTAGGAGAAATGTAGAATAACCCCTCCATGAGATCACTCAATGGAGGAGAAGAAATCCCTAAATAGGGATCCGTCCAAACTCTGCTAAACAATAGGAGTTTGTAGAAGATGTCTAAGCAGACACAAAAATGAAATATACCAGCTAACCCCAAAAGTCTGCCATCTCCCTCCTTATAAATTTTGTGAGGCTTCTCACTTTGTGTCCCACTTACTGGGGTTTCCAAACTCATGTGAATACCTTCCCTCCAAAACTGCGTTGTCTTCTCAAGTAAGTGTAGAAATTTGAATAACTCATATATTATTCACCGAGATTCTCCTGATCACACACTATTTTAGCTTCATGCATAATACAAAATCTCTTCTACCATTGATCATTAATTGCGGAAATCAATTGCATGCACACATTAAAACCACAAACAATTACACATATGAACATAGTATTTAATGGGAAAGATTAAAGATGAAAACCCCAACTATCTATATATTATATGTCATGGAGATCATGTAACAATCATAGTACAAAAGCTCCTCACAAGCTCTCATGCACACCATCAATTGCTACACACTATCAAGCTAGATCTAGCAAAACACATGCTCCAATATTTTGCCACTTGATAGCCAACCTCTATTGCGTAATCAATGCTATGGGATGGCTTCATTAAATAGATATACCACCTGGCTTGTACTGCGCAATCATCATGGGCTTCTCCACCTATTTGTGTGTTGAAAATAGCAACAGTATAGTCACAACTGATACTTAACCTGCTCTTTCACCTATTTCTACACTGGTCTCGACTGAAACTGTCCATGCACTGAAGTTAACTGATGCATTCTTTATTTGATTAATGAGTTTATAATTATTGAATTAATTAATAATCAATTCACACCACTCTCACTAATTGTATCAATTAGTTAAACTGAATACAAATAGCTCAACTATGTTTAGATTAGTTAAACTGAATACAACTCCACTAACTTCCTCAATCAACTCCACCAAACTTTTTCACATGAGTTCTAACTAAAATCTTCATGCAATAGCTCCACATAACCCTCAGGAATAGCGTAATTCCATCTGTCAGCTCCTATGCAACATCTGTGCACTTAACTGAAGTGCTCCAAGAGAATAAGATAATGTTTAGAGTCTAAATATTATTAAGAGCTAATAATATTTGACATATCTATTTTTAGACTGGCAATCTAAAAATAGATTCATAATATGTCCTAAAAAATGAAGTCCATCTATTTTTCCAACTTGATGGAAACCATCCTGAATAGCATCCTGCAACTCCTTAGACATGATCCATATGTCTAAAAATAGACATAGTCTAAAAATAGACTTTGCACCAAAAATAGCCTGCGGGCCCACTTAGTGAAGGTGACTTCTTTTCACTAAGCTCATCATCTTGTTGCATTCTCAACAGTAAGCCACTCCACCTTAAGCAGTGCTGTTGACTTGGTCAAACCTATTTGCAAAATGGCCTTGTTCACACCTGAAAGTGCTGGATTGGCTATTTTATGATCCCCCTTTGAGGACACGAGGGGTTTTTATCCTTATTTCTAAAATGTATGGGTCTTTATCACCCAATTATTTACCTCCTTGGTGCAAATGACAAAATTTTAATATTCCCTTAAGCTGGTGCAAAAATGGGAATATTACAGTCCTCACCTCCCAAATGTTGCTTGTCCCCAAGCAACTACAAGGGTAAAGCTGAGGGGCCTACTTGAGGCATGAAGTTTGATGTAAAGTGGGATTCATCACCCCCATATGAGCCTCTTCTCCCCAAGCTATCAACCAAACAAAAGGAGTCACCCTCCATATCGGTAACTCATGCAAGTCATCTTCCACCTAAAGCTCCGGCAAAGTAGGTGGGCTGAAATTTTGGATCACGGTAGATAGAATAGCCTTCCCCACACTGTCCTCTTCTCAACTTAAGACAAGTGTAGAGATTTGCTGATTTTGGGTTGCAGCATAAGTGCCCTCCAATGGCAAAAATGGAAACTAGACCTCCAAGGGTCCTCCTCCCAGTATTGTGAATCAAGCTGGCCCAAACCATCTTATCCATAATCGATAGGAGGTCACCATCATATGGTAACCCATCCATCTCATGTCCCTCTTCATTAAGTAACCAATATGTTGCTATAGAGGCCATGTCTCCTCCCATGTTCCTCTTGGATCATGCACTGCATAAATATGGGAATTTTCTCCTAGCAAGGACACATTCTCCATATGTGTCACTTCTCCAATCATGCTCTTCTTAAAGGTAATGGCAATATCAGAAAAAGAAATAATAAGAAACAATAATATGTGGGGGATTACTGAAGGTCTCATGATGTTCAATGGTGTGCCCATAGCCTCCCAAGTAATCCCAGCGCAGTTTCCCAAACTACTGCTTTAGGAAATTATATGGCAAGTGGCTTTTCTGTGCATGGAAAACAATGTACACTCTCACATATATTATGGTATAGAAAGTGGCTGAAAATACATGGAATAAAACACTTGCCCATGGCCATATAAGAGATGGTTGTATCCATCACATAAGCTGGCCCAATATTTATCATGGAGCTTAATGAATAGGCTACCCTCTTGCGAAGAAAGCACTGCATAGAGATGGGAACAAAGATGCAATATTGTGTTAGATAATCAATATATGCAAAAACAAAATTCTCACCTCTTTCTTGAACCTTAAGTTCCTCAAAATTGAAGTAGTCATGTGAACAATTCATCAGTAAATCCATGCCATAGGGTGACAACGTTGTTGGCCCATGCAAGTAGGCTCTTGTCAAGGCATAGCTCCTTCATTTGACATGTAAATTATCAAAGGTGTTCCTAATAATGCTGCTACATATGAGAAGTGCCTCCCATGGTGGAAGCACCTCTTGCACCCTGATAGTGCCATTCCTCCTCATTGCAACACTATGCCAAGTGGGAGAGCAATTTTGCCCTTGCTCTCTCCCAATCCCCCAAAGCAAGCCTTCCTCCTTACACCTCACGGGGTTTGAGATGTAACCCATTGGAGATCTTCCAAGAAAGGCCTCTTACTGATCAGCCCCTTGAATCCACAAAAATCCAAATGTGCTAATAACCCAACATCCTTAGGAGGTGGCACATCATGCATGAAGCCTTTCAAACCCTTGTACCCTAATTCCTCAAGTTGCATGCAACTTAATAAGGGTGAAAAAGGGATAAAAGTGGATTCCTTCTTGGGTCAAACCCAAACTACACAGCACTATGCAAACTTGCTTCTCTCCATCAGTAAAGTATTCCCATCCTGGGCCATGTGAGCACAAATTTCCAAAGCCTTTCATGAAATTTTCTGAAATATTACAACATGGAAATTTATGCATACCTTTGTAAATCTTTGGGACATCTTGTATGGTTGAAAGAGTCCCTCTCTTCAATGTGTTGGCTGATCCAAATATAAACATGGATGGCTACCCTTTGATGAACCTGACTGCGCTGGTAAAGGCCTCCTCAAGTGGAGAAAAGAGCTCCTCTCCCTCCGTTCCTCTACCCTCTTCCTTTGGTGGCCCTCCATATTCTTCACTTCCTCCATGAGAACAGGAAGTACATTTATCCTTTCCATCCTCTTAAAACCTTCTAGAGGCCTCACAACAACTTTCTTTACTTTGAAACCCCCTTGGAGTTCCACTGTACCCTTCATCTCTCATTGGTTGAACCTCCTTAGAGAGGCTCTTCTTGGCCTGGAAATGGATGAGAGCAACTTCATCCTTCCCATATGCATTCTCTTCTTCTTTTCACTTCTGGGTGGATCTGAAATCCACAGGCTAAGCCAAGATGGCAGCTTCGATACCACTGTAATATCCTGAAAGGGAAATCAACAGCCTTTACACCACTGAAGGATTCCCTTATCAGAAATACCACAAGTCTGTGCTAGAGATGGACTACTGAGGCATTTACTGGTTATGTCTCCTTTCAAATAAGGGAGAGAACCAGAGGCTACCTGGCCTTTTGTAGTCTCTGTCTACAGATATGTGATGTTTTCTATTCAGGAATTACCACAACCAGCCCCTTAGGGACGCTGTATAAGGGAGCCATTCTGAAAATAAGGAAATTCAATGCTGGCATACCTTATAATAAATAGAAAACAACCTCCTTGCAGATTTTAAGCTCAAAGAAATAACCTAGAGTGGGTTATTCATATCTCCCATGGTAAACTAGTTGCAGATTGCAGCAACATACAAACATCAAATAGTTTTCTTTGAGAGAGATAACATTGTAAAAGTGCAGAATGGGACTTAGATCCCTTATATTACAAGACATATAGCCCACATGAAGAATGAGAGGTAAAACAAATAGCTCTAGCTCATATAAATAGATCTCCCCATTTCTATATGCCTCAAATAAGCTTAAACCCCATACCTAGCTCATAAAGGAAAGACTGAAACATGTGCAAAGTTATTTTCATTAGGGTTTATACAGAAAATACTATGGCATATCAGATCAGAAATCTATGAGCAACCAAAGATAAAGAAAATGGGAATCCCTTCCTCTTTATACACAATAAAGATAACCAGCTAGGGTTTTCATATGAGTACATGATGTATAGGTGCAGATCTACAAATAACAAGCTGGAAAATGCAGCTACTTCAACACTGAACATAAATATATCTGAAAATGGCTCAATACAAAAGAGGAAGGGATTAGAGAGCTTTCTGAGAGAAGGGTTGGCCCTTTCTCCAAAGAATGAGCTCTCAAGCCAGGGATCAAACCCTACAACTGCTGCTCCTCAAGAACGTAGTTTACCCAGTGAACTGTGCTATAATGGATGGAATATGAGTTATCCCCTTGCCAAGATGTGCAATAAGCTCTGAAATCTCCTCTACAAATCACTCAACACAAGGGAAACTCCCTCCACCAAAGAAAAGAGCACAAGAGAAGATGGGACAAGCCTCCCACTGCACTACCCAGCAACAAAGCATCCTTTGCTATAGAAATAACATTGCAGATGTGAGAAATGCTTGGCCTACAATCTTGATGTGGGAGAAATGCAGAACAACCCCTCCATTAGATCACTCAATGGAGGAGAAGAAATCCATAAACAGGGATCCCTCCAAACTCTGCTAAATAATAGTAGTTTGTAGAAGATGTCTAAGCAGACACAAAAATGAAATATACTAGCTAACCCAAAAAAATTTCCATCTCCCTCATAAATTTTGTGAGGTTTCTCACTTTGGGTTCCACTTACTAGGGTTTCCAAACTCATTTGAATGCCTTCCCTCCACAACTGCGTTGTCTTCTCAAGCAAGCCACTCCACCTTAAGCAGTGCTGTTGACTTGGTCAAACTTATTTGCAAAATGGCCTTGTTCACACCTGAAAGTGTTGGATTGGCTATTTTATGATCCCCCTTTGAGGACAAGAGGGGTTTTTATCCTTATTTCTAAAATTTATGTGTCTTTATCACCCAATTATTTACCTCCTTGGCGCAAATGGAAAAATTTTAATATTCCCTTAAGCTGGTGCAAAAATGTGAATATTATAGAAGAAAACTCAGTTCAAGCTAAAAAATCAGATAGGGCCATTCATCTGCAATCACAGGGATGCAGAAAAAGAGGTAGCCAGACAATTGTTAGAATACAAATTTGAAGAAAGTTTCCCTTGGAATTATGATCCATAAGGGATCCTCAAAAAACTAAGGGTTAAATGAAAATTAACACCCTTCATTCATGAATCAAAACCATAAATAGAACAGATTACAAATCATATTGAGTGGACAGGAAATACATCAATAGAGGCAGTCAAGAAAGATGATACTAGTCAAATTTTGGAAACTACAAATCAACCAAAAAAGTCCACTAAAAGAATAAGGGAAGAAGGAGCCTATGTTGCAGAAACTACAACTGAAAAAAAATTCAAGTTAATATATAACAAAAGGCCTAAGTTAAGTTCAATTGGTAAAGAGAAGGAAGCAATTGAGATAGATGATACAGATACACTAGCAACAAATGTGGACACTGCTACAACCATCATAAATGAGACACTTGCTGAAATTTAGAATGAAGAACAAGTCAACAATGAAGATGCACAGTTGATAGAAAGACAAAAAAGCATGGGAGCTTCTTACTCACAGGCAGTTGAGGAAAAAAATTTGGATATAAAAGAAAAATATAAATAGATCAAACTAAAGAATGAAGAGATCAAAACTGAAATCTATTCTCAGTTTTTGAAACAAAAACCAGGTAATCAAAATAGGTTCCTGTTAACATTTTATTACTCAAGTAAGAAACTGATCATGTCAGTATTGCAGCCCACTATACCAGTTCCAAAGATAGTTGCTGATTATAAGATATTGGATCTAGAAGTATCAACAAACACTATTCATGAGTTAGATTATATAGAATTCCACAGGCAGAGCTTAGAAATGTTGTATTCCACTATTGCAACAAAGGCCATGAGTGTTCATAAGATTGAGAACACTATCACAAATATGAGAGATCATATGAAATGGGATAAAGTTTAACTATATGCCAATGATCTTAAAATCAAATCCTTAGAAGAATTGATAGTCAAAGTGGGATATGATCCTGCAAATGTCAATGCAGCAGAGTTATTGTTGAAAAAGAAGAATGAGGACATTGCAGCCTTGAGCAAACAACTTAATATTCCTCCAAGTGAACATCCCCAGGCTAAAGAAATCATACAGGAACAGAGTTATAAATATGACATGATGAACATCATCTTTTAGCTTACGAGACAGATCAAGGAGATGGAAATTCAGATGGAAAAACTTTTCTAAGAAAAGGAAATAGTGAAAGTACTAGAGCCACCTACAATTATTCCCATGGTCACTATTGTTGTGCCTTCAACTCTAGCTGAAGAGTTGGCACCCAAAGTTCCACTGGCTACTATAGTGCCAGTGACTTCATCAACAACATAATCAACTAAATCATCCACAACAACATTTCTGCCTATAGATGAGGCATGTAAATTGGTAAAAGCCATGGAAGAGATGTCTTTAAAGAAAAATAAGATCAACAGGTTAACAAAGATGGTAGAAAATCTAGAAAATGCAAACAAACTGTCTCAAATCAATGCAAAAACACGGGAGAAAAGGGCCATCAGACTAAGTGAGCAACTAAAGAATCTGAAAAAAGAGTTAACCTTAATAGTGAAAATATCATACATCAAAAACTACCTTTCGAACAACGTCATTGAAGCCATCCATGATGTATGGCCTTCAAGTCAGGTAATTTTTGAACAAAGAGAGTTATTACTAGCAGCCCAAGCAGAAATTCAAATGACTTAAAGTGAACTGGCTGACAAAATAGAGCAAGCTTTAAAGCTTATCACATTCTTAACACATCATTAACAGACAGGAATTGGAAGAACTTATGATTACAGACAAAACAAAAAATATCCTAGAAATTAGGAAAGTTACTACAAAGAAGAATCTATCGAAAAACTTAGAAGAGAAGTGTGAAGCTATGAATACTACTATAACTAGGTTTATGGTCAAATTCACAAATTTGATGAAAAAAGGGCTACCTGATATTATGGTTATTAATGGTAAATTGATGCCTCAAAATGAATATGATAAGAAGATCAGAGAATTTGCAAAGGAACAGGTGAATAAACCACATGGACAAGGCATTCCAACAGGAAAAAATTTTCTCCAAAACTTTGAAGACTTATTCTATTTGCAGCAGGAAATCAAACACTTGTTTGTCATCAAGCCAAACTTTTCCAGATACACTGAAGCTGATGAGAAGTTTATGAAATTGAAAAATAAAAAAATTCCTAAGAATGAGGATTGGAAATCACTCATAGATTTACTGTGAAGGATAAAAGACAGACAAATGAAAGGATGAAAAAACTGTTTGCTGATTTGTTTTCAGTCAAAACAGATTTTACAGCAATAAACAATTTTAACTATGGTCAAAGAGAATTCGAGTTTAAAGAGTATTAGTGAATAAAGAGAATCAAAGAAAGAGTATCAGTCAAGGCAGATCAGATTTCATAACAGATTTGAAATATCTAAAGCTAGCAAGGAGGACACCAAGGCAGCAAACTGCTTCTTATCTTAAATCAGCTTCTATTTCTTTTGGATAGATAGGACAACTTGCTGATTTGTTAAGAAGCTATCCCTATTATTTTTGTAAAGATATTTTATTTCCCTTAGATAATTCCTAGAAGCATTCTAGGATATTCTTGTAAAAAATTATGTATAAATACTTCATCTTTAGAAGTATTTTGGGTGGAATAAATTGCTGGAGATTGTTATAGTCATTTTGGTTGGACTTTGAAGGCTTTTTTGTTTCGAATTTCAAGTAGCAGACTGGATTGATAAACTTGGCATCATATTTTAGGATTCCTATGATGAGCTATCTGGAGTGAAGTATTTCCTCACTTGTCATTGTTATATTTTCTTAGTTACATGCATCCATCTATGTTTGTTCTAAATTTGAATGATTAACTAGGAGTATTACTACAGGATTTGTTAAGATCACCCTATTTTTAACTAGTTATCATTTCTATGTTCTCCTTTGATTTCCAATGTAGGGAACTCTTAATTGCTCCCTCTCTCATTTGACCTCTGCCTACTACTTTCTTTTCTTGGATCAAAGGATTCTTAACTGCCCTTTATCCCGATCATACCATCTCACAAACAAAAACTTTCCAAGATCTTCAAGGTTTATCTATCTTTCCCTGAAAAAAATTTGACCTTTTGGACTTGATTCCAGTTCTATTTACTTGATTTAAACTCCTTAGCCAAATGGAAAAATAGATCTCCCTGTTGGCAATATGATGCAGAGTGTTGTCCTTGATGGCAACCCACTGAATGAAGATGAAGACATGCGACTGTTGACATGTGTTTTCCTTGATGGAAAACCACCTGATGAAGTTATTCTTGACCTGATGAGCTTGGTAAATGATGTAAATCTGATGTGATATTATGATGTTGAGTGTTGTCCCTGAAAGGCAACCCATTTGATGAAGATGATGGCAACTTATGAAGTTGTGATGAACCTGTTTAAAGATGAAGATATGATGTATCTACACTATGTACCTAAGACAATGAAGAAAGGAACTTAGCATGTATTAAATCCATGATGAAAAGAGTATGTTTCAAGGAATACGCGGATATGTCTAGGGGAAGTCGCGTATGCACGCGGGAAACAACGTTCCAAGTCACGTATGGGCAAAAGGCGCTCATAATGTATTGTTTTTACGGTGGTGAAGTGATGGGGCTCAGCAGCAGTGAAGGGCTCATGGCATTAGCGAAGGCCTGTATCAAGGCTCATGGTATTGAAAAAGGGTAAACCTATATAAGGAGAAGAAAATCATTGTGCAAAACATGAGTGTGGGTGCAAGATGTCTGAGCTTGAATGAATACTTCTCTCTGAAGTAGATCTGAATGGAAAGGGTTACTCTTGAAGATAAATCTGAATGTATGATGCACCATTGATGAAGAAGGGGATCTAGATCTGAAATGTACTTATATCTACTAGATCTGCTTATGGAAGGATTAGATATGAATTGAGGCGAACATCTGTCTGAAGTAAATGGTTGAATCTGAACTGAATATCTGATCTGAAGAAGTATGCTGCTCTGTAATGGTTGAAGATTCATATGCTAGTTCGCCGAAGAGGAAGCGCGTATATACGCGGCTTCGCTGAAGGAAAAGCGCGTATGCGCAATTGAATTGGTTCTAAAAAATGTACTGAGGTATACGCTGGTTTGTGTGGACGGAAGCGCGTATATACGCGACATCAGTGAAGTGAAAGCGCGTATATACGCGACATCAGTGAAGTGAAAGCGCGTATGCAAACTAGGGTTTGCTGAAGTCTGTGGTAAGAAATGTCTGATCTAATCTGCTGTATTACTGCTATCTGTATTCTACTGTTCTGAGTTGTCTGTATCAGTTTGGTTGTATGGTTAAGCTTGAAAGTATAAAAAGGGTCCAGTATGAAAATATGATGAAACGTGGCCTGCAAGTTGTGTTCTATTGAAGTTGTTGGATCTAGTGTGAAAATTGATGAAACGTGGTCCAAGGTGGTGCTAAGGGTTGTAGCCTTCAGTCAGGGGGTCGTAGCTCCCTTCCGGGAGAGAGTTTGGTAACGAGATCGAGGGGGTCGCGCTCCTTCCGGGGAGACGGTCTATAGCAAGAGTCGGGGGTTGGCTTTGCTTCCAGGAGAGGCTGGTAAACGAGCGCAGGTGGGTGCCTGCGTGCTGGTCAAGTCTGCACCAGCACATATGTTGTAAGATGTTTTATCTATAATAAAAATATTGAAGGCTGAGCAACTGCAGCGGTGGTTTTCTCCCGTCTTGGGTTTCCACCTAAAAATCCTAGTGTTCATGTGTGATGCTTTGTGTGATGGTTTCTTCTGTTCTTACTGCACATGTTTACTGTTTATTGAACATCTAATAAATGAATGATGGAATGATATGAGTGAAGAACTAATGGTATAATTAGATCTCTGGGTATACGCGAGTTTTATGAAGGATATCCGCGTATATATGCTAGTTTGCTTCAACAAAGTAGCGTATGGGTTTTAGAGAATGAAAAGTGAAAAGTTTTGAATATGCTGTAAATACTGATTCACCCCCCCTCTCAGTATTCTTTCCCAACAATTGGTATCAGAGGAGGTTCTTCTGCAGAAGCTTGATTGCTTGAAGAAGATCTGTTGCAATGGGAAGTCAAGAAGGAGTGATGTCTATAGAGCCACCTCTATTCAATGGAAGCAATCTGATATTCTGGAAGGTACGAACAAAAGCATATCTACAAAGTCTTGGTGCAGATGTATGGGCAATCGTGGAAGAAGGTTATCAATACCCGACAAGTATTCCTACTGATGCAGCAGAAAGGAAGAAGTATGAAACCAATGCCAAAGTAGTAAATGTCTTGTTAGGAAGCATGTCTGAATCAGAGTTTTCTAAAGTGATGCAGCTATATTCAGGAAAAGAAATATGGGACAAAATCATTCTGAGCTATGAAGGAGATACAAAGGTAAAAAATGAAAAACTCCAAACTCTTAGAATTGAATATGAAAATTTGAAGATACATAGTGATGAAAATGTTGCCAGTTTCTTTCTTTGTCTAGATGATGTTGTAAATCGAATGAGAAATTTGGGTGAAACCATAACTGATACTACTCTGGTGGAAAAAGTCTTAAGATCCTTGACTTCAAAATTTGACTCTAAAGTCTCCGCTATTGAAGAAAGGAAAGATCTGCAAACTCTTACTATTGTTCAATTACATGGTATTCTGACTGCTTTTGAAATGAGACAAGGAGGTCCCTCTCAAATCAGAGAAGATGCTTTTAAGGTATCTGCAAGAGGAAAAGAAAAGGATGTTGTCAAAGAATCCAGCTACATATCCGATGAAGAAGAAGCGAATTTCGTGAGAAAACTCCAACTAGGAACTGGAAGATTCAAAGGTAATCTTCCTTTCAAATGTTTTGAGTGTGGAAAAGTTGGTCATTATGTTGCAAAATGTCCTTATAAAGGAAAAGAAGTATTAAGAAGGAATAAGAACCGATCTAGCTCTAAGAAAAGTTACTATACTAATGAAGACAGTGATGAGTCATCTAATAGTGAGGAAGAATGTGAAGAAGATCTTAGACTTCTCATGGCATTTGAACAAAAGGAAGAAAAGGATACTTCTATGGATGCCCTAGAGGAAAATGATTTTCTTGAAGAAAACAATCAACTCAAACTACGCTTAGAAGATTATAAAATTCTCTTAGAAGAACAAAAGATAATCCGAGAGACCGTTGAAAAGCAGCTTGAAGAAGCAAAGAAACATATTGAAAAATTAGAATGTGAAGTGGTAAGTCAAAGAAAAGAAGTTGAGAAAGCAAAGACCTTGAATCTTAGATTTGCTAAAGGATCTGAAACCTTAGATGAGATTATCAAGGTACAATGTTCTCCTCTTATAAAGACAGGTCTTGGATATACTGGAGAATCTTCTCAAACTTCCGCACCAAACTATCTAAAAGCAGTTACAGGTGGTTTACTACATTCAGCCACTCAGCAAGGAAATAAAGGATCTCTACAGGGAAAGTAAGACCATATCAATTCAAGGAACACTAACAGGGATAGCTTTCAAAGACGCTACGACCAACAGGTAAATTCAAATAGAAGATTCCATGATCGCAGAAATTTCTACTTCAATGGGCAATGTTTCACATGTCACAATTTTGGTCATAAAGCTGTTCAATGTGTTGCATATAAAACCATCATGACAAGAGAAGAAAAAAAGAAAAGGTTGGATACTGAACCAAAGAAGAATACCTATAACAATTTTTCTCCTCTTCAAAGTGAATTTGAATGTACATATTGCAATAACTTTGGCCATGAAGAATCTGAATGCAGGAACAAGATCCAGCCAAAAGAACATGTTCCCTCAAGCTCTAAAGTGTGGAAAAAGAAAGAACCGCTAGTTGAAAATTGTGGGATAGCATTATTTGCAGAAGGTGAAGAAAATCAATGGTACATCAATAGTGGGTGCTCAAGACACATGACAAGTGACAAAAGCAAACTTCATACTTATAATGCTCTAGAAAAGGAAAAGAAAGTTACATTTGGAAATGATACTCCTGCTGTAATTAAAGGAAAAGGGTCAGCATTTATAAAAGAAAAAGTGAAGGCTAAAGATGTCATGTATGTGGATGGATTAAGGCATAACCTGTTAAGTGTTAGTCAAATGTGTGATCAAGGAGCAGAAGTGGTCTTCAGTTCCAAAGAATGTGTGGTTCGTGATCTTGATACAGGTAAAATCATTATAAAACGAAAAAGAAATCCAAGCAACCTGTATGTACTAAACGGCATAGATCAATGTTACTTGAGCAAGTCTTCAGAAAATTGGCTATGGCATAGAAGACTGGGGCATCTGAGTTTCTCTCAAATCAACAAAGCAAGCAGACTTCAAGCTGTTCGTTATCTTCCCAAGGTCAATCTTCCAAAAAGTACCATATGCAAATCTTGTCAATTTGGTAAGCAGACCAGAGTACGATTTAATGCCAAAGAAGGATCATCAAGTAAGCCTCTTGAACTCATTCATACTGATATCTATGGACCTATGAGGAAAAATTCATTACGTGGGGAAGAATACTATATCTTATTTATTGATGACTACTCTAGAATGTGTTGGATCGGGTTCATTAAACACAAAGATCAAGCACTTGAAAAATTTCAGAGCTTCAAAGCATTGGCAGAAAATGAATTAGACCTAAAAATCAAGTGTCTTAGATCTGATCGAGGAGGAGAATATTCATCAAATGAATTCTTTGAATTTTTTGAACAACATGGCATTAAACGACAGTTCTCTGTAGCAGGCACTCCACAACAAAATGGTGTAGTAGAAAGAATGAATAGAACAATTGTTCAAATGGCTAGAGCTATGCTTGTTGATTCTGATGTTCCTGACATGTTCTGGAGTGAAGCAGCACATACTGCAGTTAACATTCTGAATAAGGCTCATGTTCGGGTAAATAGTGACAAAACTCCATATGAACTCTGGTATGGAAATTCTCCCACTGTGAAGCATTTTAAGGTTTTTGGAAGTAAATGCTTTATCAAAAATAATGATGAAAAGCTTGGCAAATTTGAACCTAGATCAGATGAAGGGATATTTCTTGGTTACTCATCGTCAAGCAAAGCATTCACATGTTATAATAAAAGGCTTCGAAAGGTTGTTGAATGTATTGATGTTGTTATTGATGAGTCTCCTGCAGCTCCTAAAGAAGAAAAACAAACAACAAAAGAAGATGATAGCGACATATGGCCTTCTACATCAGATAGAAATGATATAGACAATGGATCCAATGAAGAACCTGAAGATGATCTATCTGAAAAAGCTCCATCCAGATATGTTCAAAAGAATCATCCTGAATCTCAAATTTTGGGTGACAAGGAATCAGGTGTACGAACAAGGAGAACACTTGTGGGATCTTCTAGTCATCAGGCATTTTTATCCACAATTGAACCACAAAATGTCAATCAAGCTAGCAAAGATGAATGTTGGAGGCAAGCCATGGATGAAGAACTTTTTCAAATTGAAAAGAATGACACTTGGGATTTGGTACCAAGACCACATGATAAAAATGTCATTGGAACCAAATGGATTTTCAAGAACAAGTTAAATGAGAATGGGGATGTTGTAAGAAACAAAGCTAGATTGGTTTGCAAAGGGTATACTCAACAAGAAGGTATAGACTTTGAAGAAACTTTTGCTCCTGTAGCTAGACTTGAAGCTATAAGAATGTTTCTTGCTTTTTCAAGTTATCAACAAATCAAAGTTTATCAAATGGATGTTAAATCTGCTTTTCTTAATGGTGATCTAGAAGAAGAAGTATATATAGAACAATCAGAAGGATTCATTTTGGGAAATGATGCAAATCTTGTTTGTAGACTTAAAAAGGCTCTATATGGTCTCAAACAAGCTCCAAGGGCTTGGTATTATCGTCTTGACAAATATCTTCATCAACAAGGATTTTCAAAGGGGTCTGCTGATAGCAACTTATACACAAAAGTTGAAAATGACAAAATATTTATTGTGGTTGTATATGTTGATGACATCATTTTTGGGAGTAACGAAGAATCTATGAGTCAAAAATTTGCCTCTGTCATGCAGCAAGAATTTGAAATGTCTCTACTTGGGGAACTAACATTATTTCTTGGCTTGCAAGTGCATCAAGCTGCAGATGGTATATTTCTATCACAAACAAAATATCTTAAGCAAATTCTGAAGAAGTATGGCATGGAAGAATGCAAACACAGCAAAGACACTCGATGATAACTTAGGATGCAATCCTAGGCTCTCATGATGATTCACCCCGTGTTAGCCGGAATGGAATCAACTGATGAAGTCTTTATCTCACCGGACTGAACCCGGACATTAGCCATGAGTTTAGGATTTATTGGACGATTTCAAGCTAATCCAAAAGAGTCTCACCTTCAGGCTGTCAAAAGAATATTCAAATATCTACAAGGAACTCAAGACTTTGGACTATGGTATCCAAAGAATGTTGATCTCACTCTTCATGCTTACACTGATGCAGATTGGGCTGGAAATGTTGATGATCGGAAAAGCACTAGTGGTGGTGCATTCTATATGGGTCCCTGGTTAGTATCTTGGCTCAGCAAGAAGCAAAGCTGTATTGCCTTATCATATTTGAGCCGGTAATATAGTTTTGCGCATATTTATTACCTCAACTCCTATGGATGATGCAAACCTTAACGAATTTTCCAAATCAAATGTGAAACTCCTATCTCCATTATGTGTGATAACACAAGTGCCATCAGTATCTCAAAGAATCATGTTATGCATTCAAAGACCAAGCACATTCCCATCAAGTATCACTTCTTACGTGAACAAGTGCTTGAACAAAAGGTGAAGTTGGAGTACGTTCCCTCCAAAGAACAAGTTGTTGATATCTTTACGAAACCTCTTCCTAGGGAAGCGTTCGAGTATCTAAGACAGAACCTGGGAGTGTTCTCTGCCATTCAAAAGAAATAATCTGCATAAATTTAGAATATGGCATTGGATACGCGTGTTTCACGAAACACGGTCACGTATATACGCTAGTTCTGCACGGCCGCGTATGTCGGATTGGCTGACAAATGTTTCTTGGAGTCAACTCTCTTGACCACGAGCTATGATCTTTGTAGTATCTACGATCTTGTTTGGTACATACGAGTGGTGTTCCAGTTCTCATAAATCTGTTTCCAATGTTTTGATGAAGATGCCTTGATGATTTGTTGGTGAAAATGTTCAGGTTGCACAAACTAAGAGGGAGCCTTAGTCATATGAAAAGGATGCATGGTTGCACAGATTCAGGGGGAGCATTAGCTTTGCTGACTATAATGCAGTGTTGGCATTATTATGGTTCTGAAATATGTCATCTTTCTTGAGGACTTTCTGGTGTTGGTCATAAATGGTCATATTTATATTTTGGTGAAAAGGTCTTGTTGAGACCCATGATGTAAAAATTGTAATATTCGGTCATGTAAGGACTTGTCATTTTTGTAAACCCACTTGGTTGGGTAGCTGAGTTGATATGTGTAAACCCACTTGGTTGGGTACTTGAGTCTCATATATAAATCCACTTGGTTGGATATTTGATGTAAGTATGAGTCATTGGTGATAGAAAGGTCATAGTGTCATGTACTTCATTGAAAATTATGTTTGAAGATTCAGCATGAACTCAGGGGGAGCATGGTCACTTCAGTGTACATAAGATCTGCAGAGCGCTTCCTTCTACAAGAGGAGAAAAACCTTGTGTTGGTTTTGGTCCGCCCTTTGCCCTTGATGTCAAAGGGGGAGAATGACATGGTGTTTGAATAAAGGGAAAGAATGGTGTCAAAGAATGGGGAGAGTGACATGGAGTCATTGTATTCTTAATGTATCTATCTGTTGTGATGATCAAACACCATCGTGGTTGCCATCAATTCCAAAGGGGGAGATTGTTGGCAATATGATGTTGAGTGTTGTCCTTGATGGCAACCTTTGAATGAAGATGAATCCATGCTGTTGACATGTGTTGTCCTTGATGGCAATCCACCTGATGAAGTTATTCTTGACCTGATGAGCTTGGTAAATGATGTAAATCTGATGTGATATTATGATGTTGAGTGTTGTCCCTGAAAGGCAACCCATTTGATGAAGATGATGGCAACTTATGAAGTTGTGATGAACTTGTTTAAAGATGAAGATATGATGTATCTACAGTGTGTACTGAAGACAATGAAGAAAGGAACTTAGCATGTATTAAATCCATGATGAAAAGAGTATGTTTCAAGGAATACGTGGATATGTCTAGGGGAAGTCGTGTATGCACGCGGGAAACAACGTTCCAAGTCGCGTATGGGAAAAAAGCGCTCATAATGTATTGTTTTGGCTTATGGTATTGATGGGCTCATGGTAGTGAAGGGCTCATGGTATCGTTTGGCTCATGGTATTGAAGGGCTCGTGGTATTGAAGGCTCATGGTATTGAAAAAGGGTAAACTTATAAAAGGAGAAGAAATTCATTATGCAAATCATGAGTGTGGTGTAAGATGTCTGAGCTTGAATGAATACTTCTCTCTGAAGTAGATCTGAATGGAAAGGGTTACTCTTGAAGATAAATCTGAATGCATGATGCACCATTGATGAAGAAGGGGATCTAGATCTGAAATGTACTTATATCTACTAGATCTGCTTATGGAAGGATTAGATCTGAATTGAGGCGAACATCTGTCTGAAGTAAATGGTTGAATCTGAACTGAATATCTAATCTGAAGAAGTATGCTGCTCTGTAATGGTTGAAGATTCATACGCTAGTTCGCCGAAGAGGAAGCGCGTATATACGCGGCTTCGCTAAAGGAAAAGCGCGTATGCGCAATTGAATTGGTTCTAAAAAATGTACTGAGGTATACGCTAGTTTGTGTGGACGGAAGCGCATATATACGCGACATCAGTGAAGTGAAAGCGCGTATGCAAACTAGGGTTTGCTGAAGTCTGTGGTAAGAAATGTCTGATCTAATCTGCTGTATTGCTGCTATCTGTATTCTACTGTTCTGAGTTGTCTGTATCAGTTTGGTTGTATGGTTAAGCTTGAAAGTATAAAAAGGGTCCAGTATGAAAATATGATGAAACGTGGCCTGCAAGTTGTGTTCTATTGAAGTTGTTGGATCTAGTGTGAAAATTGATGAAACGTGGTCCAAGGTGGTGCTGAGGGTTGTAGCCTTCAGTCAGGGGGTTGTAGCTCCCTTCCAGGAGAGGCTGGTAAACGAGATCAGGAGGTCGTAGCTCCCTTCCAGGAGAGGCTGGTAAACGAGTCAGGGGGTTGGAGCTCCCTTCCAGGAGAGGCTGGTAAACGAGCGCAGGTGGGTGCCTGCGTGCTGGTCAAGTCTGCGCCAGCACATATGTTGTAATATGTTTTCTCTATAATAAAAATATTGAAGGCTGAGCAACTGCAGCGGTGGTTTTCTCCCGTCTTGGGTTTCCACCTAAAAATCCTGGTGTTCATGTGTGATGCTTTGTGTGATGGTTTCTTCTGTTCTTACTGCACATGTTTACTGTTTATTGAACATCTAATAAATGAATGATGGAATGATATGAGTGAAGAACTAATGGTATAATTAGATCTCTGGGTATACGCGAGTTTTATGAAGGATATCCGCGTATATACGCTAGTTTGCTTCAGAAAAGTAGCGTATGGGTTTTAGAGAATGAAAAGTGAAAAGTTTTGAATATGCTATAAATACTGTTTCACCCCCCCCCCCCCCCCCCCCTCAGTATTCTTTCCCAACACTCCCACTATCCATCTCTTCAAAGTTATTTTCCCACCAATCAATCAAAACCAAAACCAAAACCAAAATTGTACTTTCATAACTAGCCTAACATTTACAAATCAAACAAATATAAATCTTAAAGAGAGAGCCCTCTCTGAATCCTAGGAAGCCTAGATCCTAGAGTTTGAAGTAGGTTTGTGGTTACCTCTAGTGTTCTTAGACTAAAAATCAAATATCTCACAACTTTAGAGTTTACTAGAGTGATAACATACTGGCGACCATACTGGGGAACTAACCAATCCCCAGTCTTAAAATTAGTCTTAAAGGAAATATTTTTATTCATCCTTTTACTTTAGGATTTCTTTTATTAGTTGTGGGGATTAAAAATATGTAATTCTGGCTTCTAGGAAAATTTACTATACCAGGTCTAACTTGGATCCTAAACCTACTGCTATAGTAGATAACCCAGACTGAATTGGAAAAAAGAAAAAATAGATTGAAAATTTAGAAGCTGAAGTGTCATTAATAAGAGTCAATTCATTATCTCAAGAGTTAGTAAGTTTGCAAGATATTGATTTTGATCTGAAATTTGAACATTCTTTGTTTAGAATTCAATCTGAAAGTGATCTTTATACTGCTGTTTTAGATCCTATGTTTATTTCATTTTTGGAAGCAAAACAGAAAAATATTACAGTAGAATCTAAATCAAAGAAAGTTGAACATCAGACTAAAATTGAAGAAATTAATGTTATTATTCTCAAGGATATTGATGAAGCTATTGAATTGGCTCATTTATTAACCTACATAAACAAACCTCTAGTTTCTCAGTTACATACCACAATAATACCAACAGAAGATTCATCTCTATATGTTGTTACATCATATATAAATTCCACTACCAATTCATCTGTAGATCCATTTATCCCTAGATTGCCTTTATATCCTAAAGTATTATTTCCACCATCCACTTCATCCACTATATCCACAAGCTCACCTTTTTATTTTTTAGACCCATCATTTTTATTTTCTAGCAATTCCACATATATACCAGTTTCATTTCCCAACACCTCAACTACAACCTTTAGTTCATCAGCTACCACTTCCAGTTCAGCCCCGAGCACTACTGTTATACCTCCTAGCCAAGCTAAACTTCAAGCCATGGCTACTAGGTATGCTCCCCTCGTCTTACCAGCACAACTTCATGATATGCCTCAAGACTATCAGAGTAAGATACCATATTTTGATGGCATTACCCATTATATAGATCAACAAAACATTAATAGAATGATTGATTTCTTTGAACTCCATGAGATTGATGATTCAGATGTTCAAATGAGATTATTTGCACAAACTTTAACAGGGGAAGTTAAGAAATGGTTGAAAAATCTTGTTGATGGTAGTGTAATTGATTTAGTTGTATTTCATAGAGTATTTTTAAATAATTGGGAAAAGAAAAAGAACCCCCTTCAAATATTATCAGAATTTGATGCCATAAGAAGAAATCCAACTAAGTCAGTCCAAGACTACTGCACTAGGTATAACAGTGTCCATAATTCCATCCCTGTAAACATTAAACCTACTCCTGTTTCTCTCCTACTCAAATTCCCTGATAGATTTGACACAAACATGGCTTATCATTTGAGGGAAAGAAATGCAAAAAATTGAGAGAGAATGGAGACAAATGCTGTTAGTGTAGAAGTTAGCATTTTAGCCAAGAAAGATAGGCTAAGAAATGAGAGAAGAGTGACCATCAAAGAAGAAACCTCCAATTCAGACTAAAAAAATAGACATGTTATCTAAAAATCTAGAAAGGATGATGGATAGATTAGACAATGTAGAAAGAAGACCTTAATGGGATAATCAACAACAGATCAGAAATCCCAATTTTAGAAAAAACAACAATTCAGGAAAAGCAAAAGAAACAACCCTAGACCAGAAAATTAGGCCCCCCTTCCAAGAGAACTATGCTAAAAGTTCTCAGAATAATGATGATGATGAGGATACAATTAATCTAATGGGAATAGATGAAAATAACACTATATTTCTCACTCAGGAAGATCAAGAGTTATTTGAACTTCAACAAATCCAATTAGATTCAGGGGAATCCTTTGATTACAAACAAGGTTATGATTTTTCTATAAATGAAATTCACAGTCAATTCAACTTGAGAAATACGAAAAACAATGAGTCTTCTCCCAAGAAAAATACACAAACACAGAATAAGAAAATAGTAGAAGCTCCAAAAACAAAAGTTCTACAAATTCTCCCAGGGGAAAATAAGAAAAAATAAAATTCTTCCCAAAACATTTCCAGTCCTAAAAATACATCAAGTCCTAAAATTGTTGATATTACTGATGAAGTTGCTCAAGCTACAAAAGATTCACAGAAACCTGTTGCAGCTAAAGTTTCTAATTCTATTAAAACAACAAATTTAGATCCTAAAATACCCTCTGTTGATCCTAAATTAGTAGATCCAAAAACTACCACTTCAAAAACACCTGCTGATAATTCTAAGTTTGAAAGAACATCCACTTCTTCACAAACAATCCCTGAAAATAAAATTAGGAGCAGTAAAACACAAGAAACTAAAACAGAGAATGTCAAACCAATTGAAAATGAAAACATAATTGTAGAAAAACAAGATAAACCAAGCCAAAATACAGTTACTAAAGAAGAATTAATTCAAATTAATAAATCTCAACCTAAATTCAATATTCAAACTAAAATTGCAAAGTTAAAAATACCAATTCCTTTAACATAATTTGTAAAACATGACTTGTATAAATCAACTATCACTAAAACATTGAATATGAATGATGGAGAAAATGATATTAATTTGAATGATGATCAACCAGAGTTGATTTTTGGCCCAGATGTGAATGGAAAACATGCAGATGGAGCAGTTCCTCCATTTTATATTAGTCTTACCATTCATGATCAAATTCTACATAACGCAATGCTAGATTCAGGAGCTTCCCATAATGTGATACCCAAAGCCATAATGGAAACTCTGAATTTAGAAATAACCACGCCCTACAAAGATTTCTTTTCATTTGATTCGAGTAAAGTTAAATGCCTAGATTTAATCAAATATTTGTGTGTAACACTAGTTCAATATCCTGGTAAGAGTATATTAATGGAAATTGTAGTAGCTATTATCCAACCTAAATATGGAATGTTACTTTCTCGCTCATGGGGAGCAAGTTTGCAGGGATCTCTACAATTGGACATGTATTATTGTAATATTCCTAATTAGCCCAAGCTAATAGGAATATTTCATATTGTCTTAATTTTATGTACTAATGAATAAAATGGAAAGGAGGACATGAAAAACACCAAAAACTCTGTTGGCCACCTATAAAATTTGTTCTATCAAAAGGTGGCCAAAACATTGTTCAGCCTTCAAGAAATAGTTTCATTGCCAAAATTTTATCTCTTGAAGCCTCTGGAAGATCTCATGCCCATGTCTAAAAATCTTCACTGCTGTTTCCCTTCAGAACTCAGAAATTCTGCTGAAATTTCCATGAGAAACACTGTTGCAAAATCCCTTTTCTCCCCTTCCTTCACTCAGAAACTAACCTTCATTTTTACTCTCTTCTTCCCCATCATTTTACTTTTATTTACATGTTTCCTCTTTTCCCCTTCATATAATTCACCTTTGCAGAGTTTAAAACTCCTTTTTGAACTCTGTCAAAACCCCCTAAACCCTTTGAAAACCCTTGAGAATCTATGAAAAAACCCATTTTTTATTAAGGGTTTAAGCCCCTTTGGGCCAAGTCTCAACCATTTCACCACCATGCGCCTTGGTGCTGGAACCAAGCACTAAACCTTTCGGCGCTTATCGCATCGGAGAAAATCCAAAGCACGCAAGTCTGTTTCATTGTGTTAACAAAAGTCCCGATGTGATTAGCTCTATGTTCATAACCCTTGATCATGTTGTTACCTCATATAACCCTTTGGGCCTGCAATCAGGTGCTAAACCATTTTGGAAATCCACCTCCGATCCGTTATTTCTTTTGTATATCAAAAAATCCACTTACCCAAAGTTTTGGTCTAAATGTGTCGAGTTATGTTTTTTAAATGAAATGGTTAGATTAAAAATACCCAAAGCACAATTGCATCGGAGAAATCCAAATGGTTTGATTGAAAGACTGGGCCCGAAAGTTCCGATGTGATTGGCCCTTTGTTATATAAAGCCTCGGTCCCATCATATTCCATGCATCCAGTGGCCCCACAATCGGGCGCCAACCACTTCATATATATATATTCTGCCCCGGTCCACCGAAACTTTGTATTATTCGAAAATTTTGGTTTTTCATAAAGTATAAATATTTTCCGCCGATTTGCTTTACAAGCAATCTCTACCGTTGATCGTAATCTGATCAAATGGCCAGTGCTTAATCGCATCACAAAGTTTCATCGCACGCATTTTTTTGGTTCCCCTGATCGGTCATCCCTCTGATTCACTCCCCATCATTGATTTGATCCTCAGATCAACGGTCATTGCTTAATCGCATCGGTCCTCCCGATCACGCAATCGCATCGGCAATTTCCATCACACACTTTTTCTCTCCTCGCTGATTGCGATCCTATGATTAGATCTCGACCATCCATGTGTCCAGATCGGACAGCCCAGATCTTTCCCGCATGCTTTCATCGCCTTTCTCCCTTCCACTTTATGTCTTTCGATCAATCCGCACCATCGATCTCCGCGCGATCGATGAATTTGATTTATTCACTTCCTCCATTCTCATTTAAACTCTTATAAATGAATCCCAATCGTTGGATGATGCCATCCAATGGTCCCGCTCTCTTTCCATGCCTCTGAAGCAGTTTAACCCAAAACGTAGGATTTTATAATATAGTTCTGTATTTTGCAGGTTTGAATGGTTTGTCCATTATAATGAAGAAAGGCTGAAAGGCCAGGAATGATGATTCCCATGCCTTTGATTCATCAAAGAGAACCATTCTCTTGGCTCAAAATTTGCGTCTCGTCAATGTTCATTGAGCATTGATGCTATATGAGCCCTGCGCGGCCTGCACATCAAAAAGACACAGCAACGCATAAAAGAAACAAAGAGTATCAGTGTTTGAAGATTTCTGAGCATAGTTTGAAGGATTAAGGCATACATTCAGCAAATCAAAAGCCTAAATCCATGGATAAAAGCATCATAAGGACCGAAGACATAGACCGAGCTTGATCTGTCCTAAAACACTGAACTAAAGTGAATTAAAAGTGTTTTAGGAAGAAACGAAGACATCTGTTGATCTGAGAAAGCCTCCACCGCCTAAAGCAGAGGCCAATCAAACCCTCTCCAGCTCCTAAAGGCACCTGCAGCCTCGCCGAAACCAAAGAAAGCTTAGCCATTATCTGAACGAGAGGTGTTTGCTGAAAGACAACCGAACACTTAATACTAATCAAAGATCTTATCTCTAATTGTCGGCAAAACTATTTTAAATATTAAGAACAGCCCAGAAGCAAATCTTTTCGATCATTAGACCTTGGGAAGCAGAAAAAGAGTTACTTCAACATGACACAGAGCCTCAAAAGTCAGCAAAGGCTCCCATTGAACTTAATTCATAAATGTACATCAATTTAATATAGACAGATCATCTATAAATTACTTCATCAAGCCCCTCAAAGGCCGAGGAGTCATTATTCTGTATTAATTGACCTAGGAGATCTTTATTCAGATCCCACCTCCTCATTCTTCTATAAATACTTATGTAGAAGATGAGAAAATGTTGGTCTCTGGACATCTAAATGCATGTAATAGTTCCTAATGCTACTGATGCCCTGTTTGCGACTTGAAGATACATATGCTGATATGAGAAGTTAAAAGTTGTAGAGACCCACTGGGCTTGCTGATTGTAACTGGTTTGAACATCAAATACAAGCTGTTGATTTATGGGATCCTGATTTATGTCAATGGTGATGTGTTCCTCACTATCAATTGTTATTTTCTTTAACGTTTTTCATTCTGTCCACTTTCTCTGATAAAGAGTAGCAAATGTAGAGCTAGGATTTACTCTCAACAGTACCCTACTCTTACTGAAAGCCTTATTTTCTACGTTTTCTCCATTAGAACGTTCTCTTTGAAGAGTATATTAATGCAGGTTGGTTTAAAGGTACTTTCCTGATCTAGATTGCTCTTTAAAATGAGTATTTCATGTGTTTTCCTTAAAGAGTGTATTGAAGCAGGTTGGTTTCAAAGCACTAGCCTGATCTAAATCGCTCTTTGTGACTGTTATTTATGGTTTTCTTATTGAATATGCTGAAAGCAAGGTAGTTTGAAAGCACTCACCTGATCTTAAGCTATTCCAACTATTTTCAAATTGTTTTCTAACTAAAAGTACTTCAATGCAGGCTAGTTTAAAAGCACTTACATGCCGAAGCAAGATAGTTTGAAAGCACTTACTTGATCTTAGGCTGTTCACTATTCTTCATTTGTTTGTTTCTCCATTTTCCATCTGTTTCATTCCATAAAATCACTTTAAGAGATCCTTTGACATAAGTGACTTTCCCCATAGATCCTTCTTGAACCTTGCTATCCAATAAAAATCCTCCTATGACTCCATAGCCCAATGGGTTAAAGTTGTCTTTACCTTTTTTTGTCAGCTGAATCATTCCTTCACTTGCAGACATCTTCACTTTTTATTCTGAACTTCTTTCACCTTCATCGTGTCTTTGCCCAACCAAAAACAAACAAACAAAACCCATGCTCTTCATAACTAGCCTAATATCACATTTCAGGCTTTAAAGATCACATCTTTAAACTCATTCATCGAGAGATCCCTCTCTGGATTCAGGAGGGCTAGATCCTTGAATCCCAAAGCGGTTTGATGTTCTCCCTGCAGTTGGACTTTTGGCAATCTTGCTAATTACAGGGTGCTAACATAATGGTGACTCCACTGGGGAACCTTTGATTCTTTTTCATTTTAAATACTACTAAGACTCAGAGTACCCATGATCTCTTGATATTGGTATCCAATAAACATGGAAGTGGACCATAAAACTTTTACCTCCAAAAGAGCTAAAAACTTCCACTTGGCGATTTCACAGTCCTGAACAAAACTTAAGACTCCACTGGGAAGAACTCTTATCATTGTAGTATCATTAAAACTTAGTTAGAGGACTGTAGGATAAAAATTTGTGTAAAACAGATTAGTTAACCTCTCAAAGACTGTCATACCTGGTTAAAATTTTCTTTTCTATTTGGGTCTAAAAACACAGCATAGTGGCTCCTAGAAAGATTCACACTAGAGCATATCCTGACCCTAACCCACCTGAGACAGTTGATGACCCTAAAAGATTACTTAGGAATCCTCCTAAATTCTCAATTGTTTTCAAACCACCCTTGAGAGCTAACTCGGTTCTTGAAAACCTTACAAATCTACAGCAATCACAAGTAGATCTAAGGAATCCATTTAGAACATGATCACTTGATGATTTAGATCAGCTAGATTTAGAGTCTTCACTTTCATCCCTGGAACAAAGTGAACATCCCGGTAGTAGAGAAACCACACAACAAGATTTACATTTCCTCCTTAATTTAGGTGTCTCTCATCCAAGATCAGCTCAGCAATCTATCCCTGGTCCATCCACATCTGTTCATCCAACATCCACTTTCCAAACCACTCCACTCCAGTCCATTGTCCCTTTTGTTAATCCACCTTTTTTGAATCCACCCCCACCTCCAATCATGGCAGCATGGTATGCTCCCTTGGTGCTGCCCCAGCCTTTAGCTCCTTTACCTAATGAATATTAGTCTAAAATTCCTCATTTCACAGGCAAAGAATCCTCCACTGCTCAACATCATGTAGTTACGATGGGGGATGCCTTTGACTACATGGAAATAGAGGATGAAACAATTAAGATGAGGATTTTCGCTCAGAGTTTAGGAGGAGAAGTGAAGAAGTGGTTTAAAGCTTTGCCTCCTAATAGCATTAATGATCTTCCCGCCTTACATCAAACTTTCATAAATAAATGGGAAGTTAGAAGCAACCCTCTCCGAATCCTAGCTGAATATAAGAATCTTAAAAGGAATCTAGGAAAGAGTGTCCAAGACTACTCTACAAGATTTAACAGTATCTATAATGCTCTTCCACCACACGTGAAACCTCCCCAAGGAATGGCCCTAGTAAAATACCCTAAAGGATTTGATGTTGATATGGCTTACCAGCTTAGGGAGAGAGATTATAATACATTGGAAGACATGCAAAAAGGAGTAGTGAGTGTTGAGGAAAACTTGATTGAGAAAAGAGCTAGGATGAGGGCTGAGAAAAAGGTAACCTATAGGGATGAAAACATTACTTCTGCATCTAATCCCAAATATGATAGTCTAGCCAAAACTATGGAGAGACTAGGAAAAATGGTAGAAAACTTGACTATCCAAGTCAGCAATCAGAACATGAACCAAAATCAAAACCAGAACTTTAGGAGAAATAACCCCCCAAATAGACAAAGAGACTCTGATCAAAAGGTCATCCCTCCATTTCAAGAGAACTTCCTCAATGAGGATGAAGGAATAGTAGAGGAGTCGGAGGAAACTGACCTAAATATGATGGATGTGGATGACCTAGACCATACCTTCCCCACAGAAGAAAACCAGGCCTCATACTCATGTTGGAACGAGGAAGGGTTGGAAACTGAGGACTACAGGTTAGGATTTGAAAATGACATCATGCAGATCTGAGAAAAATATGACCTCAGGAGCAAAACAAACATAGATGATCCCAAACCAAAGGCTTCTAAAATCACCATTAAGAAAACGCTTGGAAAGACTCCTAAAGTGACTGTTGAAAGCAGTAAACCGACACCTGAGAGTTCTGGTAAAAACAAAGATAAGGACATCCTAACTAGTGACAAATCAAGTCAAGGACCTAGTAGCACTAGAATTGCAGCTAATGCTCCTAATAAAATAGCTGCAAACATTGTACATACTGAAAATCATCAACCCGATATTACTAATAAAACGATGCTCAACAAAACAGAATTGAATCTTTCAAAGAATCAGTCTGCCTTCAATTTGGAAAGTGAGATTGCCAAAATTAAAATTTCTGTCCCTCTCATTGAGTTAGTCACTTAGGATGTATATAAGAGTCAAATTTTGAAAGATTTAAACTTAGGAGAAAACAGTGACACCATCAATTTGAATGATGAGCAACCGAATCTCTTGTTCGGCCCAAAAACTGAAGGGAAATTTCAAGAAGGGGTAGTACCTCCTTTTTATATTAGCCTCAATATCCATGACCAAATCCTGCATAATGCTATGCATGACTCCGGAGCCTCACACAATCTTATGCCAAAGGTGATAATGGAAAGGCTAAGATTAGAAATAACTAGACCTTACAAGGATTTATATTCTTTTGACTCTAGCAGAGTGAAGTGCCTTGGCCTAATTAAAGACCTTTGTGTGAATTTAACTCAAATCCAGGCCAAGTGCATGGTCATGGATGTTGTGGTGGCTGATGTGCCTCCTAAGTATGGCATGTTGTTTTCAAGATCATGGGGTTCCAAGCTCCAAGGTACAATGCAGATGGATGGGACATATGCCACTATCCCTGTCTTTAGCCAGCTTAGAAGACTATATAGAGAGGCACACATGAAATTCATGGTCAGTAGCCCAGAAAAGCCTGAAAAATCTCCCATTTACTCTGTCCATACTAACCTGGATTCGTTTATCCTTTACAATAATGAATCCAAAAATAAGCCAGAGCTAGAAGACAACGACTTAGATAACCAGTTAGAGGCCCCAAATCTAGGAATAATGGCAGTTCTAGATATGGAAGAAAACTGGAGAGAAACTTTTGAACAGTGTGTTGAAACAACAAACCAGAGTGGAAAAAGTCAAGAATGTGAACAACAGATTACCCATCACTCTAAACTCCTTGAAAATCTTGAAAAACTAGACTCATCACCACATGTTGCGGATCTCAGAACAAAACATAATGATGAACAAGGTAATAGGGATCAAAACGATGTTAACAATCCCTTATGGTGCATGAACTTTGATGGGTCTTGCACTAAAAAGAGTGCGGGAGCTGGGGTATGGTTGGTCGACACTGTAAACAATTACTCCGAGAGCCATGATTTCAGGCTAGATTTCAAATGCACTAACAACATCGCAGAGTATGATGCTCTCATCCTAGGATTGCGTCTATTGAAAGAACTAGGAGCCAAGAAGATAGTTGTTCAGGGAGACTCATAATTAGTCATCAAACAACTAAATGGAGAATATGCTGTTAAGCATCCCAGACTAAGGGTATATCGAAATAATTTCATAGATTTCCTAAAAAATTTTGCAAAATATGAACTCGTGTTTGTCCCAAGGAGTCAAAACATAATTGCCAATGGATTGGCCTATGCTACTAGCTCATGTCAGGAATCACCTAGTGACAAACAGATCATTATTCGAACAAAATATAGACTTGCAGTGCTAGATAATGAGAAGTATTGGCAGGTCTTTGAGGGTGACAAATAGATAAAGGATTTCCTGCTTAGCAGAAACTAGTTTGAATTATCTGATTCAGATTCTAAATCCAATGAAAATTACCTGAACAAGGGGCCCCCTAAAGAAGAAAAACCATCTGGTCCCGTGAAAATCAACATGTTAACTAAAAAACTTGGAACTCATACTAAAGAATACGAGGACGCAGAAATCGAAGACATTGAGGCATTTCCATCAAAATACAAGCACATACCTATGGGGCTAGCACCATTAGAAGACCTTTTTGATTTTAACGACGTGGCAAAGAAACCCGCAGTAGAATACATAGAATCTGATGTCAAGGAATGCAATGTAGGCACCGAGGATTAGCCTAAAATGATTAAAATAGCTAGGTCCTTGCCAGTAAACATGAAAAATAAATACATTGACTTGTTTGAAGAGTTTGTTGATGTGTTTGCCTGGATCTATGAAGATTTAAAAGCCTACAACACAGAAATCATCCAGCACAAGATCACATTGAAATAAAACCAAAACACCTTTAGGCAAAAACTACGTCGAATTAATCCAATGCAACTGCCTCTAGTGGAAAAGGAAATCAAGAAAATGTATGAGGCAGGAATCATTGTGCCTGTAAGGTTTTCAACTTGGGTTTCTAACCTTGTAGCCGTGAGAAAAAAGTCAGGAGAAATCAGACTCTGCATTGATTTCAGAAACCTTAACAGAGCCTCCCTAAAGGACAATTACCGTTTACCTAAAATGGAACACATTCTACAAAGGGTAGTTGGTTCAAAGAGGATTTCTCTGTTAGATGGTTTTTCACGGTATAACTAGGTTTTAGTTCTTCCAGAAGACCAACTCAAGACAACTTTCACCACTCCTTGGGGCACCTTCATGTATGTGAAAATTCCTTTCGGATTATTGAATGCTGGGGCCACTTTTCAAAGGGCCATGGACATTGCATTTTCATAGGAGATAGGGCACTTCATTGTAATTTACCTTGATGACATAAAAATTTATTCCAAAATTGATGAAGAGCACCTTAAACATCTAAGGAAGGTCTTTGAAAAATGCAGAAAATTTGGGCTATCCTTAAATCCCAAAAATACAGTATTTGGCCTACAAGAGGGTAAACTCCTTGGTCATATTATATCAGAAAAGGGGATTAAAATAGATCCAAAAGGAGTTGAGGGAATACTGCAGATTAGCCACCCAAGTAACATAAAGGAATTTCAGTCCTTTATTGGAAAAATTAACTTCTTAAGGAGGTTTATTCCCAACTTAGTAGAGCTCCTTAGAAACATGACTAATATGCTAAAAAAAGAAGTGGGAGTGAAGTGGACTGTAGAAGCCAAAAGATCCTTCGAATTGGTAAAACATGCACTCACCCGGGCACCAGTCCTAATCAGCCCAGAATTTTCAAAGGATTTCCTTGTCTTGTTCTTTGCCTCAGAAAATATCGTGGCTGCAGTCCTGTTGCAGAAAAACCCAGAGGGACAGGAACAACCTATTTCCTTTTTCAGCAAGGCTTTAAGGGATGCAGCCTTGAAATATAACATAATGGAAAAACAGGCCTATGCTTTGGTAAATGCCTTAAAGGACTTCAAGGTGTATATTCTACATTCCCACATCATTGCTTATGTGCCTAACATAGTGGTAAAAGACATCTTGTCACAAGACCTAGATAGAAAGAGGGGTAAATGGATTGCTGTAATATTAGAGTATGATTTGGAAATCAAACCCATCAAACTTATTAAAGGTTAGGGCTTGGCTCAATTAATGGTTGAATCTAATCTACAAGCCCTTGACATTAACATGGTAGATTCCCTGGATGAACAGGAAGAATTACCTGCTCCCACTGTGGAAGAACAGTTCCAAAACTCACCCTGGTACGCTGACATCTTGTATGTGCTTACAAATCTTAATGCTCCTCCTGATTTATCAAAAACAAAGGCAAGGTTTTTAAAGTTGAAAGCTAAGAACTATTGCATTTTAAATGAATACTTATATTGGAAAAATGCTAATGGTTTATTGCTTAAATGTTTGCCTGAAGTTGATGCAGAGACGATCAACCATGAATTCCATGAAGGAGAGTGTGGAGGTCATCTCTTCTGGAAAACCACAGCCAATAAAATCCTTAGAGTTGGCTATTATTGGCACACCCTCTTCCAAGATGTCCATAAAATGATAGTAGCCTACCACAAGTGCCAAATTTTTGAGGGCAAAAGAAAACTCCTTCCTTTACCATTACAACCTATCATTGTTGAAGCTCCTTTTCAACAGTGGGGCCTAGATTTTATAGGAGAAATCCACCCTGCTTCATCTGCCCAACACAAATGGATTCTCATAGCCACTGACTACTTCACAAAGTGGATAGAGGCCATCCCTTCTAGGAATGCCACATACTTTGTCATTGTAAAATTTCTTGAAGACCATATCCTGTCTAGATTCGGTTGCCCTAGGAAGATTATTACTGATAATGCTGCTACTTTTGGTTCCAAAAAGATGATTGATTTTTGCCACAAGTATCAGATTACACTCGGTCATTCTATTTCTTATTACCCTCAAGGTAATGGGTTAGCAGAATCATCAAATAAAATTTTGGTGACCATCATCAAGAAGTTGCTTGAGGAAAATAAAAAATCATGACATAAAAAGTTGGTGCATGCTCTGTGGGTAGACAGATTGACCACAAAGAATTCCATTGGAATTTCCCCTTACCAGCTTGTTTATGGAGCAGATGCAGTGTTTCCTACCAGCCTAGGCATACCAGTGATAAAATTAGTCCAAGAAATACAGTCAGAAGAGGACAGCATGATAAGGAGGATCAATCAGACAATACATCTCCAGCAGATAAGGGAAGGGGTCTACAACAGAACTCAAAAGGTGCAAGAGAACATAAAGAGGTTGTTTGAAAAGAGAACAAAAGCTTGTGATTTCAACATTGGAGACAAGCTACTCAAATGGGACTCCAGAAGAGAGGATAAGGGTAAACATGGAAAATTTGACAGTTTGTGGCAAGGTCCTTACATAATTCAGTCCACCATTGGTCCAAATGCATTTTTTCTACAAGAGTTAGATGGCACAGATCTGTTTGGGGGTCCTGTCAATGGCAGGGTCCTTAAGCATTACTATTGCTGAGTTCGATTTTAAAGCTTTTATTTCCATTGTAAATACCATTTTCATTGTTCAATTCCACAAAAAGAAAAAATAAAAAAACAATAAAAAATAAAAGAAAAGAGGGCAGATTGAAAAAAACAATAAAGGTACAGCCCCATACCAAAAACAAAAAGAGAAATAAATCTGAAAATGTGCAAGCTCAAATGCCACTTCTGAAAACACATCTCTAGTTAGTCAAACAGCCTAATCTTGACTAATTAGTTTTAAATTTTCTTGCTGATAGGATAGTGAATTCGATTTGCCAAACTGTTTAATCTTGGCTTATTAGTAGATATATTAGGATAGAAATTAAAGGTTCAAACAAGCTCAAAACCTGAACCTAAGTTTCCAAGCAAGAGATGACTCAAATCTTTTTTACATTTTGAGTCAAAAGATATAAAAATCTGGTTCTGATCACCTCAAAATCTAGACCAAAGGAAAAGCAAAAACAGCTCAAGTAAGAATCAAAGCAGAGCTGTAGAAAAGAGGAAGGAAATGCTTGAAACTTTCAGATCTTAAGCCTTCCATTTTTTGATTTAAATTTTCTGCAAAATAAATGTCTATGTGCACCTTGTTTTTTATGCCATAGATCAAAGCAAGTCAAACAACTTAATCTTGACTTGACTGTTTTTAAATTTCTATTGTAGAATTTAGAGAATAAAATCTGTTGGATAGTTTAATCCCAACAGATAGTAGATTAGGTAGAGAATCATATGGGCTCAACTGTTTAATCTAAGTCCATGGAGAAATAAGGAGTATAATTAGATAAGATTTCCTAGTTTCAAAAGAAATAAACGTTGTAAAAGAGTTTTCCAATCCAAGTGCACTCTAAAGAAGAAAAAATGTTAGATCAGTAGGATTGGGTAGGTAGAAAGATGGTTGATGAAGATCCATTGTTTTTCCTGGCTGCTAATATGTTTTCAGAAAAAAGAAGATTGTCCCAGCAAAGAAGGCAGCCTAGTGGATGAGGTACTGGTCAACCTCCCAGAGAAATGCAGGTCTGAAGTTCTTGATGTCTTCAAGAAGGCACCATCCCTAAGTGGAGCCATTGTTGGCCACCTATAAAATTTGTTCTATCAAAAGGTGGCCAAAACATTGTTTAGCCTTCAAGAAACACTTTCATTGCCAAAATGTTATCTCTTGAAGCTTCTGGAAGATCTCATGCCCATGTCTAAAAATCTTCACTACTGTTTCCATTCAGAACTCGGAAATTCTGCTGAAATTTCCATGAGAAAGACTGTTGCAAAATCCCTTTTCTCCCCTTCCTTCACTCAGAAACTAACCTTCATTTTTACTCTCTTTTTCCCCATCATTTTCCTTTGATTTCCATGTTTCCTCTTTTCCCCTTCATATAATTTGCCTTTGCAGATTTTAAAACACCTTTTTGAACTCTGTTGAAACCCCCTAAACCCTTTGAAAACCATTGAAAATATATGGAAAAACCCATTTTTTATTAAGGGTTTAAGCCCCTTTGGGCCAAGTCTCAACCACTTCAGCACCATGCACCTTGGTGCTGGAACCAAACACTAAACCTTTTGGCGCTTATCGCATCGGAGAAAATCCAAAGCACGCAAGTCTGTTTCATTATGTTAACAAAAGTCCCGATGTGATTAGCTCTATGTTCATAACCCCCGATCATGTTGTTACCTCATATAACCCTTTGGGTCTGCAATCAGGTGCTAAACCATTTTGGAAATCCATCTCCAATCCGTTATTTCTTTTGTATATCAAAAAACCCATGTACCAAAATTTTTGGTCTAAATGTGTCGAGTTATGTTTTTTAAATGAAATGGTTAGATTAAAAAGACCCGAAGCACAATCGCATCGGAGAAATCCAAATGGGTTGATTGAAATACCAGGCCCAAAAGTTCCGATGCGATTGGCCCTTTGTTATATAAAGCTTCGGGCCCATCATATTCCATGCATCCAGCAGCCCCACAATTGGGCGCCAACCACTTCATATATATATATTCCACCCCGGTCCACCGAAACTTTGTATTATTTGAAAATTTGGGTTTTTCATAAAGTATAAAGATTTTCCACTGGTTCGCTTTATAAGCAATCTCCGCCGTTGATCGTAATGTGATCAAATGGCCAATGCTCAATCACATCACAAAGTTTCATCGCACGCATTTTATTGGTTCCCCTGATCGGTCATCCCTCCGATTCGCTCCCCACCATTGATCTGATCCTCAGATCAATGGTCATAGCTTAATCGCATCGGCCCTCCCGACCGCGCAATCGTATCGGCAATTTCCATCGCACCCTTTTTCTCTCCCTACCAATTGCAATCCTCCGATTAGATCTAGACCATCCACGTGTCTAGATCGGACGACCCAAATCTTTCCCGCATGCTTTCATCACCTTTCGCCCTTCCACTTTATGTCTTTTGATCAATCCGCACCGTCGATATTCGCGTGATCGACGAATCTGATTTACTCTCTTCCTCCATTCTCTTCTAAATGAATCCCAACCATTGGATGATGCCATCCAACGACCCTGCTCTCTTCCCACGCCTCTGAAGCAGTTTAACCCAAAATGCAGGATTTTATAATATAGTTCTGTATTTTGCAGGTTTGAATGGTTTGTCCATTATAATGAAGAAAGGCTGAAAGACCGGGAATGACGATTCTTGTGCCTTTGATTCATCAAAGAGAACCATTCTCTCATCTCAAACTCTGTGTCTCGTCAATGTTTCATCGAGCATTGATGCCATATGAGCCTTGTGCGGCCTGCACATCAACAAGACACAGCAATGCATAAAAGAAACAAAAAGTATCAGTGTTTGAAGATTTGCTAGCACAGTTTGAAGGATTAAGGCATACATTCAGAAAATCAAAAGCCTAAATCCACAGATAAAAGCATCATAAAGACTGAAGACACAGACCATGTGTGATCTATCCTAAAACATTGAACTAAAGTGAATTAAAAGTGTTTTAGGAAGAAACGAAGACATCTGTTGATCTGAGAAAGCCTCCACCACCTAAAGCAGAGGCCAATCGAACCCTCTCCAGCTCCTAAAGGCACCTGCAGTCTCACTGAAACCAAAGAAAGCTTAGTCATTACCTGAACAAGAGGTGTTTGCCGAAAGACAACCGAACAATTAATACTAATCAAAGATCTTATCTCTAATTGTCGGCAAAACTATTTTAAAGATTAAGAACAGCTCAGAAGCAAATCTTTTCGATCATTAGACCTCGGTAAGCAGCAACAGAGTTACTTCAACATGACACAGAGCCTCAAAAGTCAGCAAAGGCTCCCACCGAACTTAATTCATAAATGTACATCAATTTAATATAGACTGATCATCTGTAAATTACTTCATCGAGCCCCTCAAAGGCCGAGGAGTCATTAGTCTGTATTAATTGACCCAGGAGATATTTATTCAAATCCCACCTCCTCATTCTTCTATAAATACTTCTGTAGAAGACGAGCAAATGTTGGTTTATGGACATCTGAATGCATGTAATAGTTTCTGAAGCTACTGATGCCTTGTTTGCGACTTGAAGATACATAAGCTGATATGAGAAGATCGAAGTTGTAGAGACCCACCGGGCTTGCTGATTGTAACTGGTTTGAACATCAAATACATGCTGCTGATTTATGGGATCCTAATTTATGTCAATGGTGATGTGTTCCTCACTGTCAATTGTTATTTTCTTTAATGTTTTTCACTCTGTCCACTTTCTCTGATAAAGAGAAGCAAACGTAGAGCTAGGATTTACTCTCAACAGTACCCTACTCTTATTGAAAGCTTTATTTTCTATGTTTTGACGTAGTTTTCCCTGAAAAACCTAGAATCTTTCCCAATGTATGCATATAAAATCCATCATCAACAATTAAGCTCCAAAACTTCCCATTCTTTCAATTTCACAAAAACTATACATGCGGAAGCTCTTCAAATATAGGTTCAAACCAACAATCCTTTCTCCATGCATTTAATCCACACCTAAAATGGCATATAGAACCCAAATCATTATCATATCCAAAGTTAATCCTCAAAAGACTTTAATTAAAATTCATTGGTTTCCAACTTTATAATCAAACCAGACTCTTATCATATCATTGGATTCACATGAATATATATACGCGCTCTTGCTTTTTAACAAGCTGGATATTGTTTAATTAACCAAACCATATGGAAAATCAAATGTCAACCATAAGCAGCCACACATTAACTTACCAATACATATCAATTGAATGAACGCAATTCATAATGCGCCTTCTCCTTATAACGCAGGTTTCATACCTCAGCTCCTCACAAATAAACATATGAATCAATTTCAATGCCAATTTCTGCTCTTGCGTGCCTTCCAACTCAGTGCAATGCTTGATTTTCCATCTTAATATTTCGGATTACTCACTCTGATTTCATAACTCGATTTATTGCAAACGGATCCCATTCAACGCAATAATTGCCTTGAAATTCTTTAACTGTTAAACAGTGATATGCACAGTACCTCCTCTCTTTCTGCTAAAGATTGCAATCGCTTCATTCTGTATTGAAGTCTTGATCATGTCACCAACTTAAGTGGAATCCGCAACATTTACTTCAACGGATACTGATATGAACAAACGATATGGACAATATCACTAGCAATCGATTTAATACAACAAACCTGCATCTCCATAAAATGTCGACACATTATTAATATCAACGCATTCTGCATAACAGTTTATTTAGATTTTTGTCAAAGTGATTATGCTATTCCTAAAAGTGATTTGCCAGAGATGTTGTATCAATCTCTACTTGATTGATATTCGAACCAATCCTCCTCCTTGGATGATCGTTTTCTGTTTTATTGATTCATAATAGACAGAGTCCAAACAAATTTTACGCCTTTATGTATCACATAGTTTGTTCAGGAACGACATTCGACAATCTTTGATAGGTCAATTGTGTGTGCGTTGCTTACACCAATCAACATTTAACAATATGAAATATCGATCAAGCATTTCATAACAGTTAAAAGCGCTCCATCTCACATTTGAAATACAATTCTTCAATGTTGTACATACCCCATACATTACAATCTGTAATACAGTCAATGCACCATTCAAACCATACATTCAGATTTTATTTAAAACGTACCTCATACCATCACTAAGTCGATTCACTATTACCAGTACCAATTCTAGAACCTCACCTCAACAGTCCAATTTGATTTTCACCAAAACTAGTGCACCTCAATGAATTCGACTTTCTAAAGTCGATATACAGAAAATATACACCTACCCAATGAATCAAAACACACAATTCTGAAAACACTTTTCACATTAACAATGAAAATACTTACAAACATTGTATTTGCCAGATATTCAACTTTAATGGGCTTCCAATTTCCTAGAGGCTTACAAGCTTTGGTTGTCCAAGCCCCACTTTCTCCTCTCTATTCTATTCTACCTGCTCTCTTTTGCCTTTGAGCTCATATCAATTTATACAAATTAAAAATGCACTATTTTGAGTTCAATCCCTTAATATCTCAAAAAATCCCCAAATCTCTCAATACCCCTAAAAGATAGACTTTTATCCCTAAAACCTTGCAATTAAATCTATCTTAGGCTTCCTAATTATCTCCTAGATATCTCTCATTTAATTTCTCTCATGTTTTCCAGTTGTTTGGAAACATTTACAAATTCTCACAAATAATTAATTAAAAATATAATTAATCACTCAAAACTAATATTAATATTTACATGAATTTAATAAATTCTCAAAAACATGAGACCCCTAGGTTCAATAAAAATACAAGGTATTTTCCCGAGCTAATGCTCCTGCATCAGACTCCCAAGGTAGAAAATGATCATGATCTCCAGATCATGCGTTTTAAGTCCTTATCCGCCTGGATCCCACACTTTGTTCTGCAACTTATCATCTATATCTGCTGTCGTACGCTGCTTTTCTCCAGGTCTCCATATTTTATGTTGTCTTTCTCCACTAGCCGCACTTTCACAATCTGTCTCTGTCTTCATTTTGCTGCTACTGCTTCTCTTTCTTGCTGATGTCTTCCTCTGAGAAACTTTCAACATGATTCTTCTAATTAATTCAATTTCTCGGTCCAATAAATCTCCATATTGCTGATTTCTCGCTGCCTGCTAAGCTAAGATGGCTTGCTCACTTCTTACCCGTTCAATTTTTACTGTCACTTGCTGATTTCTTACTTACTCTGTCTGTACTTTCTCATTTCTTACTTCTATGTTTTCTTATGTTCTTACTGCCTCCAAATCATCCATGCCCTCTTGTCTTCTACAACTGAAAACTTCTCCTCTTCTTCCTCCTATCAGCGACTTATTGGACTGGTACATTGTGTGCTTCTTTCTGCTGTCTTCATCTCTCTGCATCTGCGTTTCCCAATTCTGCAATTGAGATTTCTCCTGCACTGAATCTTGATCATTCAGCATCCTTTCTAGCAACTTAACTTCTTCATTCCATGGATTAGATGTTTCCATAGAATCCTCGTCTTCCTCCTTCATTTGACTGCTCAACTGAGTCAAATGTTCTTCAGTACCTACAATAACACCTGCATTCACAAAACACTTGTTAAAACAAAAATCATAAGGCCTCAGTGCCTTGTCCTCCTTTGCCAGCACCTCAGTACGCTGTTCTGAATTCTCCTCCACTATCAACACATCAGTATGATGATCCAAACTTTCCAAAGAATTCTCTGAAGAATTCTCAAGACTATCAACTAGTCTTTCTCTCACACCACCTGCTTCCATGATGTCTTTCTACTCTCGTTCACTATGATGAACTCTTTCTTCTGCTGCAATCTCCTTGTCATACTCCTAATTCTCCAACAGATATTCCAACAATGCTATTTCTCTGTGGCATTGCTGAAGCTTTTCACCATCACTCACAGTCCCTGCATTCATACATAAACTTTCAGTTTGAAAATCACAAAATTCAACAGTCTCAACTGTTACTTTACTTATCAATGCTTCAAACTGATTCACTTCTTCTGCATCCACAAGAAATTCTTCCTGTGTTGTAACAACTTCACAAGATTGCACATTCTCCTCAGTAAAACCTGTAATCACATCACAATTGTCAGCTACAAAAATACAAGAGTTCACATTATCCAGCTGATCTGGATCTACCCAGTAACTCAAGAAATCATCAATGATCTCCTCTTCTATTTCATCAATGGAAACCTCCACTTTCAACTCAGCTGCTCTGAGTTCTTCACATCTCAACTTTATACTCATCATCTGCTCGAGCTTCCTAAGCTCTTCTGTTAACTGGATGTTTATCTGTCGATCTCTTTTCTGTTGTAGCCTCTGCCACTTCATTCTCTTCCTCATCAGCCAACCATGTCTCTGGTATTTCACATTTTCTTGTAACAATTCCATCAAAAACTCAAGATGAACCGCGATCTCAGCTTTCTCTTTCTCATACTCCTCATCAGTCCACTGCTTCAATATGCCATTTTCCTTGGCATATTTCTCCCTCATTCTACTGTGGCCTCTTTCTAAACCTCTGCGCTCTTCTTTATGACTTTTTGTAGTCGTCTTCTTTGCCATGAGTTCCTCATCCATGAGTTGCACCAAGCCTTTGCAACAGTAAAATCTCCTACTGCCACTTACCTCACCAATCCCTTCCTTTGGATCTCATCTTTTGGTAATCACCCGGTCCTCTGCTAGAACCCTTCGAGCATTTCTCCACTGCTCCTTCAAGCTTCTCTCGTCTGCAACTTTCAAGAACACACTTGTCCTTTTCATTCAACCTCTGTTGAATCTTCAGGTTCTGTCACTCTCTCTTAGAATCCCTTGCCGGACTCCTTCATCACTGCACTCCAGCTATGATCTGCATCTTCCTGCTGAGATTTCTTCACTATGCCTGGAACCAAATTCTTCATAACCTTCAAACCAGAGTTAAATATCATCTGCAAACTCACCTTCAAGATCCTATTGATCTTGCTTCACTTCCTTCAACTGCACTACATCTTCTCTGTGCTGCAATATTCATTAGTTCAAAATCCAATATTCATTCATGACATGCAATTAACTCAATTCAATTTAAAAACTTAAACCCTCACACAGAGCTATTCCAGCTCTGATACCAAAGGTTGCCCTGCAAAACCCAGAATCTTTCCCAATATATGCATATAAAATCCATCATCAACAATTAAGCTCCAAAACTTCCCATTCTGGAAATTTCACAAAAACTATACATGCAGAAGCTCTTCAAATATAGGTTCAAACCAACAATCCTTTCTCCAAGCATTTAATCCACACCTCAAATGGAATATAGAACCCAAATCATTATCATATCCAAATTTATTCCTCAAAAGACTTTAATTAAAATTCATTGGTTTCCAACTTTGTAATCAAACCAGACTCTTATCATATCATTGGATTCACATGAATATATATACGCGCTCTTGCTTTTTAACAAGCTGGACATTGTTTAATTAACCAAACCGTATGGAAAATCAAATGTCAACCATAAGCAACCACACATTAACTTACCAATACATATCAACCGAATGAACGAAATTCATAATGCGCCTTCTCCTTATAACGCAGGTTTCATACCTCAACTCGTCACAAATAAACATATGAAAAAATTTCAATGCCAATTTCTGCTCTTGTGTGCCTTCCAACTCAGTGGAATGCTTGATTTTATATCTTAATACTTCGGATTACTCACTCTGATTTCAGAACTTGATTGATTGCAAACGGATCCCATTCAACGCAATAATTGCCTTCAAATTCTTTAACTATTGAACAGTGATATGCACAGTACCTCCTCTCTTTCTGCTAAATATTGTAATCACTTCATTCTGTATTGAAGTCTTGATCATGTCACCAACTTAAGTGGAATCTGCAGCATTTACTTCAGCAGATACTGATCTGAACAAATGATATGGACAGTATCACTAGCAATCGATTTAATACAACAAACCTGCATCTCCATAAAACGTTGACACATTATTAATATCAACGCATTCTTCATAAAAATTCATTTAGATTTTTGTCAAAGTGATTACGCTATTCCTAAAAGTGATTTGCCAGAGCCGTTGTATCAATCTCTACTTGATTGATATTCGAACCAATCCTCCCCCTTGGATGATCAATTTTTGTTTTATTGATTCAGAATAGACAGAGTCCAAACAAATTTTATGCCTTTATGTATCACACAGTTTGTTCAGGAACGACGTTCGACAATCTTTGATAGCTCAATTGCGTGTGCGTTGCTTACACCAATCAACATTTAACAATATGAAATATCGATCAAGCATTTCATAACAGTTAAAAGTGCTTCATCTCACATTTGAAATACAATTCTTCAATGCTGTACATACCCCATACATTACAATCTGTAATACAGTCAACACACCATTCAAACCATACATTTAAATTTTATTTAAAACGTACCTCATACCATCACTAAGTCGATTCACTATTACTAGTTCCAATTCTGGGACCTCACCTCAATAGTCCAATTTTATTTTCACCAAAACGAGCGCACCTTAATGAATTCAACTTTCTAAAGTCGATATACAGAAAATATACACCTACCCAATGAATCAAAACACACAATTCTGAAAACACTTTTCACATTAACAATGAAAATACTTACAAACATTGTATTTGCCAGATATTCAACTTTAATGGCCTTCCAATTGCCCAGAGGCTTACAAGCTTTGGTTGTCCAAGCCTCACTTTCTCCTCTCTATTCTATTCTACCTGCTCTCTTTTGCCTTTGAGATCATATCAATTTATACAAATTAAAAATGCACTATTTTGAGTTCAATCCCTTAATATCTCAACAAATCCCCAAATCTCTCAATACCCCTAAAAGATAGACTTTTATCCCCAAAACCTTGCAATTAAATCTATCTTAGGCTTCCTAATTATCTCCTAGATATCTCTCATTTAATTTCTCTCATGTTTTCCAGTTGTTTGGAAACATTTACAAATTCTCACAAATAATTAATTAAAAATATAATTAATCACTCAAAACTAATATTAATATTTACATGAATTTAATAAATTCTCAAAAACATGAGACCCCTAGGTTCAATAAAAATACAAGGTATTTTCCCGAGCTAATTCTCTTGCATCACATTTTCTCCATTCGAACGTTCTCTTTGAAGAGTATATTAATGCAGGTTGGTTTAAAGGTACTTGCCTGATCTAGATTGCTCTTTAAAATGAGTATTTTATGTGTTTCCCTTAAAGAGTGTATTGAAGTAGGTTGGTTTCAAAGCACTTGCCTGATCTAAATCTCTCTTTGTGACTGTTATCTGTGGTTTTCTTATTGAATATGCTGAAAGAAGGGTAGTTTGAAAGCACTCACCTGATCTTAAGCTATTCCAACTGTTTTCAAATTGTTTTCTAACTGAAAGTACTTCAATGCAGGCTAGTTTAAAAGCACTTACCTTATATCAGAATACTTTTATGTTTTTCCTTTAAGTACATGCCGAAGCAAGATATTTTGAAAGAACTTACTTGATCTTAGGCTGTTCACTGTTCTTCATTTGTTTGTTTCTCCATTTTCTATCTATTTCATTCCATAAAATCACTTTAAGAGATCCTTTGACATAAGTGACTTGCCCCATAGATCCTTCTTGAACCTTGTTGTCCAATAAAAATCCTCCTATGACTCCATAGCCTAATGGTTTAAAGCTGTCTTTACCTTTTCTGTCAGCTGAATCATTCCTTCACTTGCAGACATCTTCACCCTTTATTCTGGACTGCTTTCACCTTCATCATGTCTTCGCCCAACCAAAAACAAACAAACGAAACCCATGCTCTTCATAACTACTAATATCACATTTCAGGCTTTAAAGATCACATCTTTAAACTCATTCATCAAGAGATCCCTCTCTGGATTCAGGAGGGCTAGATCCTTGAATCCCAAAGTGGTTTGATGTTCTCCCTGCAGTTGGAATTTTACCAATCTTGCTAATTACAAGGTGCTAACAAACTCAAAAATAAATCAGTGCCCAGTGTGAACAGAGACAAATCAGGGTTTACTTAATAAAAGCCACTTGTGTGTGAACATGAATTGAACCATTTTGAAGACCCATCGCAGTTCTAGAAGAAGGATCCAATGTGAAATGGGTTAACTCAATCAAGGTGGTTTAGGGTTTTCCAAGAAGACTCCAAGTTATAAAAAGGAGGTGGAGGCTCATGGAGAGGTTGTTGATCATATTTGTAATTTCGAGTTTGCTAGAGAAATTCTTTTCTTTGCACTATTTAGCAAGAGAAAGAGAGGGTTTCCTGTTTAGGAATCCTCCCTCCTTCCATGAGAAGCTCTTGGAGGGCATTGTACTGCATTTCCCACTATCCGTCATTGTTGGCCAAGCTCTACCTCTATTAGCAGCACTGATCCTGTTGAGGGTTTTTCAGCTGCTGTGAGTTGCAGCAAGTGGTGAACTAGATCTTCCAAGATCTAGTTGTTTTTGGAGTTTCCTCTTAAGGAGGGTGTCTTGTGACCACCTAGAAGAGGGTTTCTCCCATATTTTTATTTAAAATCTGTATATTTCATCTATTTTCATATTTTGTTCAAGCTACAGTGTTGTCTCCTTAGGGAACTGGGTTACTCTCATGTGCTACTGCTATTATTATTTGATTTCCTCTTTAAAATAGATCTCAGATGATTGAGGCTTGCCTCTCATCTTAAAGACTAATCTTGTAGCTTGCTGATATCTATTGTTCATATCTGATATATAGTTTAATAAAAATAATCTTCAACAGTTTCTGAAATTTTCCTACATTTTAATATGTAAAAAATCAGATCTACAACTTCTAGTGCATTATTTTGTTAAAACCCCAAAGGGGACTTGTAAAAGAGGCTGAGTAGTTTCCAGATCTGGTATGGATCTGATGTTACAGCCATAGATCTGATATATAGCTAAGCTCCATTTTTTAACTTTTTAAGCACTCTTAGAGAAATGATGTTCCTTCATTTTTGCAATTTTATGAATGCCGGAGATGTCATTTTGAAGGATTTCTGCACTATTATTTCATGTGATTTGTTGTAGGGTGAAGGGAGGATCATTTATATTTCTGATATGATGTTATATTGCTGAACCTTTGGCATTATTTCTGATCTCCTCTAATTATCTGGCAAAACTGCACAATTCTGGTTGTAGGGTTTTCTTGTTGCAGCAACTCTCCTCTTTAGCTGATTTTTAACTAGTCTTGTTTGTGGGAGACCTGTTTAAGGCCCTTAAACATATTTGTTTCAGCTAAAATTAAGCATGGAGGTCCAAAACCTCCTAATATAGGGAATCCCAGCCCTGGTCTATGTTATTTTTTCACCATCTTGCTTATACAACCTTTCCCTTGAGCCTATTGCAGATTTTCTTGAAAGAGGAATTTCCCGCTCCTTCCTTGTTTGGTTTTTTCTCCTCTTTTGGATCCATTCTATAAATCTATATATCTAAGGATCCCAAGGGCTGCAAGATCCAAAAGGAGTGTGCTATTCCCACACTTTCTGTGCTTCACCAACTTTCTTTAGACAGAGTCTGGAATGGGCCAAAAAGCCTTTAGTTCTCACCCTCTCTTTAGAGGTGACATAACCAGTAAATTCCCTAGAATTCTATCTATGGTTTAGATCTATTGGTGTGATCCCATATTTTTGTGAAACCATAGTGAAATATCTTAATATATTCCCTATTGAGCTTATCTTTCCGCATTGGGTTCATCACAGTGGTACCAGAGCATGATCTCTGGCTCAGCCTGTGAGGTCAAGCTATCAGAGAAGTGCTGAGAAGAAGAAGAAAGTATAAAGTAGAAAGTATGAAGAGGATGAGATTACTCTCATAAATATTCAGATCCAAGGAGAGCCTCTCCAAGGGGGTTGAACAGTTGAAGGCAGAAATATGCAGTGAAACTCCAAGAGGGTTTGAAGGAGAAGAAGACTGCAGTGAAACCTTTATGAGGTTTTAGGAGAAAGAAGAAGACATGGGGATTCCTCCTTCAAGAGAAGACCAATATATAAGGTCTCCTATTGAGGATGAGGCAATTTCCATCTCTGAAGAAAAGGTTAGGGGTGACAGCGCAGACATAGCAAGAGGACCTCTAGCATTGCATGAAGAAGAAGGAGCCACTGCTCCAAGGAGAGAAGCTATTGCATTTTTGCAAGGAGCTCCTAAGAACCTCACATATAAAGATCATGGCACAATCCATGTGCAACATGTACCATCATTTTGTGATATTTTGAACATTGCAAAATGTAAAGGGGAGGCCAAGTTTCATATGGTAAGAAATATTTACCCCTCTTTATTTCAGAAGATTGATGCACCAAGAAGGCAAGAAGATCTCTGCAAGAGAAGCAGGGACACATCAGTCCATACACCTTTCTACTATGATATATGCCTTAATGTCTTGTCATTTGGAAGAATTCCATTAGGGAAATCCCCTGATGAAAGGAAGAGCAAAGTGTTATCTCAAATTGAGATATTGAAGACACCTTGGGTCAAGGGAGAGACTATCTCAGCACTGGAGACCTTGGGTAAGAAGCATGCTTATGAGAACCACATTTCATTTTATGATTGCATGTATTTTATTACTCCATATTTGTAGGCCATAGCTCTTGAAAGGATTTTTTTACCTTACAAGCTTCATGGCCAACTATGGGCCAAGATTATTTTCAGATATGGCCATTCCCTTGATGGGCTGAGGGAGGTGATGCAACATGATGGGTGTTTCCTTAAAGCACCAAATACACATTTCACTTTCAGCCATGGTGGAATGATAAGGGCAATAAGTAAGTGGCCTACAAACCACTTACCACATCTAGATCTGAAGCAGGGAGGAGATAACCTGCGCTGGTTTCTGCTGGGTGAGTATGGGGACTCCCCAAAAATTTTTATTCTCTTGTCTCATGCCTTGTATGTCAATAAAGGGCTGCATAAGAGGAAGGAATGACTGTTGGGGCTTTGACAAGGATGAAGTATGGACACCACATGATGAATCCCATGTCCATACATTTATTTTTTCCTACAATGTATGTGCATGTATTTATGTTTAGAGTGCATTTTAAAATCATGTATGTACTTAGGCTTGGGAGGAATTGTAACCTTCTCATGGGTTGGCATAAGGAGAGTTTTCCATATCATATTGATGCCCCATGCATGAGAGGAGGGATGAAACATTGGGTGAATGTGTTCATGATGAATGAAATCTCCCATATCTATTCATACTCTAAGAAGAGGATAGAATACTACATGGTTGCTTCATTGTGTATTTTGTTTCTTTTTGCAAAAGACTATGTATTGAATTTATGTCATGGAAGAGAGCCTCTCACATGGAAGAAGTTAGAGCATGACATGTGTTGTTTGGATCATATTTAGCCAACACCTATTATCCTCCACTATTCTCAAGCTTTGGAGAAGCTTATTGCAGCAAGAAGGTGGTGGGATGACCACCTATTATACTATGGTTTGGAGCAGCATGGGGAGGGCTTTGAAAGAGGGCTACATCAGCGTTGTCAAAGAGGCATGAGCCATGTAGAGATGGATCAGCAACATGACTCTTTGGGAGGGTTGAATCAGCCAACTCTTCCTTCTCTTGAGGAAGATAATGGAACCATGCACCTCTCCCTTAGTTGGAGAGAGGTTATTGGTGAAGAACATGATCATGTTACACATGTTTTTATTTATGATTTCATGCATTCTTACACCATGTTTTTGCAGGCCAAAATTCCAAGGAGAAATGATATATCATGTGAGCCTCTTGGACAATATTGGGCTCTAAAAATTTCTGATTTGAGCCACTTCCTTGAGAGGGAAATGGAGATTTTGCAAGATGATGGATGCTTCCCCCAAAGCACCAAACATGCATCACACTTTCAGCCATGGTGATGTGGCATGAGCAGCAAGTAAGTGGTGGGAAAAACCACTTACCATATCTACATTTGGTGCAAGTAGGGAATACCTTGCATTGGTTCCACATGTGGGACTATGACCCACCTCCATATGTACAATTTTATGATTTCATGTACATTATTTTGATCTCCTATCTTGATGATGTACTTATTATTTTTATGGGGGTGTATGGAGGAGGGAATGAAGGATTACATGTGCCTCATGAGAAGACCACTTTCCATGTATTTTTTGTTTCATATTCCAGAGAGAGCATGAGGAAAACCATGTTTGTTTCATATGATTTACTATCTCCTTATGGGATGAGTTGTTTATATCCCATGAGAACATTGGAGGAGCAAGACATGGATGGATGGATTGGTGAGAACTTGGTTTATGGAGGGAGCTTATCTTATGATGGTGACACCAAGGAGGAGATTTTGCAGCACTCACCTTGCAGTTGCTTGAGGTCAAGCAACAATTTTGGAGGGGAGGACTGTGATATTCCTAATTAGCCCAAGCTAATAGGAATATTTCATATTGTCTTAAATTTATGTATTGATGAATAAAATGGAAAGGGGGACATGAAAAACTCCAAAAACTAAAAAATAAATCAGTGCCCAGTGTGAACAGAGACAAATCAGGACTTACTTAATAAAATCCACTTGTGTGTGAACAAGAATTGAACCATTTTGAAGACCTAGCACAGTTCTAGAAGAAGGATCCAATGTGAAAGGGGTTAACTGAATTGAGGTGGTTTAGGGTTTTCCAAGAAGACTCCAAGTTATAAAAATGAGGTGGAGGCTCATGGAGAGGTTGTTGATCATATTTTTAATTTCGAGTTTGCTAGAGCAACTCTTCTCTCTGCACTGTTTAGCAAGAGAAAGAGAGGGTTTCCTGTTTAGGAATCCTCCCTCCTTCCTTGAGAAGCTCTTGGAGGGCATTGTACGACATTTCCCACTATACGGCATTGTTGGCCAAGCTCTACCTCTATTAGCAGCGCTGATACTTTTGAGGGCTTTGCAACTGCTGTGAGTTGCAGCAAGTGGTGAACTAGATCTTCCAAGATCTAGTTGTTTTTTGAGTTTCCTCTCAAGGAGGGTGTATTGTGACCACCCGGAAGAGGGTTTCTCCCATATTTTGATTTTAGATCTATATATTTCATCTATTGTCATATTATATTCAAGCTATAGTGCTATCTCCTTAGGGAACTATGTTACTCTCATGTGCTGCTGCTATTATTATTTACTTTCCTCTTTGTAATAGATCTCAGATGATTGAGGCTTGCCTCTCATCTTGAAGACTAATCTTGTATCTTGCTGATATATATCGTTCAGATATGATATATAGTTTAATAAAAATAATCTTCAGTAAATTTTGAAAGTTTCCTACAATTTAATATGTAAAAAGTCAGATCTACAACTTCTAGTGCATTATTTTGTTAAAACCCCAAAGGGGACTTGTAAAAGAGGCTGAGTGGTTTCCAGATCTAGTATGGATCTGATGTTACAGCCATAGATATTCTATAGAGCTAAGCTCCATTTTTTAACTACTGAATCATTCTTAGAGAAACGCTATTCCTTCATTTCTACAATTTTATGAATGCCGAAGATGTCATTTTGAAGGATTTCTGCACTATTATTTCATGTGATTTGCTGTAGGGTGAAGGGAGGATCATTTATATTTCTGATCTGATGTTATATTTTTTAACCTTGGGCATTATATCGGATCTCCTCTAATTATCTGGCAAAACTGCGCAATTTTGGTAGCAGGGTTTTCTTGTTGCAGCAACTCTCCTCTTTAGCTGATTTTTAACTAGTCCTGTTTGTGGGAGACCTGTTTAAGGTCCTTAAACATATTTTTTTCAGCTAAAATTAAACATGGAGGTCCCAAACTACCTAATATAGGGAATCCCAACCCTGGTCTATGTTATTTTTGCACCATCTTGCTTATACAACGTTTCCCTTGAGCCTATTGCAGATTTTCCTAAAAGCGGAATTTCCCGCTCCTTCCTTGTTTGGTTTTTGCTCCTCTTTTGGATCCATTCTCTAGATCTGTAGATCTAAGGATCCCAAGGGTATCAAAATCCAAGATTATTTTGCTATTCCGACACTATTTTTGTTTCACCAACTTTCTTTAGACAGAGTCTGGAACGGGCAAGGAAGCCTCTGGTTCTCACCCTCTCTTTAGAGGTGACATAACCAGTAAATGCCCCACCAGTCTATCTCTAGTTTAGATCTATTGGTGTGATCCCATATTTTTGTGAATCCATAGTGGAATATCTTAAGATATTCCCTATTGAGCTTATCCTTCCCCATTGGGTTCATTACACTTATGCTACTATATCAGTGTTTGGTTAGCCTAAAAAGTTATATAGGGAAACATTGATGAAGTACATGGTCAGTAGTGCTGAAATATCTATAAATTTCCCAATATACACTACACCAACTAACCTTGATTATTTTATCTTATGTAACTCTGAAACTAATGAAATCCAAACTGAACTAATAGATAAAAAGAAAGCACCAAACAATGATAATATCTTTCATGAATTTTTATGGAATTTAGAATTTGATGGTTCAGTAAACAAGTTAGGAGTAGGGGCAAGAGTATGGATAACCAACATGGAGACTAATCACTTAGAAGGCCATGCTTTTAAACTCAATTTCAAATGTACCAATAATATGGCTGAGTATGAAGCACTTATATTAGGACTCCAAATAATCAGAAACTTAAGAGGTAAAAGAATTGCAATAATGGGAGATTCTGAGTTGATTGTAAAACAAATTAATAGAGAATATTCAGTTTACAATCCTAGTCTAGGCCAATTCAGAGAGACTGTATTAGATTTAATTGATGATTTATTGGAATGTAATTTTTCTACAATACCTAGAAAGAAAAATTTACAAGCACATTCATTAGCAACTTTTGCTAATACTTGTAATTTACCTTTCCAGCCTAATCACATGTATACTGCAGAAGTGAAACATAGACCAATAATTCCAGATAACCTCAAGTATTGGCAGATTTTCTCACAAGACCAGAAAATTTACCATTTTCTAAACAATGAAGGTGAATTCCAGAACTGTAAGATAGACACAGATTGTACTATAGATCAAGACTTGTATTGTGAAATAGATTTGAATAACATAGATGTAAATAAAATAAAGCTTGCTAAACCAACTAGATTTAGTCAATCAGATATAGATAACTTAGAAAAAGTAGATATTGAATAAATTATTGGTGATGAATCTGACATATTGAATCTTAAGGATAATTTCTTACCTAAAGGTTTAACTCCCTTAGAATATCTTTTTGACTTAAATGATATAGCTAGAAAACCCAAAATGGAGCCACTTAGATCTGATATAGAGGAATGCAATATTGGAACAGAGTTAAAACCCAAAATGATAAAAATTTCCAAAACTTTATCTCCAGAAGAAAAGGAAAAATATATTTCTCTTTTAAAGGAATATCAAGATGTATTTGCTTTGAGTTATGAAGATCTCAAATCATATGATACCAACATAATTCCTCATAAAATTCCAATAAAAGAAGACCAAAAGCCCTTTAAACAAAAATTGAGAAGAATACCTGTTTTATTGCCTTTTATAGAAAAAAAAGTGAAAAGAATGTATGATGCACAGATAATTGCACCAATTAGATATTCTGATTGGGTTTCCAACCTAGTTCCAACAAGAAAGAAAATAGGAGAGATTAAATTATGTGTTGACTTTAGGAATCTAAACAAGGTATCCTTAAAAGATAATTATCGTTTACCTAAAATGGATCACATATTAAAAAGGGTAATTGGCTCTTCTAGGATTTCACTGTTAGATGGTTTTTTAGGATACAACCAGATCTTAGTCCAAAAAGAAGATCAAGCTAAAACAACTTTCACTACTCCTTGGAGCACTTTTGTGTATGTAAAAATGCCTTTTGGTTTAATGAATGCAGGGAAAACCTTTCAAAGAGTTATGGACATAGCTTTTGCAAAGGAAATACATGATTTATTAGTAATTTACTTAGATAACATTACTGTGTTTTCTAAAACTGATAATGAACACTTGGATCATCGGAGACAAGTTTTTATTAAATGTAGGAGTTTTGGCATCTCATTCAACCTTAAGAAAAGCTTATTTGGATTAGAAGAAGGCAAGTTACTTGGACACATAATTTATAAAGAAGGAATCAGAATAGATCCTGCTAGGATAGAAGCAATTCTTAACATTAGTCCACCAAGAAACATCAAAGAATTACAAGCCTTCTAGGTAAGATAAATTTTTTAAGAAGATTCGTTTCCAATTTAGCTAAGATCATTAGAGAATTAAATAACATGCTTAAAAAGGATTCAGTTCTTAAATGGACTATTGAGGCCAAGTAGTCATTTGAATCCATCAAACAGGCCTTAACCAAAACTCCAGTCCTAATAAGTCCTGATTTCAAGAAGGATTTCATAATTTTTTCATTTGCTTTTGAACATACCATTGCTGCGGTTTTAGTACAGAAAAATGACCAGGGATTCGAACAACCCATAGCATTTTTTAGAAAGAACCTTATAGATGCACCATTGAAGTATAATATCATAGAAAAATAAGCCTTAGCTTTGGTAAAGGCCATTAAAGACTTCAGAGTTTAAATTCTCTATTCTCACATCATTGCCTATGTCCCAAATTCTATAGTAAAAGACATTCTTACTCAGGATGGTCCTGATGGAAGAAGAGATAAGTGAATTGCCACTATTCTAGAATATGACATAGAGATAAAACCCACAAAACTCATCAAAGGTCAAGGATTAGCCAGAATTATGGCTGAATCTAACTGTAATGCCCTAGACATAAATTTTATTGCCTAAGTAGATGATCAGGAAGAGATGACGACTCCAACGATCATTGAAGCCTTTTAAGATTCACCTTGGTATACAGATATCATATTTGTACTACTAAAATTACAAGCTCCTCTTGGATTGTCAAGAACCAAAGAAATATTTTTAAAACTAAAGGCAGTACGATTTTGTATTTTAGATAATGTACTTTTTTGGAGAGATCATAATGGGAATTTATTAAATTGTTTGTTAAAGGAATAAGCTGACAAAATACTTGAAGAATTTCATGCAGGTGACTGTGGAGGACATCTTTACTAGAAGAATACTACAAACAAGATCCTGAGAGCTGGTTTTAACTAGCCTACTTTGTTTGTTGATGTAAAAAAGTATTTAACCTACTGTCATCAATGTCAATTCTTTGAGGGTAAGAAAAAAATGTTACCCCTGCCTTTGAAGCCTATTTAAACTGAAATTCCATTTCAAAAACGAGGTTTAGAATTCATTGGATAAATTCACCGTCTATCTTCAGGCCAACGTAAGTGGATTTTGAAAGCCACATACTATTTTACCAAGTGGATTGAAGCCATACCCTCTAGAAAAGCAATGGATATTGTCATTATATGCTTTTTAGAAAACAACATACTTTCTAGGTTCGGATGTCCTCAAAAGATAATTACTGATAATGCAACAACATTCAAATCCAAAAAGATGATTAATTTTTTCCATAAATACCATATTACCCTAGGCCACTCTACTACATACTACCCTCAAGGTAATGGCCTAGCTGAATCCTCAAATAAGAGCCTTGTAAACATCATTAAAAAATTATTGGAAGATAACAACAAATATTGGAACAAGAAGCTAGTCAATGCCTTATGGGCAGATAGACTTACAACTAAAAAATCTATTGGTACATCTTCTTACCAACTTGTTTATGGAATGGATGCTATTTTTACATCCTCCTTAGGAGTACCAGTGATGAAGTTTATCCAAGAATTACAAGTTGAAACAAATGACATTCAGAGAAGGATCAATCAAACTATTCACTTGCAACAAACAAGAGAAGAGGTTTATATTATATTGCAAGTCATCTAGGATAAAGTGAAGATTTTTTTTGATAAAAAGAGTAAATAAGATGATTTTTACATTGGAGATCAAGTGTTAAAGCGGGATTCTAGAAGAGAAGACAAAGGAAAACATGGAAAATTTGATTTTCTATGGAAAGGACCTTATGTGATTTATGGATATAGAGGTAATAATGCTTTATTTTTGAAAGAAATGGATGGAACAGATATTCAAGAAGGACCAGTGAATGGTAGAATGTTGAAGCACTACTATTCATTTGAGATAACTAATAGTTAGTCTCATTTACTTTGATCATTGTACATATACATTAAATATTTTTAGATTGGATTGGATGTTTTCCTAACAAAGTTGAAGCCCAAAGAGAAGGCCCTAAGCTTTGAAAGGTAAAATATCATAAATATGAGTTGTTCCAGAAATCAAAAGACACTTGCAGGATCATTACAGTCAAACGTCAGAGGCTACTAGTCTTAGAGTTCTTGACATTTCACCAAGAAATGCCATCCCCATGTGGAGCCATTGTTAGGGTCCTATAATAATAGGCTTCATAAATTTTGAATTGACTTTCACTAGTACATTTGGTGGAAATTCTGACACTTTTGACCAAATGTCAGAAATTTCCCTAAATTTTATCAATTTTTCAAATCCTGCCCACAACTGTTGCTTTATTGACGTTTAGAGACAAGTGTCGGTATTGCAACACTTAGAGGTAAATGTCGCTCTTGCAACGTTTGTAGAAAAGCATCAGAATTGTGATGGAAAGGAGAAATGTGTAGATCTTGTGACACTTGGACCTAGATGTCACTATTGCGACATTAGGATAAAAGCATTGCTATTGCGACGGATGCGGGCAAAAAGTCAGACTTATGACACTTGGACCTAGGTGTCACTATGGTGACGTTAGGATAATAGTGTTGCTATTGCGATGGATTCGGGTAATTATATTTTGTCTTTGTTAATGTTTGTAGCTCGGGAAGGTACTTATGTACAGGACTAAGTGTTTGGAAATGCAAAAATAGTTCCCATATAATACATGATCATGAGTGTTAGAAGATGTGTTTTGGGAGATGGAAAATATTAATAAATATCAGAGGTTAATATGTAGATTGCAAATCATGCCATCTCATAGCCATGTGACCCCTTATGTTGTAGACTTTCGATTTGTGATAACTAATTTCATATCTTTAATCATCCGTTATGTAATATATTATTATTAAGTGCTATAGCCCAAGGATTTGGAATTTTTCCTTATTCTCTAGATATGAAAGAATCGAGTTAGATTTAATAGATCACCTTCTACTTAATCACCAAATTTCCTTGTCCAATATCTCTTAGGTGATGGTCTTAAGATAAATCTTTTTGGATACATACACACTTGTGATAACATGGACCAAAACCATGATGGAGTCTGGGACAATATCAGTTTTGCTAAGTTGTGACTACCCAGGTGCCTTATGCACATTCGAGTGACCCATTTGTCATTTTCTCCCATGTGGCATCATTCGATCGGGCGCACTGTGTCGCGTCATGTGAGGTCTCCCGACCAGGCGCGTTCGGGTCGGGCCGTTTCATCCGATGGCGCCCGTATAAATTTTTCTAATATGTTGTGACTGCCCGAGTGCCTTGTGCACATTCAGGCAGTGCGTTTTCCATTTTCTACCTTGTGGCATCGTTCGGTCGGGTGCGTTGTGTGAGGTCACCTGACCGGGTGCATTCAGGTCAGGCCATTTCGTTTGAGGGTGCCTGTATCAGTTTTGCTAAGTTTTGATTGCCCGGGTGCCTTGTGCATGTTTGGGCAACCCATTTTCTATTTTCTCCCATGATGTGGCATCGTTCAGTCAGGCGCACCATGTCGCACCATGTGAGGTCGCCCGACTGGGCGTGTTCAGGTCGGGCCGTTTCGTTTGAGGGTGCCTGTATCAATTTTTCTAAGTTGTGACTGCTCAGGTGCCTTGTGCACATTCGGGCGGCCCATTTTCCATTTGCTCCAATGATGTGGCATCGTTTGGTTGGGCGCGCCATGTCGTGCCTTGTGAGGTCGCCCAACCAGGCACGTTCGGGTTGGGCCGTTTCGTTCGAGGGCGCCCATATTAGTTTTTCTAAGTTGTGAATACCTGGGTGCCTTGTGCATGTTCGAGCAGACCATTTGCCATTTTCTTCCTTATGGCATCATTCGGTCAGGCGTGCTGTGTCGCACCATGTGAGGTCACTCGACTAGGCGCGTTCGGGTCATCCCGTTTCGTTCGAGGGCACCCGTATCAATTTTGCTAAGTTGTGACCACTTGGGTGCATTGTGCATGTTCGAGAGGCCCATTTTCCATTTTATCCCATGTGGCATCATTCGATCGGGCGTGCCATGTCGCGTTGTGTGAGGTCGCTCGACCAGGCGTGTTTGGGCTGGGTCGTTTTGTTCGAGGGTGCCCGTATCAGTTTTGCTAAGTTGTGACCACCCAGGTGCCTTGTGCACATTCGGATGGCCCATTTATAGTTTGCTCCCTTGTGGCATCATTCGGTCAGGTGCGCCATGTCGCGCTATGTGAGGTTGCCCTACTGGGTGTGTTTGGGTTAGACCATTTCATTCGAGGGCACCTGTATCAATTTTTCTAAGTTGTGACCAGCCGGGTGCCTTATGCACATTCTGGTGGCTCGTTTGCTATTTTCTCCCATGTGGCATCGTTCGGTCGGGTGCGCCGTGTGAGGTTGCCCGACCGAGCGCATTCGGGTTGGCCCGTTTCGTTCGAGGGCTCCCATATCAGTTTTGCCAAGTTGTGGCCTCTTTTCCGTTTGCTCCCATGTGGCATCATTCGGTCGGACGCGCTGTGTCATGCCGTGTGAGGTCACCCAACCAAACACGTTCGAGTCGGTCAGTTTTGTTTGAGGGTGCCCGTATCAGTTTTGCTAAGTTTTGACCACCCGAGTGCATTGTGCACGTTTGGGCGGTCCGTTTGCCGTTTGCTCCCATGTGGCATCGTTCGGTCGGGCGCGCCGTGTCGCGCCATGTGAGGTCGCCCGTCCAAGCGTGTTTGGGTTGGCCTATTTCGTTTGAGGGTGCCCATATCAGTTTTTCTAAGTTGTGACCGCTCGAGTGCATTATGTACATTTGGGCAACATGTTTTCCGTTTTCTCCCATATGGCATCATTCAGTCGGGCGCGCTGTGTGAGGTTTCTCGACTAGGTGCGTTCGGGTCAGGCCGTGTCATTTGAGGGTGCTCGTATCAGTTTTTCTAAGTTGTTACTTCCCGGGTGCCTTGTGCACATTCAGGTGGCCCATTTTCCATTTGCTCCCTTGTGGTATCATTCGGTTGGGTGCGCCATGTCGCACCATGTGAGGTCGCCCAACCGGGCGCATTCGAGTCGGCCCGTTTCGTTCGAGGGTGCCCGTATCAGTTTTGCTAAGTTGTGAACACCCTGGTTCATTATGCATGTTCAGGCGGCCCCTTTTCTGTTTTCTCCCATGTGGCATCGTTTGGTCGGGCGCGCCATGTCGTGCCATGTGAGGTTGCCCGACCGGGTGTGTTCGTGTCGGGTCATTTCGTTCAAGGGTGCCTGTATTAGTTTTGCTAAGTTGTGACTGCCAGGGTGCCTTATGCACGTTCAAGAAACCTATTTGTTTTTTTCTCCCTTGTGGCATCATTCGGTCGGGCGCACCCTGTCGCGCCGTCTGAGGTTGCCTGACCGGGCGTGTTCCTGTCGGCCCATTTCTTTCAAGGGCGCCCGTATCAGTTTTGCTAAGTTGTGACCACTCGGGTGCATTTTTCACGTTCAGGTGCCCCATTTTCCATTTTCTCCCATGTGGCATCGTTCGGTCAGGCACGCTATCTCGTGCCGTGTGAGGTCGCTTGACTAGGCGCGTTCGAGTCAGGCCATTTCGTTCGAGGGCACCTGCATCAGTTTTGCTAAGTTATGACTGCCTGGGTGCCTTGTGCATGTTTGGGCAACTCGTTTTCCATTTTCTCCCTTATGGCACAATTCGGTCAAGTGCGCCGTGTCGCGCCATGTGAGGTCACCCGACTGGGCATGTTCGGGTCGGGCCGTTTCGTTCGAGGGTGCTCGTATCAGTTTTGCTAAGTTGTGACCGCCTAGGTTCCTTGTGCCCATTCGGGTGGCTTGTTTGCCATTTTCTCCCATGTGGAATTATTTGGTAAGTTGCGCCATGTGAGGTTGCCTGACCGGGTGTGTTCGAGTTGGCCCGTTTTGTTTGAGGGCGCCCATATCAGTTTTGTTAAGTTATGACCACCAAAGTGCATTGTGCACGTTCAAGTGGCCCGTTTTCCATTTAATCCCATGTGGCATCATTCAGTTGGGTGCACCGTGTCGCACTGTGTGAGGTCGCCTGACCGGGCACGTTCGGGTCAGGCTATTTTGTTCGAGGGCGCCCGTATTAGTTTTGCTAAGTTGTGACCGCCCGGTGCATTATGCACGTTCGGGCTGTTGGGGTACTGTGTTTTGATAGATTGGCCAACCAAAAGAGAAGGAAACATCAAAACCATTCTTTAGAGTTCCAGGATCTAGTCCTCCTATTCACAGAGAGGGATCTCTCAAATTTTTTGCAAAGGTATATCTTGTTTGCTTTTAAGTGTTGATTTTAGACTAGTTATTAAGTACAAGTTGTTTGTTTGGTTGAATTGGCTTGGCAGAACATGAAAGATCTAGGTAGTACAGATAGAAAGGAGAAATGTCAGTTTCATTGGGAAATGGAGTCTAGAAGAAGTTTTAACAAGCTCATCAATGGATATGGAATATCAAAGGGAAAATATAACTTGGCCACTAGATCCTTTGGTTTTGTGAATGAGATAGACATTAATGAATTGGAAAGAGAAGTTTAATTCTCAACAAAGGGAACTCAAAAGCATTACTTGCTCATAAAGAGGTGTTTGATAGACAGGGCTAACCATAAACTCTACAAACCATACTTCAGCAAATAATGACTTTAAGACAACTTTTAAAATGAAATCTAAGATTCGGGGAACACCCTATTTCCTCAAAGATTTTATTTCAAAGGAATTAGAAAACATGTAAGACTCACAGATAATTGCAGTCATAGAAGAGGGAACATGTAAAAATCTATGATTACAACTATAAAGACCTTTAAAACAATTTTTGAAGTAGGAACAAAGGGTATGATCATAACAGACCTCTTTGGAAAACTGTAAACAATCGTACTTCAAAGGGAGACTTCAAAAATAGTTTTCAAGTGGCAACAAGTAAGCAAGGAAAACCATAAATAATTCTTGGAGCCAACTGTTTGAACTATTTGAGAAATAAAAAAGCATAAGGGTTTCAGAGAATGATTAAAGACTCTAAAATTCCTCAGCAGAAGAAAACATAAAACAGTGAAGAGTAAACAGGTCTAAGGTGCTTCCAAGAGTCATTTCTTAGCCTAAAATTTTTACCCTACTGTAGTAAGAATTGTTGAAACATAATGGAAACAGGAAAAAAAATAAATTGGATCAGAATACATCACCAATAGCCATGCTTAGGGATCCAATGATAGAGCCTTCTCGTGAACAAGCAAGTCAAAACATCATTAAGTTTCCAAGACTTCAATTTCCTCTTAAACTTCAAACAGACTATGTATTTCTTCAAAGAGTTCCAATGCTACAACTAGTGACCAACCAACCCTTTACAATGTGCTCCTCAAGGAGATTTTATAGGAGAATGAGGAGGTGGAAGAGTTCTAGGGTTCGAGTATCATTAATTCCATACTAAATGTAGTTCCTAGCCTTGAAAACCATGCAAGGCATAAGGCAGGAATGTCTCCAATTACAACTCTGTTTTATTTAACTCTGTCTTTACTTTTTAGAATAAGTAGGTGAAAATATTGAATTTTAGGCCTTTTCTTATCTTTTACAATAACTCTGCTGATAGTCTAAAATGTATTCTTTTGTTTGCAATAACTGTTAGCAGCCTTTGTCTTAATGTTATAAATTAAGCCTTTAATTGTGTTTTTCTTCGAGGTAGAAAGGCTCTAGGTGGCAGTTTTAGTAGCTAGTGGATTCAATTATCCCCTCTGATGTGGCAACTGAGGATTTCTTTATCGAGATGTCTTCTTTCACTTTTTCTTTAAAAACTGATTTACAATTTAATGTGGTGTTTATGCCTGATTTAAGCTTTCTTGATCTTCGACTGCGCCCTTGATCCTTTAACTTTATTTCTTCCTTGATTACCTTTATCTGCTAATGTTCTGGGGTGACAGGTGGTTCTGGATGGTTTTGATGTTCGAATGATGGCATTGATCCATCAACCGAGAAATGAGATCTTTCCCTTTCATTCCCCTTTTTGCATGAATTGGGCCATAGGATCATTGTTCTGAGCCTGTGTGTCATCATTGTGCGACTGTGGGGAAAACCCAAATAAAAACACCATTAAACCTACATTAAAAAATTTAAACACTTAGCAAAAACATAGAAATTGGTTAAACTTCTTCGGAGGCTGTGGAAGAGGCGGAGGAGCATGCGAAGGCAGATGGATGCAGCAGTGGAAGGCAGAAACCATGGCAGAAGAAGAAATGGGGTTTAAATTTTGAAATATGGCACGGAAATAGATAAGCAGTTTTCGGGAAAACCATGGTGGTTTTAGCATCGCTCTAGGATGGTAAGTGGTAATGGGCCAAAGTTACATGATACATGTCTAAGTGTGACACGTCACCCTGACCAAAACTACTAGTTTGCATTATAGTTGCGCGATGGGGGAAGGGGGTATAGAGTCGTGCGATATCAAGCGTCAGCCGTTGGATTGGGGGCTCCAGATCTAACAACGGTGGTGGAGCGCGACGAATGGAAAGATGTGAGGTTAAAAGGTAAGTGGGGTCCACGGGTGACGTAGAATCTTTTTTCGTGGAGCAGGTGGGTTTATTTGCAGGGTGATATGTTGGATTAAGTCCCAACCGTTGGATATTTTGATCGGGTGGCAGAGATCGAACGGAAGGGTGAGGATAGGAAATAGAAAGGCGGGCGAGGGAAATCTTCATGATCGTTGATCTTTTCAAATCAATGGTCGAGATTCATTTTTTAGATGAAGGTCGGGGAAAGGAAAAAGTAAATAGAAAGAAAGGTTTGGAAGAGTGGCCGAAGCCTTTTAGTGTCCGGTTGGGGAGTAGAGTGTTAGCGTAAGCCTTGGCCATAGATCTAGATAGATTTAACGGCGGGGATTTCATCGGGGTTTGTTGGAAACAGATGGGGGTTAGCGCTTGGTTCGAGCACTCGGTTATATGATGAGGAAAAGAAGCTGAGTTTATGCTCTCAAGGGCTAATAATCAGAACCCTTAAGGGATTGTTTTTAGGCTTTTTAAAGGGATTTTTAAGCCAAATAAGAGACATTTTTCTTTGACAAATAGCAAGGTCCTTGAGGATTTTATAGTGAAATAGTAGTGAAGATTACTTGTAAGGATGAAAGAGACCATAAAGTTTCAAGAGCTAACAATTTCTCATAAGATTGTTTCTTGAAGCTCTAAGACTTGCCTTAGCCATTTATTAGGTAAAAATTGGGAATATATATGGCTAATAGTGGCTCCACTTGGGGTGGTCAGCTTTCTCTTTAGGTGTCCAGAACCTCAGCTATTAATCTCTGGCTTTTTACTAAATCAGTGCCTCATCGATTTGGGCAGCATTATTTTCTCTTTGATTGATCTTCTTTTGATCTAATAATCTCTACAACAGCCTAAAAATAATGATATTCTTCAAAACAACATCTCTACCTACTCATTCCTACTGTCCTAGCATTTTTTCTTCTTCAGAGTGCATTTCAATTGGAAAACTCCTTTCATCAAAATTTTATTCTTTTGAAAACAGAAAAACTAATCTATATCTATCGTTATTTCTCCATGAGTTAAGATTAAACAATTGAACTCATAATTCACTACCTAAACTACTATCTGCCAGGATTAATCTGTCTGACAGATTTGTATTCTCTAATTTCTAAAATAGAAATTTAAACTTAGCCAAACCAGGATTAGACTATCTGATTTGCTGTGGGTCCATGGCATAAAAACAAGCTGCACACAAACTAAAATTTGCAGAAAATTGAAACAAAATTGTGAAGGCTTAAGATTTGAAAATTTGAAACATCCTTCATTCTTCTATGACTCAGATTTTGAGCTATTTAGAGTCATCTTTCTTTCTTCTTTCCAACTCTGATTTGGACCTTGCTTGAGCTATCTTCTTCTTCTTTGCTGGTTCAAATTTTTGGCATGTTAGAACCAATCCTTTTCTTCTTCTTTGGCTCAGGTTTTGAGAGAATTAGAGCCAATATTTCAAGACTTGATAGGTTCAGGATTTTGAGCTTTTTCTGAACCTTTGTTTTCTATCCTAATCTATTCTACTAATAAGACATGATTGAACTATTTGGCTAATCTAATTCACTAACCTGTCAGTAGTAAATTGAAATCTATTTAGTCATGATTAGGCTGTATGACTAAATAGTAGTGCTTTTTCTTAGTAGTGGCATTTAAGCTTGCACACTTTCAGATTTTGTTTCTCTTTTTTGGTATGGGGCTATACCTTTTTATTTTATTTGCCCTCTTTCTCTTTTCTATTGTTTTTGTATTGTTGTTTTTTACAACTTTGAATGCAATGTTTAAACAATGATATTTACAATGGAAAGTAAAAAGCTTTGAAACTCATGACTCTTGACAGAAATAATGCTTGAGAATCCTGCCATTGACAAGACCTCCAACTAAATCTTCTCCATTCATCTCCTGCAAGAAAAATAAATTATGGCCCATTGTAGAATGAATAATGTAGGCCCCTTTCCATAGATTCTCAAATTTTCCATGTTTTCCTTTCTCTTCCCTTCTTTAATCCCACTTCAAAACTATATTTCCAACTTGAAAGTCATTTTCTTTAGTCCTCTTATCAATAGCTTCTTGATGTTTTCTTGGACTATCTGTGTTCTTTCATAAACTTCCTCTCTGGACTGTTGTAAATGAATGGTCTGGTTGATCCTCCTCTGCATATCATTTTCTTCAATTTTCACTTCTTGAAGGAGTTTCATGACTGGAACTCCTAATGAGGTTGGGAAGATTGCCTCCATGCCATAAACTAGCTGATAGGGGGACATGTTTATTGATTTCTTGGTGGTTAATCTATCAGCCCATAAAGCATGGACAAGCTTACTATGCCAGGATTTCTGATTCCGCTCCAATAGATTTTTGATGATATTGACAAGGCTTTTGTTGGAGGATTTAGCTAATCCATTTCCTTGGGGATAGTAGGCAGTAGAGTGGCCTAAGGTGATGTGGCATTTGTAACATAAATCAACCATTCTTTTAGACTTGAAGGCAGCAGCATTGTCTGTGATTATTTTTCTGGGACAACCAACTCTGGATAGGATATTAGTTTCAAGGAACTTGATAATGATAGAGTCAGTAGCATTCCTAGATGGTATGGCTTCTATCCACTTGGTGAAATAATCAGTGACAGTGAGGATCCACTTATGTTGGGCTGATGAATATGGGTGAATTTCCCCATTAAAGTCTAAGCCCCATTGTTGGAAAGGTGCCTCAACACTGATAGGTTGTAAAGGTAAAGGAAGGAGCTTTCTTTTTCCATAAAAAATTTGACACTTATGGCAAGACATAACATATTTCTGAGTGTCTGGGAAAATGGTAGGCCAATAGTAACCAGATCTGAGGATTTTATTTGATGTGGTCTTCCATTTAAGATGTCCTCCACACTCTCCCTCATGCAGCTCATGCGTGATTTTTCCTGCATCAATCTCAAGCAAACATTTAAGAAATATTCCAACAACATTTTTCCAATATAACACCCCATCCAATATACAATAATTTAAATCCTTCTGTTTCAAAAATCTAGCTTTAGTTTTAGACAAAGAAGGAGAGGCATTCAAATATAAAAGCACATATATGATATCAGCATACCAAGGAGAATTCAAAAATGTTTCTTCAATAAATGGAGCTGTGAATTCTTCTATCTCTTCCAATACATCAACCATGTTCATATATAGTGCTTGGAAGTTTGACTCAGCCATGAGTTTTGCTAATCCCTGCCCTTTGATGAGTTTTGTAGGTCTGATTTCTAAGTCATATTCAAGAATAGTGGCAATCCATTTTCCCCTTTTACCATCAAGGTCTTGACTTAGAATATCCTTGACAACAGTATGTGGTACAAAAGCAATGATGTGGGAGTGTAAAATGTAGACTCTAAAGTCTTTTAAGGCTTTCACCAATGCTAAGGCTTGTTTCTCCATGATGTTATATTTGAGTGGAGCATCTCTCAAGGCCCTACTAAAAAATGATATTGGTTGTTCTTGCCCCATGTCATTCTTTTGAAGTAATATTGTAGCTATTGTATGTTCAAATGCAAAAGAAAAGATATAAAAATCTTTGGTGAAATAAGGACTAATAAGAATTGGTGTTTGAGTGAGAGCTTGTTTAACCAGTTCAAATGATTGTTTAGCTTGTATTGTCCATTTAACACCTACCTCTTTCTTAAGCATGTTTGTGATATTTCTCAATAGCTCAGCAAGGTTGGGGATGAACCTCCTCAAAAAATTATTTTTTCCCATGAAAGATTGTAGTTCTTTGAGGTTCCTAGGATGGCTAATTTTTAATATGCCATCAATCCTTTTACGGTCTACTTTAATTCCCTCTTCTGAAATGATGTGACCAAGAATCTTTCCTTCCTAGAGACTAAAGAGCGTCTTCTTGGGATTCAAAGATAAGCCATATCTTCTACATTTCTCAAAAAAATTCTTAAATGAATCAAGTGTTCTTCATCAGTTTTAGAGAAAACAGTTATTTCATCAAGGTAAATGATTATAAAATAGCTAATATCTTCTGAGAAGGCTATATCCATGGCCCTTTGGAAGGTGGCCCCTGCATTCATCAAACCAAATGGCATTTTGACATACATAAAAGTACCCCAAGGTGTAGTAAAAGGAGTTTTGTGTTGATCACTTGGGAGCACTAGCACCTGCTTGTAACCTGAGAACCCATCCAACAGTGATATTATTTTGTACCCAACTACCCTTTGAAGTATATGATCCATCTTTGGCAAGGGGTAGTTGTCTTTTAGGGAGGCTCTATTCGAATTTCTAAAATCAATGCAGAGCCTTATTTCCCCTGCCTTTTTCCTAATTGATACTAAATTTGACACCCATTCCAAAAATCTGAGGGATACTATAATCCCAGCATCATACATTTTCTTGATCTCTTTCTCAACTAGAGGCAATAAAACAGGGTTAATTCTCCTTAGTTTTTGTTTGAAAGGTTTCTGATTTTCCTGAAGAGGAATTTTGTGTTGAATGATGCTGGTATCATATGATTTTAGATCCTTGTATCCCCAAGAAAACACATCTCTAAACTCTTTGAACAGCTCTATGTATTGCAATTTTATATGAGTTGGGAGGGTGCTGGGTAGTTTGATCATTTTGGGTTCTGCTAGGCTGCCTATGTTATGTTCTTCTACATATTTTTCCACAGGCTCGACTTTTGGTTCTTTGGCTACATCATTGTAATAAAAAAGGTGTTCTAATGGTGTGAGACCTTTAGGAATTTTATCATTTTTGCATTGTAAAACTTCCAGGTCTTTTTGGTCTGTATTGTCAACTAAATATTCTTTAAAAAGATTTTCAAATTGGTTTATATCAGCAGAATATAACAGCTCTGTTTCTGGGATTTGTTCATTATCTAAACAATTTTCTTCATGACTGGTTTCTGATATTGGTATAGAAAAATCATTCTCTGATTTTAGGAAATCTTCTATGTGTTTGTCATTGTCAAACACTTGCCAGTGATCCTCATTGTCAGGCACCGCAGGCCTACTTTTTACCTTTATATCAAGTTGTTCATTTATTGGAGGTATTTGGCAATCGCTGGCAGTGAAGGCAAGTTCATTTGCTAGATGATTCTGGGCTCTTGGTATAAAAATGAGTTCATATTTTTCAAAGGTCTTCAATAAATCTAGGGAAAAATTTCGATATTCTCTAGGTCTCGGGTTTTTAGCTAAATATTCTCCTTTGATTTGTCTAATGATAAGTTCAGAATCTCCTAGGACTGATATTTTCTTGGCTTCTAGTTCTTTAAGCAAATATAGACCAAAGAGAAGGGCTTCATATTCAACAATATTATTGGTGCATGGAAAGTCTAATTTATATATCCCTGATTTGTACTATGAATCCATACACCTACCCTTGTGCTTGTTTTATTACAGGCCCCATCAAATTTTATTGTCCAAAGTTTTTCTGTCTCATTTCCATTTTCTTGTTACTGCTGAAAATTGCTAATGTTTTGTATATGAGTTGAGGGTAGTTTAGATTGTTCTGGTAAACTAATTTCTTCTCAGTTTTCTTTCTCTTTTTGAGTGATTTTATCTCAATTGTACAAGATAAAGGAATATAAGCTTGATTGAATGGAATATATTGGAGAGTTGTTTGGTTTATCTATGTTGATCACCATGTATTTCATGTGGGATTCCCTATATAATCTTCTGTTTTGGTTAAACACTGGGATGGTGGCATAAGACATGTCCATTTGAAGGCTCCCCTGAATTTTGGCTCCCCATAATCTTGATAAAAGCATGCCATACTTTGGGGGAATGTCAACTACTACTATGTCCATCACTAAACTCTTAGCAGGGATTTAAGATAAGTTAACACATAAATACTTAATTAAACCCAAGCAATTGACTCTGCTTGAATCAAAAGAATACATATCCTTATAAGGTTTAGTAATTTCCAAGCCTAAACTCTCCATTACTACTTTGGGCATAAGGTTATGTGAAGCTCCAAATTCTAACATGGCATTGTGTAATATTCTATCATGTATATTCAAACTGACATAGAAGGGAGGGAAAACTCCTTCTTGGTATTTTCCTTCAACTTATGGACCAAACAACAACTTTGGTTTATCATCTATCAAGTTCAATGTATCAGTGTCATTTCCTAAATTCAAAGGTTTCAAAACTTGTTTTGTGTACACTTCCTGGGTAACTAGTTCAACTAGGGGTATGGTAATTTTTAGTTTTGCAATCTCTCCCTCAAGGCTAAAAGAAACTATTGTTTTTTTCATATTTACATCTATTTTTTAATTTGAATTCCTTTCAACAATTCTAATTTGATGAACTCTGTTTGTACTGTCATTAGAGGAAGTTTTGCTAGGGCCACTAGTAGAGGTGCTAGCGCAGATTTTTTCAACACTTTGTTGGGTGTTTTTATCTTTATTTGAATCTATTTTCTTGGTCAAAGTGTTGGTTTTATCTACTATTTTCTTAGGCTAAATTTATGCATTTTTTCTAACAGTAGTGCTAGTGTTTTTGTCATTTGAATTGTCTATGTTCCCTTTTCTTCAAAGATCATATTGTTTGTGTACCTCCATGATTGCGTTTTCAAACCCCAATCTATAATATTCAGAATCTTCATAAGTGTTTTCATTTTGTTCTGAGGAGAAGAATCCTTGTTCTTCTTTAGTGAGGAAAACATCATCCCAACTGTCTGATCCTATCAAGTTTACATGATTTTCTCCAAACCTTTCAATCTCCCTTTCTTCCTCTTGATCTACATAGTTTTGTTGGAAGAGAGGTTTAATTTTTTGGTCATTATCTCTTTGCCTATCTTGATTGGTTTCTCTTCTAAAATTATGATTTCTATTTCTATTTTGGGGGTTGTTTTGATTTTCTCTTGGTGGCACTCTATCATTTAAATTAATATTTTCAAGTGTTCTCTCTATCACCTTTTCTAGGTTATCAATTTTGGTGTCAAAAGATGAGGGTGAGGGTGCAGTGTCATCTTTATAAGTAACCCTCTTTTCTGATCTTGCCCTAGCTCTTTTCTCAATTAAATTTTCCTCTACAATCACAGCTCCCTTTTGCATGTCTTCTAGAGTTTGGTAATCTCTCTCCCTTAGTTGATAGGCCATATCAGCATCAAAACCTTCGAGATATTTTACTAAGGCCAAGCCTTGGGGAGGTTTCATGTTTGGGGGAAGAGCATTGTAAATGCTGTTAAACCTAGTGGAGTAGTCATGAACACTCTCCCCCTGTTTCTTTTAAGATTGTTATACTCTGATAATATTTGGAGAGGGTTCTTTTTAATTTCCCATTTGTTTATGAATGTTTGGTGTAAATAAGGAAGATCATGGATGCTGTTAGGAGTTAAGTTCTTGACCCATTTTTTCACTTCTCCTCCTAAACTTTGGGCAAAGATTCTCATCTTTATGGTCTCATATTCTATTTCCATGTAATCAAATGCATCTCCCATCCTATCTACATGTTGCTAAGCTGTGGTAGATTCTTTTCCAGTGAAATGGGGAATCTTAGATTGATAGTCATTTGGTAAGGGAACCATAGGTTGTGCTAACACTAGTGGGACGTACCATGTTGCCATGGCTGAAAAGAAAGGTGAATTTATAGGGGGTGGATTGACAAGAGGAACAATAGGCTGAAATGGAGTGTTTTGGATAGTGGTAGTATGGATTGGAGTGGAAGAAACACTTGGGCCAACAAACTAGTTTTGAGCATAATTGTTATGGAAGAGGCTGAAGTGGTGAAGAAGCTGGGAATCAGGAGGAGTAGAAGGTGAAGTTTCTCTGTTAAAGCTTTGATGCAAATCTGAAAATTCAAGATCAGTTTGGTTTATTTCACTCTGAGACCCAGTTCTAAAGATGTTCTTTGTATGATGTAAGTCAAAGTGTGAATCCTCCAAGATTGTAAGGTTTTCAGGGACAAATTTTGTTCTTGGGATGGTCCTATCAGTAGCTAGTTTTCTAGATCTATAAGTCTACCACAGAATTCTCTCTAGATTGTCAACTATTGTAGGAGGATTAGGGTCTGGATGAGATCTAGTATAGATCCTATGTGAAGCTAGACTACTTTTTCAAAATGAAAGACGCTGAAGTTTTAAGGATGGTCTTTCAAAGTTTTGCCTCTCACAGTGTCTTGTCTAGTATCGGACTAGGCTTTTATACTTCTTCAAGGCTGGTTAACATAGTCATAAAGAAATCTGGAATCCTAGATGATTAATAGGCCTACTGGGGCTAGTGGAGTCACCAGGTGGAAAATTTTTAGCTTTTGTGAAGGTAAAATGTTTTATGGTTCCACCACCATGTTTATTATGAAGCTAATTTGAAATATTTTTGGAATTTTATATATTTCTGTGGTTATGAGAGTATGCTATCCTTGATTCAACACTTAGCTAAGGTGTTTAAAACAAACAGAGTCTACTCTATGGCTTACTACTAATTTTCTTAGGAAACTGAAGGAATAATGAGTTTATAATAGTTTGCTAGGCTATCATACATTCAATAGGTCCCACCGTGATTGCCATTATGTTGGGGTCCTGTGTTTTGATAGATTGGCCAACCAAAAGACAAGGAAACATCAGAACCAATCTTTAGAGTTCCAGGACCTATTCCTCCTATTCTTAGAGAGGGATCTCTCAAATTGTTTGCAAAGGTATATCTTGTTTGCTTTTAAGTGTTGATTTTAGACTAGTTATTAAGTACAAGTTGTTTGTTTTGGTTTGTTTGTTTGGTTGAATTGGATTGGCAGAACATGAAAGATCTAGGTAGTATAGATAGAAAGGAGAAATGTCATTTTCATTGGGCAATGGATTCTAGAAGAAGTTTTAACAAGCTCATCAATGGATATTGGATATCAAAGGGAAAATCTAACTTGGCCACTGGATCCTTTGGTTTTGTGAATGAGATGAACATTAATGAATTGGAAAGAGAATTTTAATTCTCAACAAAGGGAACTCAAAAGAACTACTTGATCATAAAGAGGTGTTTGATAGACAGGGCTAACCATAAACTCTACAAACCATACTTCAACAAATAATGACTTTAAGACAACTTTTAAAATGAAATCTAAGATTCGGGGAACACCCTATTTCCTCAAAGATTTTATTTCAAAGGAATTAGAAAACATGTAAGACTCATGGATAATTGTAGTCATAGAAAAGGGAACACCTAAACATCTATGATTACAACTATAAGGACCTTTAAAAAAAAAATTCAAGTAGGAACAGAGGGTATGATCAGAACATACCTCTTTGGAAAACTGTAAACAATGGTACTTCAAAGGGAGACTTCAAAAACAATTTTCAAGTGGCAACAAGTAAGTAGGGAAAACCCTAAATCATTCTTGGAGCCAACTGTTTGAACTATTTGAGAAATAAACAAGCATAAGGGTTTAAGAGAATTATTAAAGACTCTAAAATGCCTCAGCAGAAGAAAACATAAAACAGTGAAGAGTAAACAAGTCTAAGGTGCTTCCAAGAGTCATTTCTTAGCCTAAACTTTTTACCCTACTATAGTAAGAATTGAGGAAACATAATGGAAACAGGAAAAACAATAAATTGGATCAAAATACATTACCAATATCCATGCTCAGGGATCCAATGATAGAGCCTTATCATGAACAAGCAAGTCAAAACATCATCAAGCTTCCAAGACTTCCATTTCCTCTTAAAATTCGAACATACTATGTATTTCTTCAAAGAGTTCCAATGCTACAACTAGTGACCAACCAACCCTTTACAATGTGCTCCTCAAGGAGATTTTATAGGAGAATGAGGAGGTGGAAGAGTTCTACGGTTCGAGTATCATTAATTCCATACTAAATGCAGTTCCTAGCCTTGAAAACCAGGCAAGGCATAAGGCAGGAATGTCTCCAATTACAACTCTATTTTATTTAACTCTGTCTTTACTTTTTAGAATAAGTAGGTGAAAAGATTGACTTTTAGGCCTTTTCTTATCTTGTACAATAACTCTGCTGACAGTCTAAAATGTATTCTTTTGTTTTCAATAACTGTTAGCGGCCTTTCTCTTAATGTTATAAATTAAGCCTTTAATTGTGTTTTTCTTCGAGGTAGAAAGGCTATAGGTGGCTGTTTTAGTAGCTGGGGGACTCAGTTAGCCCCTCTGATGTGGCAACTGAGGCTTTATTTATTGAGATGTCTTCTTTCACTTTTTCTTTAAACACTGATTTACACTTTAATGTGGTGTTTATGCCTGATTTAAGCTTTCTTGATCTTTGACTGTGCCCTTGATCCTTTAACTTTATTTCTTCCTTGATTACCTTTATCTGCTAATGTTCTAGGGTGACAGGTGGCTCTGGAGGGTTTTGATGTTCGACCGATGGCATTGATCCATCAACCGAGACATGAGATATTTCCCTTTCATTCCCCTTTTTGCATGAATTGGGCCATAGGATCATTGCTCTGAGACTACGTGTCATCGCTGTGTGACTGTAGGAAAAACCCGAATAAAAAAACCAATAAACTTGCATTAAAACATTTAAAAACTTAGCAAAAACCTGCAAATTGGTTAAACTGCTTTGGAGGTTGTGGAAGAGGCGGAGGAGCATGCAAAGGCAGATGGATGTAGTAGTGGAAGGTGTAAACCATGGCAGAAGAAGAAATGGGGTTTAAATTGGAAATATGGCGCGGAAATAGATAAGTAGTTTTTGGGAAAACCATGGTTGTTTTCGCATTGGTCTTGGATGGTAAGCGGTAATGGGCCAAAGTTACGCGATACATGTCTAAGCATGACATGAACCCTGACCAAAACCAACGGTTTTGCATTATAGTTGTGTGATGGGGGAAGGGGGCAGAGAGTCGTGTAATATCATGCGTTAGCCATTGGATTGGGGGCTCTAGATCTAACGACGGTGGTGGAGTGTGACGAATGGAAAGATGCGGGGTTAAAAGGTAAGTGGGGTCCACAGGTGATGTAGAATCTTTTGTTGTGGAGTGGGTGGGTTTATTTGCGGGGTGATATGTTGGGTTAAGTCCCGACCATTAGATCTTTTGATTGGGTGGCGGAGATCGAATGAAAGGGTGAGGATAGGAAATAGAAAGGCAAACAGGGGAAATCCTGATGATCGTTGATCTTTTCAGATCAACGGTTGAGATTCATTTTTTAGACGAAGGTCAGGGAAAGGAAAAAGTAAATATAAAGAAAGGTTTGGAAGACTAGCCGAAGCCTTTTAGCGCCTGGTTGTGGGGCGAAGTGTTAGCTTAAGCTCTGGCCGTAGATCTAGAAAAATTTAACGGTGGGGGTTTCATTGGGGCTTGTTGGAAACAGATGGGGGTTAGCACTTGCTTCCAGTGCTCGGTTATATGATGAAGAAAAGGGGCTGAGTTTAAGCTCTTAGGGGCTGATAATCAGAACCCTTAAAGGACTGTTTTAAGGTTTTTTAAAGGGATTTTAAAGCCAAACAAGGGTTCTGATACGTGGAAAAGGAGGATTTTGACACTTCTAGAGGTTAAATGAAAGGAAGGAAGGGGTTATAAGGGGAAAAATGAATGATATGAGGGGAAAACTGAGGATGAAAATGGGGGGAAAAGAAGATGGAAATTAGGCCATAAGAGACAGTTTTCTTTGACAAATAGCAAGGTCCTTGAGGATTTTATAGTGAAACAACAGTAAAGATTAATTGTAAGGATGAAAGAGACCATAAAGTTTCAAGAACTAACAATTTCTCATAAGATTGTTTCTTGAAGCTCTAAGACTTGCCTTAGCCATTTATTAGGTAAAAATTGGGAATATAGATGGCTAACATGAGCGGCCCATTTTCTGTTTGCTCCCACGTGGCATCATTCGATCAGGCGTGTCGTGTCGCACCGTGTGAGGTCACCCGATCGGGCACGTTCAGGTTGGCCCGTTTCGTTTGAAGGCGCCCATATCAATTTTGCAAAGTTGTGATCACTCGTTTGTCGTTTGCTCCCATGTGATATTGTTCGGTCGGGCATGCCATGTCATGCTGTGTGAGGTCACCTAATCAAGCATGTTCAAGTCGGGTTGTTTCGATTGAGGGCGCCCGTATCAGTTTTGATAAGTTATGACCGCCCGGGTGCATTGTGCATGTTTGGGAAGCCTCTTTACTATTTTCTCCCATGTGGCATCATTCGGATGGGTGAGCAATGTGAGGTCGCCTGACCAGGCACGTTCGGTTCGCCCCATTTCGTTCGAGGGCACTCGTATTAGTTTTTCTAAGTTGTGACCACCTAGGTGCCTTGTGCACATTCTGGTGACCCGTTTGCCATTTTCTCCCATGTGGCATCATTTGGTAGGGTGCGCCGTGTGAGGTCGCCCAACTAGGCACGTTCGACGGGTCGGGTTGTTTCGTGCGAGGGCGCCCATATCAGTTTTGCTAAGTTGTGACCACTCGAGTGCATTGTGCAAGTTCGGGCGGCCCATTTGTCGTTTTCTCCCATGTGGCATCGTTCGGTCGGGCGCGCCATGTTGCGCCGTGTGAGGTCGCTAGACCGGGCGCGTTCGAGTCGGCCCATTTCGTTCGAGGGCGCCTGTATCAGTTTTGCTAAGTTGTGACCGCCTGGGTTCCTTGTGCACGTTCGGGTGACCTGTTTGTTGTTTTCTCTCATGTGGCATTGTTCGGTCGGGCACGCCATGTGAGGTTTCTCGACCGGGCACGTTCGACTGGTCGGGCCATTTCGTTTGAGGGCGCCCGTATCATTTTTGCGAAGTTGTGACTACTTGGGTGCCTTATGCATGTTCAAGCGACTCGTTTTCCATTTTCTCCCTTGTGGCATCATTCAGTCAGGCGTGCCATGTCACGTCCTGTGAGGTCGCTCGACCGGGCGCGTTCAGGTCAGGTCGTTTCATTTGAGGGTACCCGTATCAGTTTTGCTAAGTTGTATTGACCGCTCGAGTACCTTGTGCATGTTCAGGTTGCCCGTAATTTCCATGGGCACCAAAGGAAATGCATTCGGGCCGCCCATATGAGGGTGCCCAAGGAACATGTCTGACCGGGTCGGGTCGTGTCGGGTTGGGTCATGAGGGCCCCCAAGGAAATTACGCAATTGGGTGGGTCAGGTCTAGTCGTATGATGACACCCAGGGAAACACATTTAGGTCGGGTCATGTCGGGTCATGCCATATTGTGAGGGCACCTAAGGAAACACGTTCGAGCGGGTCGGGTCAGGTCAGGTCTGGTCAGGTCCTGTTGTGTCATGAGGCCGCCCAAGGAAACACGTTCGGGCGGGTCGGGTCGGGTTGGGTTGGGTCGTGTGAGGGTGGTCGTATCAAAAATGCTAAATTGTGACCGCCTTAAAATCCAGTGCCTCCTCATAAAATCCTCTCCTCGTATAATCGACCACCATAACATATGTTTACACCACATTTGATTTAGACATTTAGTAGGTAGGTAGGGTGCCTCTCTCTCCCATCTCCATAATATAGAGTAATACAGAGACCAATGAAACTATCATCTTAACCCCTAACCCCCTAAACACTAATTCCCAAGCCCTAACCCATTTAACCCCCTAAACCTCTAAACTCCTAACCCATTTAACCCCTAAACCATAAACCTCTAAACCCTTAACCCCTAGCCCCTAAACCCTTAACCCCTAACCCATTTAACCCCCTAAACCCTAAACCATTAAACCTTTAACCCTAACCACTTAAACCCTAATTCCTAACCCCTAACCCATCTAACCCCCTAAAACCTAACCCCATTAGCCCCTAACTTCTAACCCCTAAAATCCTTAACTGCTAAATCCCCTAACCCATTTAATCCCCTAAAACCTAAACCTATAACCCCTTAACCCCTAACCCATTTAACCCCCTAAATCTCTAAGGCCCTAACCTTCTTAACCCCTAAACCATAAACCTCTAAACCCTTAACCCCTAACCCATTTAACCCCCTAAACCCTGAACCTATAACCCCTTAACCCCTAACCCATTAAACTCTAATTCCCAACCCCTAACCCATTTAACCCCCTAAACCATAAAAATCTAAACCCATAGCCTCTTTAAGAGCCCGCTTTGTAGCCTCTACAGTCTTGAAAGTCACAAATGCAAATCTGCTAGATTTGTTGGTATTCTTATCATATGCAACTGAACCTTCTTCTATCTCTCCATATTTGGAAAAAACTTCTAAAAACTTATCATTGGCCGTGTCATATAAAATACCACCAATGTAAAGTTTCCCTTGAACCTGATCTATACTTTGACCAGAACCTGTGCTTACTACTGCTAGATTTCTTACAGTAATCCTCCCATCAATAGTCTTGCTAGGCTCTTTCAATGCCATTTGAGCAGAATCCATATGCTTAAATGTGACAAAGCCAAATCGTCGTGACTTTCCTGATGTCTTATCCATAATAAAAATGCCTTCGTCAATCTCCACATACTGTTCAAATGCATCACATAGGGTTTATGAAGAAGTCTCCCAAGCCAATCCATGCACAAACAACTTCCAATGAGCAGGGTCCTTGCTTGCAACATCTTTAATTTCTTTTGCAATTGCAGGGTATGAAGAACTTGCATTGACCATCAATGAGATCAACTGCTCTTTGTTCAGTGGCTCCAACGGCGAGTGCAAATCATCCTTCGAGAGTTACAGAGCGGTGCCATTGGCTTCCTCGTCCAGCTTTCTCTTCTTACCATCGCCCTTGACCTCCATGATTTTTTATCTAGTTTGAGAAGAGGGGGTTCATACTAGCTTCAATTCCCCAAATTGACTCATGTAAAGTCTTTTAAATATTGAATGATTACAAAAGCTTCCCTATTAGATATGTAGTTTGGTCAGTCACCTATAGGAGGATAATTTAAATTTTAAACCACATTTTGATATCTAGATTCCAAAGCTCAAGTATAAGCTTGAACTGTAGCAAGGGTTAATGCCATTGTTCATGGGGTACATAGCCTGTGACATACAAGCTGTCATAATTTCCATTATGTGAACTATAAAATGAGCCAATTTTGGAATCATATCAGTCTTTAAATCCCAAGATTTTTAGTGTAACTACCAAACAGGCTTGTAGCTTTGTTACCAATAGGGATGCCCGTCTTTTGGAGTGTATGGAGCATAATAAATTTGAATTTTGTTCTTGAATTTTAAGGAGCGTAACTAGGCTCCTCATAGAACAAAATCAAAGGAATTGGCATTACTAAGGACTGCGTGTAGAATCCATATAATGTCCCTATTAAGTGATCCCTGTCTGTCATCGCAATTTCCTAACCTAATCTGGAGTCTTGAAACATGATAAAAAATTAAAATAGTATTCATAATTACTAAATATTCCCTTAACTACTAACTAATTATTTGACCCCTAACCCCTAAATGCACCTAAATCCCCTAACCCCTAACCCCAAATCCCCTAAGCCCTCCAAATTCGACAAATCAACTTTGAAGAAGTAATTGTTTTCTGCAATATGGTTTGTAAGTTATTTAAATAGAGGTATCTTCTCTAGAGTTCTTTTTTAGATCCATAATTTCATTTACTAATTTTTGAAGAAGGCGTATGACACTCTTCATGTCTATGGGATTTTTATCTTGAAGCTCAGTATCTATACGAGTATTTACTGCTTCAAGGGTTTCTTGACGGAGAAAATTGCAATATAGGGTTTAGGGTGCATTATTGTGTTATTGCTGCTTCAAGGGTTTGCTGAATAGACCCCAAATCGTTCATTTCCTTGCTACTTATTAGGTTCTTACTTCTGTCTAATTCACTATATACTCATATCAATAAAGAGATTTAAGGTGTTTGATTCATTTATGTATTCAAAAATTGATTATAAACAATAAGAAATCACAATCTTGATATTGTCATGTTTTAATCAAAAAAACCATTTCATCTATTAATTAGACTACACTATTATTTATTATAGAAAATGTATCTAATTTGAATGAATGAGTACATAGATTACTATCATTAAAGAAAAAAAAATGTAAATTTCACTTTTAAAATAATACTTAAAAATAATGTAAATATTTTAAACAATCAAAATAAAAAAACATTTAATTATTTAGAAATTATTTTAATTATTTAAAAATTATTATAATTATTAAAATATATATATTTTTAAATTAATTTGAGTGGCCTTAAAAAAAACACACTTGTTTCATTTCGAAATGTCAAAAATTTTCAAATATCAAAATTTTTAATTTCCCTCGTTCATTTCCCTCCGGTTGCATGGTTTGTCCAAGGAAGGAGGGAGGATGTGGCCATACTGTTGTCAGTTTTGAGGAAGGATGCAGACATACTATTGCAGGTTTGGAGGAAGGATGCGGGAGATTTGTACCCCAAGCCCTGCTCATGGATCTGGAGCCTGCCACCATGGACAGTGTGAGGATCTCTACATTGCTCTCAAATCCACAACTCCAAAAACATGTACTTTTATTATGCAACCCATTACCAACCCGATCCGATGAAACAAATGCATAATGGCCTATGTGGGAGCTTATAAGCCTAATCCAGGTGCCTTTTCCTTGGATCCACCTCTCCAGGGAAACAATACCCAACTGCGATTCTCGATCCAGTTTTAGACATGTAATAGCATTATTGAAGCAAGCTCTAAGCCCTAATATACCCTAAGTGTATAGATGAAGAATATGTATGAAACCCTAGGTGCATCTATGTTCTTGAATGAGTGTTAGACATTCCAATTATATCTGGTATGCAACTGCAAGTATTCTCAATCCTTGTTATAGATAAATGAAAAGAGGAAAATAAAAAATGAATGAATGAAGTCCTAGCAGTGTATGCCATGGTGCACAAAATGTGAATATGGCAAAGTCTAGTTGTGCTCTGAGCATATTCACTTATTGTCCACTTCTACAGATCTTGGAACAACTGCTATTATTGTTGTGGATAAGTCAACAGATGTAGTAGATGCAATAGTTCGTCTTTCCTATTTTTATAAGCCTGAAAGCTGTGCAGAAAAGCGGGTAAAATGAAATGAAATTTTAAGAGATGTTTTTTCAATTGATTAGAGGATTCATCGCTAATATACAATGTGCTGAAGTATTTTGTTATATTGATTGGAGAAATGTCTGTATTTTTGTTATATTTCCTGTTGACCAAACTTTGGGAAAATATATTTTCTTGAATTATAACTGAAGCTCTTTTGCAGACCCCTAGCAACTCGGACCTGTAACCGACTTGTGACTTGTGGCACTTAATAATTCAGATCTGTTGCACATTCGGACCTGTGGCACACCTTGGATCTATTGCAGAGAAGTCCAAACCTGTGATCAGTGACTATACCTCAGACCTGTGGGAATATCTCAGCCATGAGTTAAAATATTTTGGACCTGTGGTTTAGTGCAGACCTGTGCAAAGAGTTTCAGACCTGTGGTAATATCTTCAGAACTGTGCTTAGCATGGACCTGTGACAAAGGAATTGGATATATGTAGACAGAGAAATAGATTTGTCTGTGTTCTGTAATCCGTGGAGGGATGTGGTATGTATGCAGCGGTTGGAAAAATATTTTTTTTTCTCATTAAGGATGCTAAATATCTAGATGCAGTTTCATACTCTCATTTTATTTCAGTTTTAGTAGGCTGAGTAAGAGGATATAAGCTTCATTGTATATACTCTGTATTTTATTTCTGTGAATATTTGACATATTTTCAAAACCTAAACCTCAACTCCAGGGCTACAAATGGGATCTCAGAGCTGTCTCTTTTCTTCTTAAGGGATCACCACCAGAAAAATAATTGTAAATTCACCTAGATAATCTAGGGAATAAGTGAGCATTTTTTAGGAAGAAATAGTGAAAATAGAAGTTTGAAAGCGTCCCTGTAGCACTGATTTTGTGTGGAAATTTATTCTTCTGGTTACGTTTTTTGTAGTTGAAAATTTTCTATATGAGGGCTTCCTTAACCTGTTGTACCACAACCTTTTCTCAACCCCTATATTTAGTGCCCTTTCTAAGAGAATGTGTTGAACCTCCTTGTCTGAAAGAAATCATTTCTTGCACAATGTTGACAAGGAAAAAAATCCACCCTCCAAATAGAAACTGCCTATACTACCTCAATGCAGAAAATACTTCCTGAAAGGAAACCTCAAGGACCATGAAAAGATTTCCTAAGTATGAGAGTGGTATACCTATGGATTGAATTGGCAACAAAAAGAAATTTTGGTTGCTTTGAATAACCAAAGGCAAAGATTTACTTTTTGGTTTGAAACTAAAAGGTGCCAACCGTATAACAAGATAGTGGTGTAACTTTTTTATTTTGTAAAAGTCAACAACAATGACTTCTTAACCCCCTTTGGAATTTCATGTAAAAAACATTAATTTGGAACATTAGCAAGTGTGATACCTAGGCCTTGGATTTAGGCAACGAATGATAAGGCAATCGAGTCCTTCAAAAGTGGAACAAGTAAGGTAAGTAACCTTGATTTGGTAACCCTGAATGGTGTCGACATCTACAAGACAGGGAGTGGCAATCCTCTTCTATACTTCTTAATCTACTCTGGTCTGACTTCATATTTTCTCCTCATCAAATGTACATTAATATTTCTTTTCCCTTGGTAACCCTGAATGATGTCAACATGTACAAGACAGGGAGTGTGTAACAAATATAAATTGTATAAAATAGAATAAATATAATAGATATAATTATTAACTAATCATTATTTTATTATGTTAAGTAGTGATTAAGTTACTGAAAGGGCATGTCTAAGAAGACATGCCCATTCATGAAAGGCCACCTGCATGGGTATATAAGCAGGGCCTTATTGTAACATTCATTCATCTCATATACATTTTTATATATAATATATTATTATTAAAATGCCTCTTGTGTATTTAGCTATTAAATCAACAAGAATACTAGTTTTGTTGTTACAGTGGTATCGAAACCATTAAAAGCCATGTCGCACAATATCGTCTTACAAGCCTATGAACATAGTATACGAACATATGAACATTATTTACCGTACAATGTGCCATTATCTGAAGATCCTGAAGAAAATGTGAAGACAGAAAAAATTCAAGAAAAAATTCGGCAACTAAAAATATCATGTGCAGAAGTTACATTATGTTTAAAAAGATATGAAGAAATCCATAATAAGGAAGATGATACTTAAAATGAAGACAGTGAAGTAGATGTGCAACATGGAAAGAAGTTTGATTCTAGACATAATAATGCAAAGCAGTTAGCTGTTGAAAATGAAGATTACGATCAGAATGATCATAAAGAACAAGAAGATGAACAATTTCATAAAAATATGGAAAAAGAAAAAGAAGAAGATAATTATGTAGATGACCTTAAAATTTGAGACAGTCTGGATGATGATAAAGGTAAATATTACCCCAATAAATTTTCATCTCCAACAGAACCTCCTTATGTTGTTTTTGCTGCAAACGATAATGAGAGTGATAATACAAGCTGCTCCTCTAAAGAAAGTGGGAAGAATCTTGTGAAATTTGTCAACAGATGTTCCAGTAGTCATGGAAATGCTATTTCAGAAAGGCCAACAAATGTTACCACAGAATGTACTTCAAGTAGCTATGGTAATGAGATAGTAGATAAACCCAGTTGAAGTGAGCAGACTGATTCTGATCTAAGATATCAACCAATTCAACAGCAGAAAACTGTTGTATCAAGGTCGACTCAAGTGTTATCTGGTGCCTTAAGGGAAGAAGAATTATTTGATACAATGGTGTTGCTCTATCATTTAGGTCTGGCTCCAAATTTTAAGCAGGCATCTTATTATATGTCTCATCAGTCACAGTCAATTTCTCCCTTGGACGACACATATAAGCAAATCAGAGCAGAGAAAACTTCCCATGATCAATTGAAGCATCTAAAAGAAGTTCGGAATGTGTATAGAGAGGATTTAGTTGATTGCATACGGCAATGTACTTGGTATAAATTTTTTTTACTAGCCAGGTGGAAGCAACGGGGAATGAATGCAACATGCATGTGGATTGTGCATTTACTCTTGATCCTTAGCAAAATTGATCAAGTTTTTCCTTACATACCTGATTTATATGTTGAAACATTGGTAGATTGTTTCCATGCACTCCGTAGGAGTGATCCTCCCTTCGTTCCTCCGACAGTTCTTTTGCAGCAAGGACTCTCTTCGTTTGTGACTTTTCTTGTTACACATTTCAACGACCCAAGGATAGTAAATGCAGATCTAAGAGATGTTCTTCTACAGTCCATATATGTATTAGTACAATATAAAGAGTACATGGTTGCCTTTGAAATAAATGAAGCAGCAGTGGAAAGGATGCTCGGTTCATTGTTTTCAGCATTTGATAATAGGTTCTAGATTCCAGTAACAAACATTCTTTTTTGGCTTTGTAAGGGTTCTATATTTTGAACTTCAAAACATGGAGAATCTTGGTCTAATATCTTTCAGGATTTACTGCAGAAAAAGTGCTACTTGGATGAAAATTTGTTTGCGTCTTTCCTTAATCGCTTGTTTAACACACTGAGTTGAACTATTACTGAGATTTTTGTTCACTTAAGGGGATGCGAGAACATTACCAGGTCCCAGATTTGTGAGTTTTTTCTGCAAATTAATGATACCAAACATCGATTTTCCTCACCGGTCGCTTCCCACCTTCGATCCCCACCGAGTCCCTGACGATTCGTGATGCTTTCAAGAGCAAACCTCGCTGCCTTCAATGAGAACAACCACTGTAGCAACAAAAATAGTATGCTTTTTGACTTAATAGCTAAATACACAAGAGGTATTTTAATAATAATATATTATATATAAAAATGTATATGAGATGATTGAATGTTACAATAAGGCCCTGCTTATATACCCATGCAGGTGGCCTTTCACGAATGGGCATGTCTTCTTAGACATGCCCTTTCACTAACTTAATCACTACTTAACATAATCACTATTTGATTAGTTAGTAATTATATTTATTCTATTTATTCTATTTTATACAATTTATATTTTTTACAGAGTGGCAATCCTCTTCTATACTTCTTAATCTAGTCTAGTCTGGCTTAGTATTTCCTCCTCATCAAATGTACATTAATATTTCTTTTCCCTGTTAACGGATAGGTGGGGTCTTCAACCTTACAATCATGTGATGATTATAGGCTATCTATGGTCTTTATTTCATTTCTTGTATTTAACATATTTAAGTTTTGTTCTAGATTTTTCTTTGTATCTCTGTTTCATGTTCCTCCTTTAAGACTTTGAAATCTCCTACATGCTGCAGTTTTGTGGTCTTTGCAGTTGAGTTTTTTTTTTTGTTGCAGGGCTTATCATGTCTTGAACTAGCCCTCTTTAATGACATTCTTGAAACTTACCTTTAGATAGTTTTCTAAATAGGATTCAAAAGCTTCCCAAACAATCCTTAACATGAGCCTTCGTTTAAGCCCTAGATCTTGAATTTTAGTGGGTTTCTCCATTTGGCGGATTTCTCAGTGTTTGTAGAGGGTGATTTCAAGTGTTGACATAATTATGTTCTAGTGTTTGAAGATTTGGACAAATTTGGTGGGTTTCCCAGTGTTTGCAGAAGGGCTGGAGAAATTTTGTGGGTTTCTCATTTTGGGGGGTTTGTCAGTGTTTGTAGAAGGTAACTTTAGGTAAGTTCTTCTAATAATTTAGAAATTAAATTGAAATTATATGGTTAATTCATTAAAATTTTATGTTGGTTTACCTTCATGATGCATTTAGCTTATTCTTGTTGGATGTTAGTCTAGTTTAGTTTCATTTCATTTCATTTTATTACTTCATTTGACAAAGGTGCCCATTTATTGCTAATGGGATGATGGATCAATTACTAGTCTTCTATATATTATAAATGACATATGTTATGTATAACTGAGAAATTTCCTGTCCAGTCTAAAGAGGATATTTTTTTGTTTGAATTGATATGATTAGATGATGGGCATTTTGCAAAGTAGGCTAGGATATGGGTATGCTGCTATAAAAGTTTGAACACAAATTTTTCCTGGATGCATATCACATTTCTTGCTTTGATTTCTCATTATTACTTCATTTGACAAAGGTGCCCATCAATACAAAACTGTAGGTTGAACTTCAGACTATCAAACATGTTATGGTCTATTGACATTAGGGTCTCTATACTCATTATATACTTTGGTAAAGGCTTCAGCAATTGAATTCATGACATTCCTTTAGGCAAACACAGGTTCAAATTATTTATGTGTTGACTTTTCCGTTTAGGAGTGATTTTAAAACCTGTGCAAAATTCAAATCCATGGTTTCTCATCTGATTTGGGTAATTATATTCACATGCGAGACTGCCGGGGGTATGTTTTAAATGATAGAAGTCATTTAACTAGATCCACAAGCTTAATGTTAGTAGCCATAGATTGAAATTTTCCATCATCAAATTAACAACAGCAGAATAAACATATGTAGATTAAATAGCCTTCTCCATAATTTACACCAAAATTCAACAAATTTAAGATGAATTTATAGAGCATAACATATTTTCTCAGTACCAAATAGAGCCTAACATATTTTCTAAATTCTCAGTACCAAAGAATGGATCTAATAGAAAAATTAGAAGGAAAAATGGGATTCAAGTAGTGTACCTGCTTCGTCTAATCCTACCATCAGTATTCGAAATTCCTTGTGTCTACAGGATATGAAAATGGCTAATGCCTTGGCCACTGCGTTGCCCATGATCTTTGTTGATACTTTTTATCTCTGCTAATTCTGCATAGATATCATCTTATCATGGGAAACACATTACTACCAAAATACTAACAGGCCTCTATTGCCTCCAGTCCTTCAATTGATTAATGCCCAATGTTTATAATAGTAATCCTAATCGGTCATGGATCTGAAAAAAAGGAGATTGTAAGGATGATTCCAACAAATTTTTCGTTTGTTAGTAACTATGCTTCTAGAAGAATAAAGACTCTTGTCATCTGATGGAAGCAGAATGCCTCAAAATATGTACTTCGTATATTGTGTGTAGTAACAGACAAAATGAATAAATATCCATTTCCATTCTTTGATGGCCATAAATGCCACATGCAACTCCAGTAAGCACATTTTTACTTTGCATCTTTTTTTGAAACTGTTTTACCAAAATTTCCCTAAGCAAGCAAGGGATAGCAACATATCTTATGATGAGAAATATCAAGATAGATTTATAATTGATCATAGTCATAGCATAGCCCATATATGATAGGGATAATGTTAGGGACAGTGACATGGTGTGCTTTAGTTATTAGGATAGCCATTCTTGTTGAACCTACAATGGTATTTTTTCCTTTACATTCATGATACCTGGTGGCCCAGTCTCAAGGACCTGAGACTTGCATTGATTAGTACATGAGATCTTACATCATATTATTCCACGGTTGAGTAAACCCTCCAGATTGAGGATGCAATTTTGGCATATGGGTGAGTGATAAAGCCCGAAGGTATTGATCACCTCCTGTAGTGCCATTTAGGAAGTGCCTCAAATTGTAATGGTGAGCTATCCAGGCACTTTTAGTCAACAAGATACTTTAGAAGGAACACTAGGGATATATTTATTATTGTGATTATTAATTTTTTTAACAAAGTTACCATCCTATGCATGAGTTTTGACAATTCGACTTTCAAATCCTTATGCTATGGCTGATGCTCACAGCTATAGCAACATTTTTTCAGGTCAGGATGTGGCACAATTTGATGTTCAATGATTATCCACATAATTCCAATCTATAACATGCACTATTGAAGTGAATGGATCAACTTATGCACTAACCAGGCATGCAAAATGTGATGAGAGTAGGTAGTAGATGTACCATGCATACATGGACTAAGAAATTTCCTGTCCAATTTTAAAGTTTCATTTAAAAAAAAAAAATTTAAACATTCGTCAGTATACCGACGCTTTATAAACGTCGCTCTTTCGACGCCTTCAACGTTTTTCCCTTTTCGTCGGTCTTGCGACGTTCCATTTTTTTTATTTTTTTTTTAAATGTTTGTCAGTATTGCGACACTTCTATAGAGCGTTGGTATTGCGGCACTTCTACAGAGCATTGGTATTGCGACACTTTTCCAAGTGTCGGTATTACGACACTTTTAAAGCGTCGGTATTACGACACTTCACAAGCATCGGTAGTGCGACACTTCAATAAAGTGTCGGAACAAGCATCACTCTTTCGACGCTTTAATGAAGTGTCAGAATTGCGACTCTATGGCTAACCACGCTTTGTACGGCCTCAAACTGTTGATTTTGCGACGAATATATGTCAGAATAGTGACACTTTGGGCGTCAGAAATTGGGCCAATTTTACTAGTGTTTTATAGTCTTGTAAATATGTACATACCTTTCTTTCTGCAAGTTGTTTTCCCATTGTTAGTATGAATCTTGATTGCAAGTGTACGAAAAAATACCACTTTAGCAGTGCATAAAAAACAACCCTAACAGCAAAATATGACTGCTAATATCTTCAGATGTGTAGTTAGTTGGTTGAGACAAATGCTGCAAAAATCCAGATCTATGCATAAAAAAGACATTAAGCAGTAAATAAAAGTAAGGTTTTGCTCCATGCATCCAATAGACAAGACAAGAATATGTTTTTGAAGAATTTTTGTATTAATGGCACATGGGAGGAAAACATAGAAGGATGTTACTAGTTCCCCTCAATGGGATGGGTTCTTGGAAGTCTTCAGCAATTCAGATCTAGAATCTCTCTCTCTTGATGGTGTGGAAAACCTAGACAAATATGGAACTCATAGGGAGCTCACAAGAAAAATGGTAGCAAAAATATGACAATGATGGAGGATAAAAGTCAGACCAAAAGTATAGATCTAGAGTGATCTCAAAGGCAACAAAAGGTGGTGAATGGAAGGAAAAACCCTTCTATTTATAACAAAATATTGAGTTAGTCTAGATATTGGTGCATAATTAAAATATTATTAACCAAATCTAGGTCCACGTTTTATGGAATATTTTATTATATTTGTTGGAGGGAAAAGGAATTTGACTTGGGTCAAATCCCTTTATTTGTAAATAATAAATAAATAAATGATTTATTTATTATTTTAAGGATGTGGTTGAGTAATAATTAAATAAATAATGATTTATTTAATTATTTATAAATTATTTAGTCAAATTTAACAAGGAATATTATTTAAATAAGGTTTAAATAATTATTCCTAGAAAATAATAAGATAAATAAAGGTTTATCTAATTAATTTTCCTGTTTTGGGTTAAATATGACCAGGAATAATAATTAAACTGTTGTTTAACTAATTATTCCTTGAGGAAAACCAAACAAATGTAGATTTGTTTAATATTTCCTTATGGAGTTTCCTATTTAGACCATAAACAACTTAATAAATGTGTTTACAAAGTTATTTTACATAGTGAGAGCAATTTTACTGAGGGTAAAATTTGTCTTACATGGTGTACTTGGGTCCATATAATAGTAACAGGTTAGATGACCAAAAAATGGTGTAACAGATTGCCCCCTAGCGTGTGAGTGTTAGGAGCAAATCGTATGACCGAAGTACGTTGTAAGAACTCAATCACTAGACACCGAAGGGGATGTCAGAGAGAGAGAAGCATAAGGTAGACCAAAGCACTAGAGGACTAGACCCTGAGAAGGCAAGACTTACAGGTGTGACAAGTCTCTTTTTATGAGTGAGCACCTGTGCTATAGGCGGCGGGGGAGGCATACCTATGCTCGCTGAGACAAAGTACAATGAATAATATGTCTAGAAAACAAGGGAATGAACTAAATAGTACATGCTGGCATAAGCATGAGCCAAATAAAAAAGATGATAATGAATCCCACATACATGATGTGCTTGGGATAACATCTAGGACTTGTACAATAATTGTTACACCATTTTTTGGTCATCTAACCTATTAGTATTAGATGGACCCAAGTACACCATGTAAGACCAATTTTACCCTAAGTAAAATTGCATTCACTATGTGAAATAACTTAGTAAAACAAATTTATTAAGTTGTTTATGCTATAAACAGGAAACCCCATGGGGAAATATTAAACAAATCTATATTTGTTTGGTTTTCTTCAAGGAATAATTAGTTAAACAACAATTTAATTATTATTCCTAGTCATATTTAACCCAAAACAAGGAAATGAATTAGATAAACCTTTATTTATCTTATTACAAGGAAATCATTTATTTATTTATTACTTACAAATAAAGGTATTTGACCCAAGTCAAATTATTTTTCCCTCCAACAAATATAATAAAATATTCCATAAAAGGTGGATCTAGATTTCTTTAATAATATTTTAATCATGCACCAAGATCTAGACTAACCTAATATTTTGTTATAAATAGAAGGGTTTTTCCTACCATTCACTACCTTTTGTTGCCTATGAGATCACTCTGGATCTTTACTCTTGGTCTGACTTTGAGCCATCTTCATTGTCATTTTTTCTACCATTTTGCTTGTGAGCTCCCTTTGAGTTCCATATTTTTCTAGGTTTTCTACACCAACAAGAGAGAGAAATTCTAGATCTGAAGTGCTGAGGACTTTCAATAACCCATCCCATTGAAGGGAACTGGTAACATCTTTCTATGTTTTCCTCGTAGGTGCCATTAATATAAAAATTCTTTCAAAATTATATTTCTTGTCTTGTCTATTGGATGCATGGAGCAAAACCTTTCTTTCATTTACTACTTAATGTCTTTTTATGCATAGATTTGGATTTTTGCAACATTTATCTTGATCAACTAACTGTAGATCTGAAGATATTAGTGGCCATATTTTGCTATTAGGGTTGTTTGTTATGCATAGCTAAAGTGGTCTTTTTTCGTACACACACTAAAGATTAATTCTAACAACTGGCGACTCCACATGGGTTTTCAATTACAACCGCTATCATTTCTCAGATCCCTGCATATCCAGCTGCTTCAAACCCCAGATTTTCTCTTCAGTTTTTTGATTTGTTGTTCTTTATGTCATTTTTAACCTATAAAACCCTAAAAAATTAAAAATTTTGACTTCTGTGTGTTTTCAGACCTATTGTGGAGGTGACAGACATCAGCTGCAGCTGAGACGACAATTTTTTTTGAAACCAGCCGCTGAGAGTGCCGAAAGTACAGGTCGCACTTTTCAGCCCAAAAATTGTGACCTAGACCTCTAGATCACACTTTCCAGCCCAAAAAATGTGACCTCCACTGAAAACAGGTCAAAAACTGCGACCTGCACTTTTTCTGAGAATTTTTCTAAATTTTTTTGGGTTTTGTCTGAGCCTCTGTCAGGGTTGTCTGACCTCCGTTTCCACCTGTTTAGACCTAATCTTGTTCTGTTTTACTCATCTAAGTGGGAATCTAGTCCCCTAGGGCTTCAGTACCCTCCACTTTTTGTGGAAGAGTTTCAGTTGCTACGGGTTGTCTAAATTTCTAGAGTTTTCAGACCTTTCTTTTCAAATATGATACCTCATCTTCAGATCCATTTTAGATCAGCTACTTTTCCATCCAAATCACCTCTTATAGTTTTGTTTGGGTTTTTCCTTTAGGTTCACCTCCGCTTACCTACTGCTTTTAGATTTTTTCCACCTCATTTACATCAACCTTGCCCCTGTCTCTTTGCTCTTTTCTGCACCTCTTTTCAGTAGATTTCTCCTCTAAATCCCTGTCCCTCCCAACCTTAGATCTATTGGCTTATTTTTAGTGTGTTTTGACTAGATTTTTTCCCTCTTTTAGAATAGTTATTGAGAGACCCGCCTCCTTGGGTTAGATTGATGCATCGTTAGGTGTTAATTTTCTGTTATTTAAATTTATATACTATTATCTCTAGGTTTATTTTCAATTACAAAACACAATTTTTCTTTTTCTCTAAAAAACTTATGGGTTTAAAAATTAAAATTAACACACACCACACACTCACCCTAAGCGAAGAAGAGCCTGGTTAACACCGCCAAGCAAAGACTCTAAAAACATTGTAAAATCAATTGACACTGCACCTCTCTGCCCTTGTTTTGACATTGTAATCAGTTGATTTTGCACCTCCTTGCCCTTGTTGATTGTTCTTCCCTTTGTGCCGTGTTTGTGTTATCACCATTGCACCCCCAAGGCGTAGATCCCAGAGACTTCTTGGCCTTCACCCTCAGTTTCTAGTTAGATGAACTACTCCTTCACGTCGAAGACGAGTTAATCCTCCTCCGCGTTTGCACTCCGACTCCTCTTCTGATTCATTGGGTTCTTCTCTTACCCCTGGCTCTCCCCTAGTCACCTTCACTATGTCTAGTCCAGGGCCTAACATTGGTGGTAACCCCGGCCCTAATGCCAGGAATACTTCTAGTGGAACTGCCACAAGAACTACCTCGACTTTCCCCTTGCTCCCTTACATTGTAGGCCTCCGTCTCCTCGTTTTCAACCAGTTGATCAATGACCCTATTTGCCACAATGTTGGTTGGCCTGCTATGCCAGCCAAGCTCCCGTCCGAATTCCCAAGTTTGAAGGCCTTGCTAGAGAAGATCCAACCAATCATATCCAATCTTTCCACATGTGGTGCTCATCCAATTCCATTACTGATGACTCTGTCTGTCTTCAGTTGTTTCAACGCATGCTTACAGGTGAAGCTTCTAAGTGGTATGTTGATTAGACCTCCTCTTCCCATACCACATTTGTGACCATTGCCCGAGCCTTCCTATCTTATTTCCAACTCCCTCTCAGATATGATACTGGTACTGAGCTCTTGACTTCTTTTTGTCAATTATCTGCGACGCGCCTATCCGATCATGTTCAGGAGTGGCGAAGAAGAAAGAGCCTATGTCGAGCTCCTACCTTTGAAGACCATGTCTATATGGAATGGTTCCTTAGATCTCTCTTACCTGCTATCAAAAAAGATTTCGCATCGCATTTTCCTCAAACCGAAGAAGCCATTCTCCAAATAGCCTTAAAATATGACCTGATCTACGCTTAGTCGGGTTATGTTTATACCATTCTACCTGACCTTCCCAGACCTGGTGGTGCTAACGCCCTGGGGGCATCTCACTCTGCTGACGGTATCGTTGGATCCCTTTCCCATCCATATGCTCAGCCTCCCATGGGCTATGGCTTCCCTCAAGGAGGGGCCAGCACCTCTAGCATCTTCCCCCCTCCCGGTAGCATGTATCTAGGATACAACATGCCTCCTCCTTTTTCCCAACCTCCTGTTTACCACAATGTTGCCCAACCTACCTACCCACAACCTAGTGCTCCAGCTCCTCTAGCATTAGCAACCCTGCCTCCCATGTCGTCTCAACCCCTGCAATAGCAACTACCACCCCCAGAGGCAAGTATTTTCACAACAAGGTGCAACTAATCCTCCTCCACCTCAAAGGAAGAGGAAAGGCCTTCCAAATAAAACCGCTCCCAGTAATCCTGGACTTAATCCACAAGGTAATGCTCCTATTACTGCTAATTAGCAACAGGGCACTCAGCCCAAGCCGTACATGCCTATTCGCACAAATAAGCCTTGTTCGTGTTGCGGTGTCTACGGCCATTACACTCATGATTGTCCCATTTTACCATAGATGCGGCAGATGTGGGAGTCTCAAGCCACATTGCGCAGACAACATGCCTCCCCTTCCGGCTGTGTTTACTGACCCTTTCCCTCAGCAAGAATTCGTGGCTACCCAACCACCTGAAGGAGAAGTAGCCACTCAACCTTCTTCGTCTGGTACCTCTAATTACCAGATCCTCATGATGAAATCTACCCAACCTCTAACCGCCAACCTTAACCTTCAAACTTGGTCCCATCAGTACACCATGCCTCCTGCTCCATCTATCCCTGAGTCCCCTTCTTTAGGTTCTACAGAGCTTCTTTCGACACCAAATGGCCCCTTACATATCCCTCTGCCCAAAGCCAAGGTTCATACCAAGATACCTAAGGGGCCATTACGCCGAAATGCTGCTTTTGGCCGAGCCGCCCATTTGTACAATATAGTAGATTATTTGGCACAATCTCCTGCTGCAATTTCAATGCTAGAACTCCTCCAGTCATACCCCTCTCAAAAGAAAGATCTACTATCCACCATGGGCACTGTAGATCCCACCGATGATCAATTGATCATTTTTGATGCTCATCAGTCAGAACATCCTCCTCTTCCTGCTTCCATAGCATTCCAAATCCCAGTCAAAATCCATAATGCTAATGTTTCCTGATGCATCATTGATGAGGGGGAATTCACTTGTGTGATGTCTGCTTCGGTTTGGAAATAGCTTGGGTCCCTCAAGTTGGCCCCTTCCACCATCACCCTTGGAGCATGGGATAGCCACACCTCGCATCCCATTGGCCTCTTTCGCAATTGTCCTATAACTCTTACGGGAAAGACTGTTTGCATTGATGTTGAAGTCATTGATGCCCCTCTAGATTACAACATTCTTTTGGGTCATAGCTACACCTATGCCATGTGTGCTATCCCATCTGTGGTTCACCACAAGATTTATTTCCCTCATAATGGAGAGATAGTCACCATCGACTAGTTGACTTATCATGAGCCTAAATCTTAGACCTCCCTTGAGTCAACCATCTCTTCTGTAGCCAACAAGCAAACCGTCGATTCTTTGATCAGTGTATCTCCCGGAGTCTACAAAGACTCCTCTCTACTTGGAACCTTCCTTGGTATTCCTCCTCCTCCTATCTCTAATCCCAGCTCATCAAATGTTTGCATGATACAATTGTCTTAGGCTGCTGTCAAGTGGCCTGCTTCAGCTAGTCAGCAACCTCACCCTCCGCAACCTGCTCCTATCACTTCGTCTCAGACTTCTAGACCTTCTCCTTCAGGCCCTTCACCTGTAACTAGTATCCATGAGCCTATTTATCCTCCTAGAATGGTTCCTCCAAGCCTTAACCATCTTGGAGCCATTCCACCTGGCCATTACCCCTCCAGTCAGATACCATTCCTCACTCCCCCACCTGGAGTATACTCGATACCTATCATGGCTACCCTTTCTCTTCCTAACCTGACCCTTGGGATTCCTGTCTGGTACCTTTATCCCCCAGCCACTATCCCGCATGGTCAACCCAAACCTTATATAGCTTTGACACTGGTTCAAACAGTCCCCATGACTTCTCCTGCTGCTACAGTGCCTCAACCACCTCAACAGGAACCTCTTCCTATTGTGACCGCTTCAGGTAAAAGGGGCAAAGCTCTCAAGAAGGCATCAAAGGAAAAGGCCACATAGATAAACACTACTCCTCCTTAGCCTCCAAAGCATACCACTCAGTGTGCTTTGTGTGATGTTTTCAAGCATGCCACCCATACCTATCCTAAATTACCTCATCTCAAGCCCATGGTTAATGTCACATTCCCTAAAACTATGGTCCTGGAAAACTGGGTTCCTTCCTCGACTACAGCTAGGAACCGCAAGACTATTCACACCAACCACCCCTGTGCTTTGTGTGATCTCCATGGCCATTATACCCACCTCTTTCCCCACCTCGTGGACTTCTGTACCTCTCTAGCAGTGGTCCACCAATTCAAGGCCAAGCACAACAAGTCCACTCCTCCCTTATGTGCGCGTTTTGCTTCGGTAGAACTAGAAGTCATGAATACTCCCATTGACATTCACCCTCTTGATGTCGAGATGACGGAGCCTTCATCCACCATTTTCTACCTATCATCATCCATGAGACCCTCAGGGAACATTCCCTCTGAATCCTCCCCTGTTGCTTCGCTCGACCTCCCTTCAGTGATCACCTTGGGTTCAACATCGATAGATTCTTTATCTGCTTACTCTTTTGTCATCCCCCATGACGATGCGCATGTGAACCTCTCTTCTCATGATGATGAGTCAGGTAGTTTCTCCACATCAGGTGGTCTTCCTTCCACTAGTCACCCCATCTTATATTGTGATGCAAACATTATGGAAGAAATCACCACCTCTGACTTTATCTATCCCCCCTTACATCAAACCCATGCACTCAAACCAAATACACCTTATGGCCATTACATTGACACCCAATGTTTGGGTAAGGGGGCACTGATATTGGAGAGTCCACGAGAAGCAATCCTCCACAACTCTCCTAGTTCATCTGGTTGTGTTGACTTTAGTACCATCATCCATCCCTATATAGAAAAACCTCTAGAGTCCCATATCACTTTAGATCACTCTGTGGATGATACCCCTCATCATTCCTTCATCTTACATCAGCAACCCAGTCCCTTCGACACTATTGTTGACCAACCTATGGGCTTTCCAGGAGAGCACCAATTCATTATCTCCAAATCCTCTCTTTGGGATAGTGATACCATGTATGCCAAACCAAAAAATTAAGTCCATTTGCTTCATATATGCAGTACCAAAAGAGATTGGTAATCCTCCATTACATTTCTCAAAATGCATAAACATAATGAAAACAAATGGCACACCACATCATAAAAATGTGTTAAGATTCCTCTTTTTCTAAATACATTTTGGCATGACCATAACATGCTTCGGGGCACCTATGCCCCTCAACCATAAAAATCCCAGATCACAGCCAAAAAACAACACTGAAGCCCCATTTCTCTGATAGGTTGCACTTTTCATGTCATTTCCTGAGACAGGTTGCAATTATTTGCCCAGTACCTGCTACCCAGGTCACAGAATAGACCCCATAAAGTGCGACCTGGCCTGTTCATGAACTTTGGGTGCCTAAACTGAAATTCTGATCCCTTTAAATGAAAGAGTAGGGTTAGGCCTCTTACCTGCAACTGACAGATCTCAATTCGAATGATCGGTTTATCTGCTATGACTGCCGCAACATTTAGGGCCTTCTCTCCTCTCTACATTCACGACAGCTACACTTGCAAATTAGGGAATTTGGAGGGAAAATGCCTTATTAAAAGAGAACCCCAGATTTTTCTTTCACCCATTGCGACCAAACTGTAGCTCAGTTTGACGAACCTTCTGTATCGTTGGAAAGATCTCACTAAGCTCTCAAATGGGTATCTGTTAGTTTTTCATGATTTGATACTTCATTAGGATACATTTTGTCCAAGAAGGGTCACTTCACGTTTCCTTAAAATCGAATTTCTTCACTTACAATACTTGTACTTGGGGCACCACTTTGCCTCCATACTTGTCCATGTTCATGTTGATTTTCATCTTGTACTCATGCTTTTAGGGTCCCTATTGGACCTATATTGTGTGGCAACACCATCGAGTCAACCTTGATTAGAGCATCCGAGTTTGAGTCATCACCACATTCATGGAGTCTATCCCGGGCCTCTTTTCCTTCCACTATAGTTCTCCATCCTTCATTGTCTTGTCTCTCTCTCATGTCACCCATTATAGCCTACAGTCCTACTATCCCTTATCCCTTTTATTTTGTGTTAGTCACTGACAGGTTATCCATGCCCTTTATGCTCTAACAAGGGAAGTCGTCCATCCGCTACTCAGTTCCCCCCATTCCATCATTATCATTAGTGTCATTCTGTTAGTCGCTCTACTATTTTCTCTAGTGCCTTAGTTGAGGACATCCTATTGCCTCACCTATGGCAGACCTTGTGTCGACCTCAACATTTTCATTCCAGAAGAAAGGTTTAGAGGGTGGTATATCTTGGTGCCAGCTTCCACTCTTGTTCAGCGCCTCGGATTAGGAAAAGGGACTCCCATATCCCTTTGACTTGATTGTTTATCAGCTCCATCTCCTTCCAGCATGATTGAGAGCCATATGTCGATGGTTCAGTGATGCAGCAGATCAGATTGGTGATTCCCAGGTGTGTGTGAGATGTTTCAGCCCTCATGAGGGGGTGGCCCTACAGGTAGCCCCCCACACACCCAGATGACCTCTTCAACATAGCCTTTGATGAAAATCCATATATTTTGATGATGTTGGCCTTAGCCACTTGCAGCGCCTCTTTGATTGCATGTATCAGACATATTTTGCGAGCCCTCTCCTGTTCACAGGGGAATTTGGGTTGTATTTTTATCTCATGTACTTAGATATTATTGTACAAGTCCTGGCTGTTATCACAGGCACAACATGTATGTGGGATTCATTATCATCTTTCTTTTATCTGGCTCATGTTTATGCCAACATGTAATTTATGGTTCGATCTCTTGTTTACTGGACACACTATTTTTTTTGTACTTTGTCTCGGTGGGCATAGGTATGCCTCCCCTGTCGCCTATAGCACAGGTACTCACTCATAAAAAAGGCTTGTTACACCTGTAAGTCTTGCCTCCTCAAGGTTTAGTTCTCCAGCACGTTAGTCTACCTTACATTTCTCTTTTTGACTTGCCTTTTGATGTCTAGTGATTGAGTTCTTACAATGTACTTTGGTCATACGATTTTCTCCTAATGCTTGTATGCTGGGGGGAAATATGTTACACCATTTTTTGGTCATCTAAACTATTACTATTAGATGGACCCAAGTACACCATGTAAGAACAATTTTACCCTAAGTAAAATTGCATTCACTATGTGAAATAACTTAGTAAAACTATTAAGTTGTTTATGGTCTAAATAGGAAACCCCATGGGGAAATATTAAACAAATCTATATTTGTTTGGTTTTCTTCAAGGAATAATTAGTTAAACAACAATTTAATTATTATTCCTCGTCATATTTAACCCAAAAAAAGGAAATGAATTATATAAACCTTTATTTATCTTATTATTTCCTAGGAATAATTATTTAAACCTTTTTTAAATAATATTCTTTGTTAAATTTGACTAAATCATTTATAAATAATTAAATAAATCATTATTTATTTAATTATCATTCAACCATTTCCTTAAAATAATAAATAAATCATTTATTTATTTATTACTTACAAATAAAGGGATTAGACCCAAGTCAAATTCTTTTTCCCTCCAACAAATATAATAAAATATTCCATAAAAGGTGGATCTAGATTTGGTTAATAATATTTTAATCATGCACCAAGATCTAGACTAACCTAATATTTTGTTATAAATAGAAGGGTTTTTCCTACCATTCATTTCCTTTTGTTGCCTATGAAATCACTCTGGATCTTTACTCTTGGTCTGACTTTGAGCCATCTTCATTGTCATTTTTTCTACCATTTTGCTTGTGAGCTCCCTTTGAGTTCCATATTTGTCTAGGTTTTCTACACCAACAAGAGAGAAAAATTCTAGATCTGAAGTGCTGAGGACTTTCAAGAACCCATCCCATTGAGGGGAACTGGTAACATCTTTCTATGTTTTCCTCCCAGGTGCCATTAATATAAAAATTCTTTCAAAAATATATTTCTTATCTTGTCTATTTGATGCATGGAGAAAAAACTTTCTTTCATTTACTGCTTAATGTCTTTTTATGCATAGATATGGATTTTTGCAGCATTTATCTTGATCAACTAACTATAGATCTGAAGATATTAGTAACCATCTTTTGATGTTAGGGATGTTTGTTATGCACAGCTAAAGTGGTCTTTTTTCATACACTTAAACTAAAGATTCATTCTAAAAATAATATTTGAGTACATGAGATACAAATACAACCGAAATGCCCCTATAAACAGGAAAGGGCTCTGAAAATCTAACTGATACATGCAATCGAAAAAGATCTGCAAGTGGCTGAGGTTGAAATCAACAAATCTATGGAGCTGCATCAAGGGCTGTGATGAAGAGGTCATCTAGGTATGTGGGGGGCTACCTATAGGGCCACCCCCTCATGAAGGCTGAAACATATCACATACACCCGGGAATTGCTGGTCTAAACTGTTGGATCACTGAACCATCAAGCATACGGATCTCGATCATGCTGTAAGGAGCTGGAGTTGAGAAGAAATCAAGTCAAAGGGTTGTGAGGAGTCCCTTTGTCTGATCCAAGGTACCGAACAAGGGTGGAAGCTGGAACCAAGATACACCACCTTCTAGACCTATCTTCTAGAATGAATAAGCTGATGTCGATAGAAGGAGGTCTGCCATAGGTGAGGCAATAAGAGGTCCTCAACTAAGGCACGAGAGAAAATAGTAGAGCAACTGACAGACTGGCATCGATGATGATGATGAAATGGGGGGTACTGAGTAGCGGACGGACGACTTCCCTTGTTAGAGCATAAAGGGCATGGATATCCTTGCAGCGATTGACAAAAAATCAAAGGGATAGGGGACAGTGGGACTGAAGGCTATAATATACGACACGAGAGAGAGATAAAGAAATGAACGATGGACTGGTATAGTGAGATATAAAGGGACTCGGGATAGACTCCATGAATGTGGTGATGAATCAACTCGGATGCTCTAAACAAGGGTGACTCAATGGTGCCACCACACAGTAAAGGTCCAATGGGGACCATAAATGCATGAGTACAAGATGGTATCTCATGATGAAAATCGACACAAACATGGACAAGTATGGAGGCAAATTGGTGCCCCAAGTACAAGTGTTGTAAGTGAAGAAATTTGATTTTGGGAAGAGCTGAAGTGACCCTTCTTGGAAAAAATGTGTCTTAGTGGAGTATCAAATCACGAAAAAATAATAGATACCCATTTGAGTGCTCGGTGAGAGCTTTCCAACGGTACTAACGGTTTGTCAAACAGAGCTACAGTTTGGCCGCAGTAGGCGAAAGAAAAATCAAGGGTTTCTCTTTTAATAACACGTTTTCCCTCCAAATTCACTCATTTGCATGTGGAGCTGTGGTGAATGTAGAGAGGAGAGAAGGCCCTAAATCTTGCGGTGAGCATAGTGGAAAAACCGACCATTGGAATTGAGATCCGTCAGTTGCAGGTAAGAGGCCTAACTCTATTCTTTCTTTTCAGTGGATTGAAATTTCAGTTTAGGGCCCCAGAACTCAGTAACAACCCCCTGCTCATCTTCACGGTCGGGTCGCACTATTTAGGGCAAAAACTGTGACCTGGGTAGTAGGTTTTGGGCAGAAAACTGTGACCTGTCCCAGGATTGGGCCTCAAAAGTGTGACCTATTAGATAGGGGCTTTTCAGTGCTGTTTGTTGGCTGAGAACTAGGTTTTTATGTTTAGATATAGTATTTCCTATCTGTACACTGAAAAATATGATGGTTTTGTGCATATATAGCAGAATTACAGATCAACTAGAAAGAGAGAGACCTAGACACATTACGGTCAGAGATCCGAGAGGATTAGGGTGTCCGCAGTTCATTGGCTAGGTTTGGGGTTCTGAAGTTTGTGGAGAACCCTATGATGAGAGCTGGAGAGCTGTTGTTGGCCTGAATTGTCTGTTATTGGGATCTGGACCATGAGGTCATTATAGTGCAGGGGAACCGGATCGAGTTGATGGTCCAGGATATGTATTTCTTGACTGGTTTCCCACCACTGGGGATGGTAGGGAATACTTAGCCACTATTATCACAGGGGCAGAACATTATGGAGATTGTAGAGTGCCATTGTCGGCCAGGTTTCCAAGTCAAAGGGACTCGGATACCCATCGAGGATCTAGAGAGGTTAGAGACCCATGCTGTGGCCGCAGTGTTGCTACGGATCCTAGGCAACCAAGCGCTCCACCACATCACTGGAGGGCAGATGATGCCTGTGGAGAGTGTGTTGAGTGGGACCTACTATGGGTGGGCCCAAATGATGTTGTCATTGTTGAAACAACAGCTGTCGCTTTGAAAGCAACAAGTGAACCATGACTGTGCATATGGTACAGTGTTGTAGTCGCTCTTCTTTGAGAAGATTCTGACACTTTGACCTCGCATACAACTCCAGGATGGGGGCCCAAGGGAGCCCAAGATGCACTGGTGGGGGTGACTACTATGCAAAGGAGGAGGTGGGGCGGTCGAACAAGTGTTCCTACCTGAGTTCTTTGCGCATTGGGATCAGATGTCGTTGTACATAGATGACTATCCCTATAGTGGGATGAGTTACTGTGGGGACCCGGACTTGCCCTTGCCACCTAGTCGAGTATGGGGGCCTGATGGTAAGTAACAAGTTGCTAATATTTTATGTGCATTTTAAAGTTTCAGAATATTGTATATGGTACTGATTATTTCACTTTTGGTATGCAGATACAACACTGGTGATACCAGCTGGGTATATGGGACGACTTGCAGTATCAGGAGCTGCAGGGCCTAGTGGATCGAGAGCATCACAAAATGAGGATGCAACAACTCCCATGGAGGACATCCGTCATAGATGTGAGAGGCTTCTGACTGGTGTATCAGAGAGCGGTTGGCAAGACTTAGATGACCAGTATATAGAGCCATGTATTGGTCTACCTTCGGAGTGGCGAGGGGTCATGCGGCACATGGTGATAGCCGAACAAGGGATGTGTGATCTACGAGCTGTAGGAGCAGAGCCATTGGCTCGAGATCCTCCAGATAGTGATTAGGTGTAGGGGCCGGTGGTGCCCCCAGTTTTTATTTTTTGTAACATGCTATGGGCATGTCATCTGTATCAGAGTTGATGGACTCTAAAACATATAATACGACACATATTATGGATATGCATCATTTTGATGGTTTAATGTTATTGTCTTGTGTGAAATGTGTGTGATAAATTCCAATCTAGAATATGGTTTGCAATGCTATCTACATAGTGATTTTGTTCTCTAGGTACATGACTAAATGTAATGATTTCAAATTCACGCATCAAAAGTTTTACTCGTAAATATCGACTAAAAAGGATAGGATTATGCGCACGATAGACACCATTTAGTTGCATGAAAAGAAGCAGGGAATATAAACGAACATGAAGGTGGAGGATGCGATGGGAAAGGGAATTGGCTAATAAACCGCACACTGCATCATATTCAACCTGATTGTTGGTGGCAGTATCGATGCATACACCATTCGAGAGAACAAGTGAATGCAAGGGCGTAAAGATGGCCCAACCTACCGAGGCTAGATTCCGGGAGTAATGACTTGCACCATTGACATAGCCGATATAAGGTGTGGATGAGAGGTCCCTCAGAACAATGCCACAAGATAACAAATGGGAGGATGATGAAAAATACTGGCAACCTGACCGCAAAGTAGATGGCGAACGAAGATGTCTACGACTCGCACACTGACGGGAAGGTGATGTGTGAGAGCTACTGGAGGTGTAGCTTGTGCTTAGGCTATGAAAGTCACCATAAACACGGATGGTGCCATCCCTCTTATGGGCGGGAAAGATGAGGTCAGGGGTGGACAAGGCTTCCGTGAGGTCATCATCATAGTAGAAGATGGAATGATGGGAGGAAGGGAAACCACAGGACACGGCAAAGCTACCTAACTCACCATCATGAGAAGAGAGGCTCACATACGTATCGTCATGGGGGATGACAAAAGAACAAGAAAAAAAATGGTCAAACGATGTTGAGCCTAGGGTGGTTGCTGAAGGAAGGTCGAGCGAAACAACATGGGAGGATTCAAAGGGAATGTTCCCCGAGGGTCTCATGGATGATGATAGGTAGAGGATGGTGGCCGCAGGCTTCGTCATCTCGACATCAGGAGGGGGAATGTCAATGGGAGCATGTAAATCCTCAAGCTGGCCTGAAGCATACTGCACAAGTATGGGAGAGGTAGATTGATTTTTTTCAACCTTGTACTCTTGAACTACCTCTAAAGAGGCGCGGTAATGCGTCAGGTGGGGAAAATGGTGGGAATAATGGCCATGGAGATCACACAGGGCACAAGGTTGATTGGTGAGAATAGTCTTGGGGTTCTTGGCTGCAGTCAAGGAAGAAACAGAGGCTTCAGGGACTGTAGACTCAGGGAACACGACTTTAACCATGGGATTGATATGGGGCAATTCATGACAAGTATGGATGGCATGACCGATGACATCACACAAGGCACAAGGCTTTGTGGGTGGAAGAGGAGCAGGGTCAGTCAGAGTGGCTTTATCTTTTGATGCCCCCTTGTGAGATTTTCACTTCTTACCTGGAGTGGTTGCAATAGGAGAAGGTTCATGTTGAGGTGGCTGAGGCACTGTAGCAGCAGGAGAAGACACGGGGACCAGTGTCAAAGCTAGATAGGGTTTGGGTTGATCAGGCAGGGTTGCGGCTGGAGGATCAAGGTACCAGAAGGGGATTCCTAGGGTCAGGTTAGGAAGATAGAGGGTAGCCATGATAGGTACCGAGTATACTCTGGGAGGGGGAGCAAGAAACGGTATCTGACTGGCAGGGTAATTGCTAGGCGGGATGGCTCCAAGATGGTTAAGGCCTGGAGGAACCATTACAGGAGGATAGAGAGGCTCATGGATACTAGCGGTAGGTGAAGGGCCTAAAGTTGAAGGTCCAGAAGGCTGAGACGAAGTGCTAGGAGCAGGTTATGGAGGGCAAGGTTGTTGACTAGTCGAAGCAGGCCATTTGAGAGCAGCTCGAGATGATTGCATCATGCAAACATTCGATGAGCTGGGATCAGAGATAGGTGGAGGAGGAAGACCAGGGAAGGTTCCAAGCAAAGAGGAGTCTTTGTAGGCTCCGAGAGATACACTGGTCAAAGAATCGACGATTTGCTTGTTGGCCACTGAAGAGATGGTGCACTCAGGTAATTTCTGAGCTTTTGGCTCATGATATGTCAACTGGTCGATGGTGACTATCTTTCCATTATGAGGGAAAGACATCTTGTGGTGGACCGCTGATGGGATATCAGACATAGCATAGGTGTAGCTATGCCCCAAAACAATGTTGTAGTCTAGGGGAGCATTGTTGACTTCAACGTCGATGCAAACAGTCTTGCTCACAAGAGTGATAGGATAATTGTGGAATAGGCTAATGGGCTAGGAGGCATGGCCATCCCATGCTCGAAGAGTGATCGTAGAAGGGGCCAATTCAGGGGATCCAAGTTGTTTCCAAACTGAAGCAGACATCACACAAGTGGATGCCCCCTCATCAATGATGCACTGGGAAACGTTAGTGTTCCAGATTTTGATTGGGATTAGGAAAGCTATGGAAGCAGGAAGAGGAGGATGTTTTGACCATTCAATGTCAAAAATGATCAATTAATCATCTGTTGGATCTATAATGCCCATGGTAGATAGTAGAGCTTTTCTTTGAGAAGGGTATGACTGGAGGAGTTCCACCATTGAAATGGCAACAAGAGATTGTGCCAAATCATCTACTATACTATACGAATGGGAAGCTTTTCTAGAAGCAGCATTTCGACGTAATGGTCCCTTAGGGATCTTGGTATGAACCTCAACCTTAGGCTGAGGGATATGCAAGGGGCCATTTGTTGTCGAAAGAGACTCTGTAGAACTTGAAGAAGGTGACTCGGGGATAGACGGAGTAGGAGGCTTGGTGTACTAACGGGACCGAGTTTGAAGGTTAAGGTCGACGGGTATAGGTTGATCAGATTTCATCATGAGGATCTGGTAATTGAAGGTACCAGATGTAGAAGGTTGAGTCGCCACCTGTCCTTCAGGTGGTTAGGTAGCCACGAATCCTTGCTGAGGGAAAGGATTAGTAAACACAACCGGTTGTGCAACATTGGGAGGGACGGAAGGGGAGGCATGTTTTCCTTGCAATGTGGCTTGAGACTCCCACATCTATTGCATATATGGCAAAAGAGGACAATCGTGAGTGTAATTTCCATAGACACTGCAACACGAACAAGGCTTATTCGTGTGAACAAGCTGGTCCGGCTTGGGCTGAGTTCCCTGTTGCTGGTTAGCAATGTTAGGTGCATTACTTTGAGGATTAGGTCCAATATTACCAAGGGTATATTGATTTGGAGTGCCTTTCCTCTTTCTTTGAGATCGAGGAGGATTAGTCATGCCCTGCTGTGCAAATACTTGGCCCAGGGGGGTGGTAATTGCTGTTGCGGGGGTTGAGAAGGAAAGGGAGGTGAAGGCGCTAATTCTGGAGGAGATGGAGCACCAGGCTGTGGATACAGATAATAGGGAGGTTGGGAAACATTGTGGTAAACAAGAGGTTGGGAAAAAGGAGGAGGTATGCTGTATCTTGGATACATGCTACTGGGAGGGGAAAAAACGCTAGAGATGCTGGCCCCGCACTGAGGGAAGCCATAGCCCATAGGAGGTTGAGCATATGGATGAGAAAGAGCTCCAACGATACCGTTGATAGAGTGAGATGCCCCGGGGCGTTAGCGCTGCCGGGTCTACGGAGGTCAGGTAGAACAGTATAAACATAACCCGACTGAGCGTAGATTAGGTCATATTTTAAGGCAATCTGGAGAGCAGCTTCTTTGGTTTGAGGGAAATGCGATGCGACATCTTTGCCGATAGCGGGTAAGAGAGATCTAAGGAACCAGTCCATGTAGACATGGTATTCAAAGGTGGGAGCTCAACATAGGATTTTTCGTCTCTGCCATTCTTGAACATGATCGGATAGGCGGGTCGCAGACGATTGACAGCAAGAAGTCAAGAGTTTGGTACCAGTGTCATATCGGAGAGGGAGTTGGAAATAAGACAAAAAGGCCCAGGCAATGGTCACAAAGGTGGCATGAGAAGATGAGGTTTGATCAATATACCACTTAGAAGCTTCGCTAGTAAGCGTACATTGGAACAACCGAAGATGGATAGAGTCCTCGGTGATGGATTTAGACGAGCACCACATGTGGAAAGATCTAACATGGTTAGTAGGATATTCTCCAGCAAGGCCTTCAAACTTGGGAATTTCAGAAGGGAGCTTGGTTGGCATAGCAGGCCAACCAACATTATGGCAAATAGGGTCATTGATCAACTGGTTAAAATCGAGGAGACTGAGGCCTGCCATGTAAGGGAGCAAGGGAACAGTCGGGGTAGTTCCTGGGGTGGTTCCACTAGTGGTGTTCTCGGCATTAGGGCTAGGGTTACCACTAGCGTTAGGTCCTGGACCAGACATAGTGAAGGTGACAGGGGGAGAACCAGAGGTGAGAGGAGAACCTAATGAACCAGAAGAGGAGTCGGAGTGCAGACTCAGTGGAGGACTAACTCGACTCCAACATGGAGAAGTAGGTCTTCCGACCGGAAACTGAGGGAGAAGGCCAAGAAGTCTCTGGGATAGATGCCTTGGTGGCACAATGGTGACAACACAAACACGACACAAAGGGAATAATGACCAACAAAGGCATGGAGGTGTAGAATAAATTGATTACAATGTTGAAAACAAGGGTAGAGAGGTGCAGTTTAAATTGATTTTACAGTGTTTTAAAGTCTTTTTCAGGTGGTGTTAGCCAATTTCTTCTTCACTTAGGTTGTGTTTGTGGAGTGTGTAAATTTTAATTTTTAAACCCAGACGTTTGTAGAGAAAAAGAAAAAGTGTGTTGTGTAACTATAAATAAAGCTGCAGATAACAGTATATGAAACTGAAATAACAGAAAATAAACAACTAACTATGCATCAATCTAACCCAATGAGGTAGGCCTCTCAACAACTAGTCTATAGGTGGGAAAAAAATCTAGTCAAAACACACTAAAAGTAGGCCAATAGATCTAAGGTCGGGAGGGATAAAGATCTAAAGGTTAGATCTACTGAAAAGAGGTGCAGAAAAATAGCAAAGAGTCAGAGGCAAGGTTTCTGTAAATGAGGTGGCAAAAAGCTAAAATCAGGAGGGAAACATAGGTGACCCTAAAGGAAAACCTAGACAAAAATATAACAGGTGATTTGAAAGGAGAAATAGTGAATCTAAAAGGGATCTAAAGGTGAGGTATCAGATCTAAAAAGAGGGCTGAACACTCTAAAAATTTAGACAACCTGCAGCAGCTAAAACTCTTCCATAAAAGGTGGAGGGTACTGAAGCCCTAGGGGGCTAGCTTCCCACTTATTTGAGTAAAACAAAACAAGTACAGGTCTAAACAGGCAGATATGGAGGTCAGACAACCTTGAACAGAGGCTTAGACAAACCCAAAAAACTTTCTGAAAAATTCCTGCAGAAAAGTAAGGTCACAGTTTCTGACCTGTTTCTTGCTCAGGTCCTAGTTTTCAGACTATTTTCCAATTCCTAAAGCTCCAGGTTGCAGGTTTTGGGCCAAAAATTGTGACCTGCACTTTCGGCGCTCTTGGGCTTAGATTTTAACTAAAAGTGTCGTCTCAGTTGTGACTGATGTTTGTCACCTACGCAATACATATGAAAACACACCGAAGTTAGATTTTTTAATGTTTTAGGGTTTTATAGGGTAAAACCAATGTGAAGAAAAGCAAATCAAAAAGCTGAAGAGAGACTCTAGGGTTTGAAGCAACTGGATATGAAGGGATCTAAAAAATGACAATGATCGTAATTGCAAGTGTACAAAAAAAGACCACTTTAGCTATGCATAAAAAACAACCCTAACAGCAAAATATGGCTGCTAATATCTACAGATCTGCAGCTAGTTGATCAAGACAAATGCTGCAAAAATCCAAATATTTGCATAAAAAGACATTAAGCAGTAAATAAAAGTAAAGTTTTGCTCCATGCATCCAATAGACAAGACAAGAATATGTTTTTGAAGAATTTTTGTATTAATGGCACCTGGGAGGAAAACATAGAAGGATGTTACCAGTTCCCCTCAATGGGATGGGTTCTTGGAAGTCCTCAGCACTTCAGATCTAGAATCTCTCTCTCTTGATGGTGTGGAAAACCCAGACAAATATGGAACTCAAAGGGAGCTCATAAGAAAAATGGTAGCAAAAATATGACAATGATGGAGGATCAAAGTCAGACCAAAATTATGATCTAGAGTGATCTCAAAGGCAACAAAAGGTGGTCAATGGAAGGAAAAACCCTTCTATTTATAACAAAATATTGAGTTAGTCTAGATATTAGTGCATAATTAAAATATTTTTAACCAAATCTAGGTCCAATTTTTATGAAATATTTTATTATATTTGTTGGAGGGAAAATGAATTTGACTTGGATCAAATCCCTTTATTTGTAAATAATAAATAAATAAATGATTTATTTATTATTTTAAGGATGTGGTTGAGTAATAATTAAATAAATAATGATTTATTTAATTATTTATAAATGATTTAGTCAAATTTAACAAGGAATATTATTTAAATAAGGTTTAAATAATTATTCCTAGAAAAGAATAAGATAAATAAAGGTTTATCTAATTAATTTTCCTGTTTTGGGTTAAATATGACTAGGAATAATAATTTAACTATTGTTTAACTAATTATTCCTTGAGGAAAACCAAACAAATGTAGATTTGTTTAATATTTCCTTATGGAGTTTCCTGTTTAGACCATAAACAACTTAATAAATGTGTTTTACTAAGTTATTTTACATAATGAAAGCAATTTTACTTAGGGTAAAATTGGTCTTACATGTTGTACTTGGGTCCATCTAATAGGAACAGGTTACATGACCAAAAAATGGTGTAACACCTATATTTTGAAAAAAATAAAAATAAAATAAAAAATCAAAAAGAGGGTAAAAAGTCCTAAAAGAAAAATCAAAAGACTTAGAAAAATATAAACCCCAAAAGAAAAAGAGATAAAATAAAACCTGAAAGTGAGGAAGTCCTAATGCCACTACTTTTTTCTTTTTCTACAAAATAATGATTATGTGCAGAGTGTCAATAAATGCCATAATCCATGATCAGTTAAACAATTAAATCTTAACTTTTCATGTTTTCAATTTCATGTTTTAGATGGAGAATAAAGATTTGTCAGACAGTTTAAACCTGACAAATTAGTAGATAGGTAGAGAACAATGAGGATCTCAACAGTTTAATCTGAGCCCTTATATGAAATAAGGTAGACTTAGATAGTTTTATGCTTTGAAAGAAAAATGTTTTAAGGTTGCAAGCCTAAATGCACCTACAAAAATGAAGAAAAAATGTTAGAAATAAGTTGGGTAGGTAGAAAGCAATAATAAAGCATCATGGGGAAAAAATCACTAATTTCCCCTCCCCTCAAAATATTTAGTATTCTAAAGTATTAGTCAAAAAGGCCCAAAGCATTTCTCTAACTTTTCTCGGGACCAAACCCAAGGCTCGATGACTGGTTAGTTAAAAATATTGAGTTCCTACATCAACCCACATTCATCAGCATTTATCCTTCATCATAAATCCCTTTTTCCTAAGTGAAGACACATTTTTACTTAGTAAAATTGAATTCCAAAAATAATTAACTTCAATCCCTTTAAAATCATTCATAAACCCCTAAAAAGCATTTATCCCAAGTATAAGGGAAGTAATACAAAAACATGAGCAATGCTTTATTTTTACTCTTTACTTAGAGATAACACGTACTTTGTTTCCATTCATTACCCTTTTCATATTAACTTCTAACAATTTTAGTAAATCCCTAAAATACCCCTACCCGTAAATTATTAATTCCCTTATATTTTAAATAAACCCAAAAACCCTTTATTTTAAGTTCAGACCAAAGTTTAATATCCCCATATGCACTAAATAAAAACCTTGCCCAACTACCCATTGGTCTAAACATACCTATATGCAAATATCCCGCCCCTATAGTTTTAAACAACTATTCGTGTTGATGAAAATATATAATATATAATACCGCGCCCACATATGAAAAGTTAAACATTTCATATTGTTTTAATTTTATATCTGCCATATCACATTAACCAAAGGTTTAAACTTTGTTAAAATTCATATTTATAAAGTTTCAACCATTCTCGCTGTGTTATGAAACTTCAGTCCCACTACTTTTATCCCGATGCAACTCCCAAAAGATCTAGATCATTCACTTTCAAAACTCAAATCTAATGGCAGACATCCGATATCACGTAGAAAAGTTGCTCGGTCATCCCCATGCCAAAGCTGCATGAAATGGGTGGTTTTGTGATCCTATCTCTCCTCCATGTAGACGATTCCTATTGGATCGCGTGGGTTCAAGCCAAAAATGCTTACCACTGAAACACCATGTGATAACCACTTCGGTTTAGACACTTTGAAAACTCGAAAACACCATTCCCGCGTAACTTGACCTTCATAAATTACTGGCACTGTTTTCCCTAATATGCGCAAAAAACATTTAAAATACATTCAATTCCCTCTTGTCTACGTAGTAACTCTGTATGAAGCATCCTTGATTGTAAGAACACCATTTTCCGCCATTTTCATGCCCAAAGGTCTGCTAAAACATACCCTCTGATCATTGAATATTATCGAGGAGCTGTGCAGTGCTCCAGAAAAACCACAGAAGTCATCAAATCATTCAAAAACCTCTAAAACATCTTCCAAAGTCGAATACCTGCATCCAAAAGGTATTTCTCTGAAATTTGAGCCTACAATTAAACTTTAAAGGACTTTTGAAAGAAAAATTCCCATCACAAGATCCAAAATTATCCTAAGGAAACTGTAAAAAAGCCCTAGAAACGTGCCAGACCCTGTCAAATTTTACCAGAAACCCTATTTCTCTATTGTGCGTGATTTTTGAAGAAATTTGTGAGTTTTTCACACTTTAATGAACTATTTCAAGCTTTAAGTCAATCCAGAAAACCTCTAGAGGTATCCAAAAACCTCTGTGACCCTTTGCAAATGAATTTTAGCCCAATTTCCCATTAAAAATACTCAGGAAACCCTTGTTTCTTGTTTTAAACCTATCAAAAGCTTCTAAACCTCTTTGATAGGCCTAATTGGACAAAAATCCCAAAGAAGAGTTCATACTTAGCCTATTTCTTAGCCAAAAATCCTCTGCTAAAGTAAAATATTTCTGCAAACCATCTAATCTTGCAGAAAGTATTCAAAATGACTAAGAAACAGTGTTCAAGCAAGCCTGAAGTCTCTAAAGAACCAAAACCAACTCCTGCAATGACATCTAAGACAACCATAGTAGTCAATCCTCTTCAACCACCTGTTGTTGATGTTGAACACATTCCACTAGCTGATATTGACTATAAAATAGTAGATCCCATTGTTGAGTTTAACCTGCTAGATATTCATAATTGGAGTTATGAAAAATCATTAGATAATGATGGAGAAGTCCAAATTTGGGAATCTCATTTACCCAAATGTGTTGTCCCTTTTACCCATTTATTCCATGATGTCATCAGATTGTGTCAACAGTACTATGTGTCTGAGCAAAGAGCCATTGTAAATTCCCATAAAGAAGTTCTTTTCACCATCACTACTGAATCGATTAACTAGGTGCTATAGCTTCAGCCCAACCCCCAAGCAGTTCCTTTATGCATTAAGGCCCTTTCCAAGCTGTATATTGGCCTATATTTTCCTAAGAGATTCATGATTTTTTAAACATTCATGCCCTCACATATAGATATTCCTAAGATCAATCCCCCATACTCTATTGCCAAATTCCCAGAAGGATCAAGGCATGTGATTTCCATGTTTCCATTTATCTTGGGGTATTTTACTGATGAGCACATTGATGAGTTCATCTTGGGCTTTTTATCCACTTTTACCCTTGGTCAACCCCCATCAGTCATATTTGATTATGTTGGTTTCATTGTAGATAAAATTCATTCTCAATTGACCAAGTTGCCAACAGAAGGAGTGTTCAGATACACTTCCTTCCTTTTCCATATTTTCTTATATTTCCAATCTGATAAATTTCTAGTTACTCTTCATAAGTTGGACATAGAGGGAAATCCTCTATCTGTCATTTTTTGGACTACATTGCTCAGGAAAGAGTGTGCATATTTCACATATTCAAAATTCTTAGATTTATTTATAAATTCAGTAATCACAATGTTGACCAAAGCAGAGTAGGCAAGAGTTAATGAAGAAATGAAAAATATACTGCAATTGTCAGAGCAGAGTAAGGTTGGTAACTAGTACCTATATGAAAAATATACTAAGATCAGAGTGTTTGGGTCCAACTTGTTACCTTACAAGTTACCAAAACATGTTTCAATGAGGATCTTTGCCTTGGAGTATATTAGGCAGATCCTAAATTCTGATTTCATAAATTTCATGGCAACAAGGAAGAAAACGCAATTCAAGCTAAAAATTCAGATAGGGCCATTCATCTGCAATCACAGGGATGCAGAAAAAGAGGCATCTAAACAATTGTTAGAATATAAATTTGAAGAAAAAATCCCTTGGAATTATGATCCACAGGGGATCCTCAACAAACTAAGGGTTAAATGCAAATTAACACCCTTCATTCATGAATCAAAACTAGAAATAGAACAATTTGCAAATCAGATTGAGTGGACAGGAAATACATCAGTAAAGGTAGTCAAGAAAGGTAATACTAGTCAAACTTTGGAGACTGCAAATCAGCCAGAAAATTCCATTAAGAGAATAAGGGAAGAGGGAGCCTATGTTGCAGAAACTACAACTGAAACTAAATTCAAGCTAATATATAACAAAAGGCCTAAGTTAAGTTCATTTGGTAAAGAGAAGGAAACAATTGAGATAGATGATATAGATACACCAACAAGAAATGTGGATAGTACTACAACCATCATAAATGATACATTTGTTGAAATTTAGAATGAAGAACAAGTCAACAATGAAGATGCATAGTTGATAGAAAGACAACAAAGCATGGAAGCTTCTTCCTCACAGGCAGCTGAGGAAAAAGATTTGGATTAAAAAATATATATATAAACAAATCAAACTAAAGAATGAAGAGATCAAAACTGAAATCTATTCTCAATTTTTGAAACAAAAACCAAGTAATCAAAATAGGTTCTTGTCAGCATTTGATTACTCAAGTAAGAAACTGATCATGTCAGTATTGCAGCCCACTGTACCAGTTCCAAAGACAGTTGTTGATTATAAGAAATTGGATCTAGAAGTATCAATAGACACTATTCATGAGTTAGATCAGGTATAATTCCATATGCAAATCTCATAAATGTTGTATTTCACTATTGCAACAAAGTCCATGAGTGTTCATAAGCTTGAGATCACTATCACAAATATGAGAGATCAGATGAAATTGGATAAAGCTTCACTATATGCCAAGGATCTTAGAATCAAATCCTTAGAAGAATTGATAGTCAAAGTGGGATATCATCCTACAAATGTCAATGCAGTAGAGTTATTGTTGAAAAATAAGAATGAGGACATTGCAGCCTTGAGGAAACAACTTAAGCTTCCTCCAAGTGAACGTCCCTAGGCTAAAGAAATCATATAGGAAAAGAGTGATAAAGATGACATGATGAAAATCATATTTTATCTTACAGGACAGATCAAGGAGATGGAAATTTATATGGACAAACTTGTCCAAGAAAAGGAAATAGTGAAAGTACCAGAGCCACCTATATTTATTCCCATGGTCACTACTGTTGTGCCTTCAACTCTCCTACTGGCTACTGCAGTGCCAGTGACTTCATCAACAACATCAACAATTGATTCATCCACAACAACAGTTCAGCCTATAGATGAGGCAAGTAAATTGGTAAAAGCCATGGAAGAGATGTATTTAAAGACAAATGAGATCAACAAAGATGGTAGAAAATATGGAAAATGAAAACAAACTGTCTCAAATCAATGCAAAGACACAAGAGCAAAATGCCATCAAACTAAGTGAACAGCTAAAGAATCTACAAAAAGAGTTAACCTTAACAAAGCAAATATCATAAATAAAAAACTACCTTTGGAACAATGTCATTGAATCCATCCATGATGTATGGCCTTCAATTCAGGTAATTTTTGAACAAAGAGAGTTATTACTAGCAGCCCAAGAAGAAATTCAAAAGACTCAAAGTGAACTGGTTAACAAACCAGAGCAAGCTTTAAAGCTTATCACATTCTTAAATAGCAAAAACATACAGGAATCAAAAGAACTTAAGATTACAAACAAAACAAGAACTATCCTAGAAATTAGGAAAGTTACTACAAAGAAGAATCTAATGAAGAACCTAGAAGAGAAGTGTGAAGCTATGAATACTGCCATAACTAGGTTTATGGTCAAATTCACAAATTTGAGGCAAAAAGGACTGCCTGATATTATGGTTATTAATGATAAATTGATACCTCAAAATGACTATGATAAGAAGATTAGAGAATTTGGTAAGGAACAGTTGAATAAACCACACATGGAAAAGTTTTGCTCCAAAAATTTGAAGACTTATTCTATTTGCAGTAGGAAATCAAACACTTGTTTTTGATCAAGCCAACCTTTGCTAGATACACTGAAGCTGATGAGAAATTCACGAAATTGAAAATAATAAAAATTCCTTAGAAGGAGGATTGGCAATCACTCATAGATTTATTGTGAAGGATAAAAGACATATAGATGAAAGGATGAAAAAACTATCTGCTAATTTGTTTTCAGTCAAAACATATTTTACAACGGTAAACAATTTTAACTATGGTCAAAGCAAATTCGAGTTTAAAGAGTATCAGTGAATAAAGAGAATCAAAGAAATATTATCAGTCAAGGCAGATCATATTTCATAACGGATTTGAAATATCTAAAGCCAGGAAGGAGGACACCAAGGAAGCCAACTGCTTCTTATCTTAAATCAGCTTCTATTTCTTTTGGATAGATAGGACAACTTCCTAATTTGTTAAGCAGTTGTCCCTGTTATTTTTGTAAAGATATTTTATTTCCCTTAGATACTTCCTAGAAGCATTCTAGGACATTCTTGTAAACAATTATGTATAAATACTTCATCTTTAGAAGTATTTTGGGTGGAATAAATTGCTGGAGATTTTTATAGTCATTTTGGTTGGACTTTGAAGGCTTTTGTGTTTCAAATTTCAAGTAGTAGACTAGATTGATACAATTGTCTTCATATTTCAGGATTCTTGTGATGAGCTATCTTGAGTGAAGTATTTCCTCACTTGTCATTGTTATCTTTTCTTAGTTACATGCATCCATCTATGCTTGTTCCAAATTTGAATGAATAACTAGGACTATTACTACAAGATTTGTTAAGAGCACCCTGTTTTTAACTAGTTATCATTTCTATGTTTTCCTCTGATTTCCAGTGTAGGGAACCCTTAATTTCTCCCTCTCTAGTTTGACCTCTTCCTACTACTTCCCTTTTCCAGATCAAAGGATTCTTAACTGCCCTTTATCCCAATCATACCATCTCACAAACAACAACTTTCCAATATCTTCAAGGGTTATCTATCTTGCCCTAAAAAAATTTGACCTTTTGGACTTGATCCTAGTTTTGTTTACTTGATTTACACTCCTTAGCCCAATGGACAAATAGATCTCCCACTATCCATCTCTTCAAAGTGATTTTCCCACCAATCAATCAAAACCAAAACCAAAACTGTACTTTCATAACTAGCTTAACATTTACAAATCAAACAAAGATAAATCTTAAAGAGAGAGCCCTGTCTGAACCCTAAGAAGGCTAGATACTAGAGTTTGAAGTAGGTTCGTGGTTACCTCAAGTGTTCTTAGACTAAAAATAAAAAATCTCACAACTTTAGAATTTACTAGAGTGATAACACCTTGAAAACTGAGCCCTGAGCATGAAATCTGACAAAATGGGTTCTTTAATATTTAATTATCTTTATGAAAATATAAAAATTTTCGTTTTTGTAGGCCTGTAGCAAAAACGTAGAAAATTTTGCTGTGTTTCTAGGCAGAGACAAAATTGCCAAATTTCTAGATTTTCTGGGAACATCGACCTCAAAAATGGAGTTATATATAACTAATAGTTAACTCTTTTGAAAGAATGAGATAGCTTGTTTTTCTTTGGCATGTTAGGAACAAAGACCTCCTCCATTTTCCAAATATGCTTCTCTTATTGTCCACAATTGTCTTTGAAAAATAGTGTCTTAAACAGGACATTGCATAGTCATAAACATAAGTTGTGAAGACGTGAACATATCTCTCATTCTATAATACATGTGTACAACTTGAAGTAGGTTAGTGTACTTTGATATCTTAGGAACAAAAAAATCCTCCAGTTTCTCATAATTCATATTTTTTTGGCCACAATATGTTCTACAAAAAGATGACTAAACAAGATATTTCTAGAAAATGTGCCATCAAATATTTTTTCAAATTTCCCAAATTTTCTCCAAATTTACTTACAATTGATCCAAAATTGCTTCATGGATACTTGAGATGGTATTCTATTCTATCATGGATGCATCAATAATTAAACCCAACTTATCCTTCTCTTTCTGCTTGATTAGTGTTTCCTTTGTACTGACCATGGTTTGGTATCCCTGTAGCATGAGATATAGTATCTACTAATAATATGAAATCAACCCCTGTAATGATGGATTTTTCTCCTTTCAAAGTGGTGGAAAACATATCTGTGAGCTGCTCATGAAAACCTACCTCCTCCACTCTTTGACAAAACCATAAAAAATTGACATCTTCAAATCACTTTTTGATGAATTGTGAGGAGGTGATTTCATTACATTTGGAGGGCTCAAACCTCAATATCTTTCCTCCTTTATAATTATTCCTCTCAGAGGGGGAGTTATCAGTGTCCATGATAGCAAGAAAACCCTAATGAAGAAGAGAAAAAACAAAGTATTTTGCTAGGTCTATGAATGAGATGGTAATATAAGTTTGGGATTGCCTAATTTTTTGAGGAAATTTAGGGGGAGAGGGAATGATTTTATGAAGTATGGAGAAGTGACTTTTTTGAATTTGTGTGAGAGGAAGGAGATGAAAATGCCAAAACATAGGCCTAGGGTAAAAACTGGGTAGAAATTAGGGTTTGAGTGGAGTTTTTGGGAAAAATAGGAATTGGGTGAGGGGAAGATGTTTAAATGATTCAAATGAAGTAAATAAAGGTGTACAAAATGACTTTCAGGGTTTTCAAACTGAAAAAATGACCATGAACACTATTTCTCTAAAATGACTTTAGAAACACTAGCTGAGAGAGTGAAGTTTTTTATGCTTTGAAAACTGATGAAGAAAGGGTTGATTCTCTTTGCTTACTTGATTAGAACTTTTAGATGATCTTTAAAAACCCGAAAATCCCTTACTTGCTCAAAAATTTCCTTTAGAAATCAATGCCTCGCCTCCTTGCTCAGATGCACAACAAAGTTAGTAGAAGTGCGGTGAAAAATACATTAGAATGTCTGGATGTGTTGTGAAAAATGCAGTGAGGTGTCTGGATTCATAGCGAGAAACACAACGAGGTGTCTTGATGCACAACGAGAAACACACCAAGGTGTCTCAATGCGTAGCGAGGATAAATTTTTGCCAATGAAAGCTTAAAACTTGACCTTGTTGCCAATGAGGGGCGGAGTTTAGTTGGGAGAGAGTAAAATAATGAACATAAAACTCATTTCTTTTCCTTTTATATAATCTTCTTCAATTTTAGTGGGGTGGCCCACCAAAATTTCATTTTAACCTTGAACTTGATCATTTGAAATTTGAAATTTTGGTGGCTTTGGAGCAATGAATTTCTTCTTGGAAACTTGAACATTTGCTGGTGGAACTTGAGCATAATTTGGAACTCTGAAGTAATTATTACATATTAATAACATAAAATTACATTTTTCTTTGAAATCAAATTTTTTGATGAAATTACTTTATTGTCACTCCTCCACTTGCTAGAATTTATGCATGGAATGATGATTTTGTGTCCTTGGAACCCTAAAGAATTAATGGAGACTCTGGACTAAATGAAACCATGATAAAGATGACTGTAATGATGATGAAAACTTGTGAATTATGGTACACTCAGCTGAAAGGTGAAATGAGCCAACAATTAGTAAAATTTTGGAAGGAATAAAAACAAACCTAGATCTACATCCAGTGACCAAATTTTTGCATGATGACCTAATGAAATGACAAAAAATTAACTTAAGGACCCTATTAGAACATGATAAGAGTCCAATTTATCACTGGTGGTAGGATGCAAAAACTAACACTAACATTGGCTCCAGTTGGGGATGACAACTCCTTGAAGGTGTCAAGAACACCGTATACAAAGTAGCCTAACCATTGGGCATGGAGTCAAAAGCTAAAAAAAAACTAAATAGTGAAAACTTGACTCAATAAATTGACTGAAAACTGGACTGACTGAAATAAAAACTCACAAAACTTATTGATGGTAGCATATCACTAAGACTGAGGGCTTCAAATCCTGATGACAACTACCTGCCTGCTGAAGACATATGTACGATCATGTGAAGTGATCCTTCCAGTGTAACCAATCCAGAAGATGGCTACTTACTTGAATTATTCTCTCACTTTCCTCGAGCAGGCAAAAAAAAAAAATATGGGCAACTCTGAGTGTTCACTGAAAATGTCCTCATGATCCATAAATTCAAGAAATTATATCATCCCTATTGACTGCAGCAAATCAGTAAAAGGATCTTCAAAAATATGAAATGCTACCTTGTCTCGAGATTCAGCAAAAACATAAGCACACCCTTCATTATGATTTGTAAGTACACTTGGTTTTTGATCCATAGGAAGGCATAGGGAAGTATGACCTTCTGCTATCTGAGCATTGGCTGTAAATTCCTCAAACATGGGCAACTCAGACTCTATCTCTTGGATGTTGTCTCTCTTAGGCTCATACTCCTTAAATTCATAGTCTAAATCATCCTTGAACATAAAACATTCTTCAATATTGTCAAACATGATAGCCCTAGCCTCTTCATGAAAGAAAATAGTATTTGTTAGTTGATCGCCTTGCAGGAAATCACCATGACAAATTGGCTTACTCACAACAACCTCCTCTATAGTTTCACTAGCCTCATGACTGCCACCATTTAAACTCAGATTTTCATTTTCAATAATTGAATAAGTTTCACTAACACATTCTTGACTATGTGAAAATTGAAAACATGCATTAGCTTGGTCTATAACATGACTTTTTAGGAGCTAATATATTTCATCTTCAAATAGAGGAGAAACTTGAGTTTTATAGTAGTTATTATTGTCTTGATAATTTTCATTTTCAGGATCGGGAATAGGAATTTCTCTTTTTTTGTCGGAGTCTATTTCATCCAAGGAGGAAACTACTATTTCTTTTTGGGAGGAAATATTAGAAAGGGCTTCTATGATCTCATCATCTAGGCACTCTTCATCGCCATACAAATTTTCAAGAAACTCAATGAAATTTTCAAAAATCTCACAACAACTATCAATCATCGACAAGGAATAATTAGAGCTTTGATAACATTGAAAGAAAACTGAATGAAAATCCTTTAGAGAATATAAACTAGCAAACATACCATGATCTCACTTTTTCCTCCAAGGTAGCCGTGAACATTTTCATAAGACAATCTTCAGGAAACTCAGTCTTCAGTCTATGAATATGAAAATGAAATTTGACCAAATGAAAACTAGCATCTTCACCGTCCTGGCCCTTAAAATTTTACAGTCCTGTTTACCAATATGTGCAAGGAATACGGTTCAAAAAACCAGGATTATGAGCTCAATTCATAGGATCATACCTTCTAGAAGTTGAATAAATTTTGACAATAGTGAGGTCACCAAGAATATCTTCAAACTACCAGTTTTTAAAAAGTGGATTCGCCATGAAATTTATGAATCTTTGGATTCTTTGACGCTGGAGTCACAAGTGAATGATTTCAGCCTTTGTGTTTCCGATCACTCTTCACCATCAACAATCAGATCCGATCATTTTTCATTCTTTCTTGGGGAAGATATTTCACCTCACTCCCTGACAACGACACCAAGATGTTAGCACTCCATCGGATCTCCAAAGACTGAGAAGGAGATCAACAAAGGTAACCACAAACCTACTTTTGGCTTGGTAGCTAGCCCTACCAAACTGGAGAGGGTTCTCTCCAAGATCACAGTTAAATTGAATGGATACTCACGATTTTAGGCTAGTTATAGTAGGCTCTAGGATTTTTGAGTTTTAGCATCGCTGGATGAAGGATGAGTCAAGGAACTAATGAAAGGGTTCAAGAAATATTAGTTGCAGAAGCTAAAAAGGAGAAATCTATGTATATTTCATGGCACTTTTGGTTTTTTTCAATGTAGTGTACGGTAGAAAAATAGACGTTCAAAATGGGCATGATCAACATGAATCCATTCCTTGAGAAGATAAATAACAAAAGATGAAATTCCTATCAAAACAGAGTTTACAATATAAGAATTATGTTTTTAAAAATCATAGGAAGATCACTGTAAGCATAGATATGGAAAAAATATGAATTGAAAATTAATAAAAGTGAATTACAGAGAAAAAACACTGCCATAAAATAATACCACATGAATTCCTCAAAAGGTGTTGCAATTGGCTTTTGTATTACTGCAGAAAATGATCAACGTATAATAGCTCCAATGGATTATCCAACTATTTTACAATGACTAGAAAAGGTTTAGATATAGGTTACAAAATATTCCCCCACCTCTAGGGGTTGAATTCATGCTTTGTGGAGCTGAAACCAAGTTTTTATCTAACTAAACAAAAATTTAGGGAGGTTATGAACTATTTCCCCTTTTAGAAAACCAACTAGAGAAATCCTCTCCAAGCATTGATGAGAGGTAAAGACACCTATTTAACTCTAACACCATCCCTTTTACATTAAATTTAAACCCTTTACCCTTTTACATTAAGGTGAAATTGTCAAATGAAAATTACACTGGATAATTATAAAATTAATCAGGGAATTTCTAGAAGCACAACAAATAACTTGTAAGGCCTTTTTGGGTGCCTTCCCATCATATAAATTTGATAAGAAGAGTTATTCTAAGTAGTTTTCAAGTAGCTGGTCAAGTGTAGATGACTCCAAGATGTTCAAGAAAGAAAAATGGCTTCATTAAGCATGCTAAAATCTCCTTCTCCCAAGATCGGTACCATAAAAACAGCGAATGTCTTAAAATGAGGTATAAAGGTGATTTTTGACCTCTTTTTTGCGAATTCCTTGAAAACTGAGCCCCGAGCATGAAATCTTACAGAACATTTTTATGAATATTTAATTAGCTTTCCATAAATATAATTTTTTTCCTTTTTGGAGGCCTGCAGCAAAAGCGCAACAAATTTTGTTGTGTTTCTGTGCAGAGACAAAATTGCCAAATTTTTGGGTTTTCTGGAAAAATAGGCCTCAAAGTTGAAGAGATATCTCACCAACCATGAACTATTTTGTAAAAATGAGAGATTTTTTTGTTCTTTTTCATGTTCAGAACAAAATTTTCCTCTAGTTTCCCACAATTCTTGTCTAATTTTCCACAATCGTCTCTGAAAAAAGGTGACTTAAACATGACATTCCACAGTCAGAAAAATAGGTTGTGAAGACGTGAATGGATCTATAATTCTATAATACCTGTGTAAAATATGAAGTGGGTTATTGTACTTTTATATCTTAGGAACAAAGAACTTCTCCGTGGTCTCATAATTCATCTTTTTTTGGCCACAATATGTTTTTCAAAAAGATGGCTAAATAGGACATTTATGGAAAATGTGCCTTCAAAGATTTTTTCAAATTTCCCAAATTTTCTCCAAATTTACTCAAATTTGCTTCAAACTTGCTTCATGGATACCTGAGATGGTATGATATAATATCATGGATGCATCAATAATTAAATCCAACTTATCCTTATATTTCTTCTTGATTAGGGGTTCCTTTGTACTGTGATTTAAAGTAGGGTTTGTACTGCTCAAGGTCTAGGTTCATGCCTTTGAACCAATACTCACCATGGTTTGGTATCCTTGTAGCATGAGATATGGTATCGACTAATAATATGAAATCAACCCCTGTAATGATGACTTTTTCTCCTTTCAAAGTGGTGGAAAACGTATCTGTGAGCTGCTCATGAAAACCTACCTCCTCCACTCTTTCACAAAACCCTAAAAAAATGACATCTTCAAAGAACTTTATGATGAATGGTGAGGAGGAGATTTAATTACAGTTGGAGGGCTCAAAGCTAAATATCTTTCCTCATTTATACTTCTTCCTCTCAGAGGAGGAGGTATAAGTTTCCATGGCAGCAAGAAAACCCTAATGAAGAAGAGAAAAAACAAAGTTTTTTTGCTAGGTCTATGAATGAGATGGTAATATAAGTTTGGGATTGCCTGAATTTTTGAGTAAATTTAGGGGGGAGAGGGAATGATGTAATTAAGTAGGGAGAAGTGACCTTTTTGAATTTGTGTGAGGGGAAGGGGATGAAAAGTTCAAAACACAGGCCTAGGGAAAAAACAAGGTAGAAATTAGGGTTTGAGTGGAGTTTTTGGGAAAAATAGGAATTGGGTGAGGGAAAGATGTGTAAATGATTCAAATGAAGTGAATGAAGGTGTAAAAAGTGAGTTTCATGGTTTTCAAACTGAAAAAAATAACCATGAACACTATTTCTCTAAATTGACTTTAGAAACCCTTGCTAAGAGAGTGAAGTTTTTTATACTTTGAAAACTGATGAAGAAAGGAATGATTCTCTTCTCTTACTTGATTAGAACTTGTATATTATCTTCAAAAACCTGGAAATCCCTTACTTTCTCAAAATTTTCCTTTAGAAATCAATGCCCCACCTACTCGCTCAGATGCGTAGAAAAGTTAGTAGAAGTGTAGTGAAAAAAACAACAGAATTTTTGGATGCACAAGAAAAAATGCGGCGAGGTATCTTGATGTGCAGCGAGAAACATAGCGAGGTGTCTGGATGCGTAGCGAGAAACACAATGAGGTGTTTGGATGTGCAGCGAGGAGAAATTTTTTCCAATGAAATCTGAAAACTTGACCTTGCAACCAATGAGGGGCGTAGTTTAGTTGGAAGAGAGTAAAATAATGAACATAAAACTACTTTCTTTGCTTCTTATATCATATTCTTCAATTTTAGTGGGGTGGCCCACCAAAATTTCATTTTAACCTTGAACTTGATCATTTGAAATTTGAACTTTTGATGGCTTTGGAACACTGAATTTATTCTTGGAACCTTGAAAATTTGTTGGTGGAACTTGAGCATTTGAAACTATTTGGAACTATGAAGTACTTATTACAAATTAGGAAGATAAAATTAAATTTTTCTTTGAAATCAATTTTATTGATGAAATACTTTATTGTGACTCCTCCACTTGTTGGACTTTATGCATGGAATGATTATTTGATGACCTTGTAACCCTAAAGACTTAATGGAGACTCTGGACTGAATGAAAGCATGATAAATATGACTCTAATGATGGTGAAAACTTATGAATGATGCTACACTCATGTGAGAGGTGAAATGAGCCAGCAATTAGTGAAATTTTGGAAGGAATAAAAACAGACCTAGATCTACATCCAGTGACCAAATTTTTTCATGCTGACCTAATGAAATGACAAAATTTTGACTTAAGGACCCTATTAGAACATGATAAGAGTCCATTTGATCACTCGTGGAAGGATGCAAAAACTAAAACTAACATAACCCAAAAGGTAAATCCCCCGAAAAAAAGGCAAAAAGGTTGAAGAGAATCCAATGCTTTCCCCTCCCACAGACCTAGATCATTTGCCTTTAGTTGACCTCCAATATAAAATTGTTGAGAAAAACTTTGAATTCGACTTGTTACAACTTCATAGTTGGTTGGAATGTAAATTTTTAGATCAACATGATGAATTGAAATTATGGGAGTTTTCCCTGCCCCGATTCATGTTCCCATAAACACATTAGTTCACTGAGCTAATATCTTGGTGTCAAAGTAGCTAAGTGCCATCCCAAAGAGAAATTGTGAGGTGAAATGGTGAATTTATGCTCACCATCACAGCAGGGACAATTTGAAAAATGTTGTAAGTAAACAAACAAGAATCTTCCAAGCCATGGTCTATAGACTCTCTCATAGAGCTCTATAAAAATTTGAACTTCCCACAAAGAGCTAAGATTTTCAAAATATTTCTCCCCAAAGATGCACAATTGCCCAAATAAAACCCTCCATACTCATCTTCTATGTTCCCTAAGATAACAAAACAGATCATCACCATTATCTCATACATTCTTGGTTACCACTCTATTCAGTGTTGGGAAAATTACTAAGCAGGGGGGGGGGGTGTTGAGCCTCAAAATTGTGCTTTCTTTCATCTTACTTTACCTCATTTTCCCTTGTCCATTGCTATCCTAGACCCAATTGATCAATGAATTTAGTTAAAATTACTTTTAGAATGATTTACATGACTGACTTGCTAAGTTTTGTGATTTTTGCCATTGTAAAGCATTTTGACCGGAACTAGCTGTAGAATGCAGACATTCCGTAGCTAACCGGCGATTCTGCAGCTGTCTTCACGTTTGAGTATGTTCCAGGTGGCCTCTCAAGAAAAACCACATATGGGCATAATCCACGTCATGTCTACATGGTTCGTTGCTCATCATGGAGGAAGAAACGAATTCTGGGTATGGTTTTGGTACGTGGGAACACATTTAGGAAGACAGACTTCTATTAGGACTGTCTCAGTCTAGATATATTTTTCCTCTTTACGCAGCCACTTAAAGAGTCCTAATGTGATTCCGATAAGGAAAGACAGTGTTCCTGAAATTGTTGCAAGTCTTGTTATTTACATTTGTTATATAAACACTTGGGAAACCGAGAGCTAGGCTAGATTTTGTTCTAGATTTTGCTTAGATTCTGTGCTACATTTCTGAAGACGCAAAGTGCTATGTTCAAGTTATTTCTCTTTTAATGAAGCAGACAGTGTTGTTTTTAAAGCGTTGATTTGATTCAAAGTTATATTCCGTCAGGTGGTAGAGGGCCCCTGCCTCTTGCACGGATTTATTTGCGTAATTTAGATAAGTACTCTAGCTGCCTTTACGTTTCTGAAGTTGAATTTGTAGTTGTTTTCAATAGCTACTATGGTTATACTCATTCTAACTCTTCCAAAAGAAGAAGCTCTTCCAAAAGATTATAATGATGAATGGGAAATGGCTATAGTATTGTAGGATTAGAAGTTGAATTTGTAGTTGTTTTTAATTAGCTACTGTAGTTATACTCATTCTAACTCTTCCAAAAGAAGAAGCTCTTCCAAAAGATTATAATGATGAATGGGAAATGGCTATGGTATTGTAGGATTTAATTGTATTTTTTGTTGTTCACTATCACAGTTACACTTGTTCTAATCACTCTTCCACAAGAAGAAACTCTTCCAAGAAATCCTTAAGGAGTCCAAGGCATAACCGTGATAATGAATGTTTTAGTTGTGTGTTTGTACTAAGTACCATCGTTGTTCTTGCTCTTAAACACTTGTCCAAAATATCATAATGACGAGTAGGAGATGGCTATGATATCTTAGTTTTTCATTGCTTTTAGTCTTTATGTTTGCATTTGCACTCAATTACACAGTTAGAATTGTTCTAAAATCTCTTCCAAAAGAAGGAACTCTTCCAATATATCAATCATGATGGACAAACAGACTGTATAATTCCATAGAATAATGCATGGTAGCTTAGTTAGGATGCTCCGAAGTTTAATTGCACTTAACTCATGTTCAGTTACTTTGTTTTAAGTTTGATGATGACTTGTAGTTCAACATTGTTTTAGATTAGTGGCATCTTAAGTTCATTCTTAGATTAACTCATTGCATTACACTCCATATTCAGTTGGCATTCACTGTATATTAGACTACTTCAGTTGTTAAACTTAACAAAACAACCTTCATTATTTACAAACATCTTCTTGTTCTAAAATCTACAATTCATCCATAACCATATGAATAGAAGACAACATCATTTTAAGGCCTGAAGTACCTCTGCAATTTCCTTATCATTTCAGAGTCCTCCCTCAAAAGATTACTTTGAAAAGAAATCAATAACTCTTGAGTAAGGTCTTGTGACATTCAATTAAATTTGCAGAATAGAGTTAGGAACTAGTCCTAGAATAGAAGATCTTAGGATGGTATCAATGTTTTTTCCTCCAAATCTGTTTCAAATCTCTAATCAAGGACAAAATGTTGCATCATTGTAAGATTAGTTGTTTAACTATTTAGTTAGAGGATTTTCATACTTAGTGATCATTTCTCAAGTTCAGTTTGTGTTTTGAATCATTTTCTTAAAAGTCATTATCAAGCTTTGCTTTTACTTAGTCATAGTTTAGATTTGATTCTGCTTCAGTGTTTCCAATTGCATTTGTCATTTGTCATCCATCAATTAGGCTTAACTCTGTTTTTAATCTCTAGCTCCTTTCCATTAGTTTTCTAGGCACTTTCCTTGTGAACATAAAACCACCAAAAGACCAAAAACATGATAAATCATCACAAAAGACCAAAAACATCACAAAACACTACACACAACGCATTAGGAAACAAGCACCTAGGTACATACAGTACACTTCACTTCAGCAGTTTACCAACCCTGGTTGACAATTAAATGAGCTCAGTTTAGGAGACTAGATTGAGACCAAACATTTTGGCGTCGTTGCCGGGGAAGTGAAAACTAGGTAACCTTTGTTCCTTAGCATCCAAAAACAATTTTATGCGTAGGGAGAGAAATTCAAGGGGAAGATTTATAAGTAGTAGATGCAGAATATTGATTTCTAGAACACCACTTGTTTCATCTAGATCCAGAGCTAGTACACCTTCAACTCAAACCAATCTTCCATCCTGTACTGATCCTGGACTTCTAGAAGATCTAAGGTCAAATATCCTATTAGAGAAACCTTCCACTTCATCCACTGAATCTGCCACAGAAGAAGATCTAAAGACTCCTAGTAGGGACACAAACCTTTCTACTTCTACAGGAGATTCAACCATGACAGAAGAAGGAGGAGGAGGAGATTTTAATGGAGAAAACACACTATTTGGAGGTAGAGGTAGAGGTAGAGGAGAAGGAGGTAGAGGTGCAAATGGAGGAAGAGGTAGAATAGGAAGCTCTTTTGGGTTTCCTATACTTGATGAAGAAACCAATACAACCATGAAAAAATATTTCTACCCTCCGTCCTTCCAAACTTCTATGGAATTAAAATGAAGATCCCAAACTTTCTTATTCGAATTTGAAGTGTCAGAGAACTTAGTGACTACTTATAAGATGCTCAAAACTGAAATTGCTTCCAACTTGAAGGAGCAAGATTGAAGTGGTTTATGAGCTTAAGCAGTAGTTCCATTAGGACATGGGAAGACATGAAACAAGCATTTCTAGAGAGATACTTGGATTATTGTATGCCGGTTAATCATAAGGAAGAAGTGTTCAAGATGTTACAAAAAGAAGATGAAAACTTAGAAGATTTGCTGGAAAGATTTAAATACAACATAAAAAGGGCACAAATGGAAAACCTAGATCAAGACACTTTAAAATCTCTTTTGTTGAAAACCATTAGGGATGAATGGTTGGATATCCTTAACATGATGGGAAAAGGGGATATATCACAACTCACATTACCTGAAATATCTCAGTTATGTATCAACCTTTCCAGAGGAAAATCCAAAACTGTCAAAGGTCCAAGAGATCCTGCTCTTGCAAGAGCAAGTAAATCTGCTTCTGGGACAGTAAGTAGATCAGAAATAGGACACATGCTTGATGATTTTAAATATGACATCTTAGGGAGTCTTAGTGAAAAAATAGACACCCTCAAGATACAAAACAAGCAAAAGGCTGAATCTGATGCCTTGGCAATCTTTTGTCCCAAATGTAGAAAGAAACATGCCCTAAGAGAGTGTCCTTTGGATGTAAAAGTTGTAGAAACCTGTATCATTTGTTCTGAAAAGCATGAGAGCAAGAATTTTCCTTCTCTTCCTGGTCTCAAGGCTATTTTTCAAGAAGAAACTCCTACAGATTCCACAGAGTCTCTTAACTTTGTATCTAGAAGACCTTGGCAGGGACCTCAGACACAAGGATTCCATGATCAAATGTATAATCAACCTCCACCTTGGAATTCTTGGCAGCAACCTTGGCCCTAATTTCAAAATCAATCTCAATCTTGGGCACAAGGAACACAAATTCCCTATGGAATATACTCTCCATATTATCAGTATCCACCATCCTATCCACTATATCCACATTTTTATCCTCAAAATCCTCAACAAAATTTTCCTCAAAATCTTCAACAAAATTTTCAACAAAATCCTCAACAACATCATCAGAACCAACCACATCAAAATCAACTACTTCCATTACCATTCCCTCAAAAATCCAATCAATTGCCAGCTCAGCCCATACCAAACCCCAATAATAAGAACCCTCAGAATACATACATGATAGAAGGACAACAGTTTCCAACTTATTTAATTACTCCTCTAGACCTTAGTGATGTTAAACTTAGGTCTGGAAGGATACTTGAAAAGAGGAAACCTTTTTTTATCATACAAGAACAAGATAATTCTGAGGAAGACTCCCTACCAGTGAATAAAAGTCTTTAGGAAGACACATCCTTTCAAGACCCACACATTGGAAAACTAAAACAAAAATATCCAATAAATCCAACTCCTGTATTAGAGCAACCATCCACATCTACTTCTATACCTCCCTTTCCAGAAAGATTACAAATTGATAGAGGTGTAGAAAAACAGATCATGGTGCTTAATTATGATTTCTTAGATGAATTGATAAATGTTTGCATTAAAATTCCATTATTGCAAGCCATCAAGGAAATCCCAATTTTAGCCAAAACAATAAAGGAGTTGAGTATGAAGACAACAAGAAAAAGAATAAGAGAAACCAAGAGAATTCAACTGGTAGGACAAATAGCAGACATTATGATGGGCAAGATTGCTATTCCAAAGTATCTTGATCCAGGAAATCCAGTTGTCAAAATTCACATCAATGGAATTGAAATTCAAAACACACTCATTGATTTAGGAGCAGCAATAAATATCATGAGTAGACAAATCATGGACAAACTGAAACTTCCTAATCTTCTCTTTACACCCACATTATTACAATTAGCAGATAGATCTGTGATCAGACCAGATGAGGTAATAGAAGACATTCCAGTGTCCCTAGACTCTTGGGAGTACCCTGTGGATTTCATGATCCTAACACCCAAGAATAATCTAGGAGGCCATCCTGTTATACTAGGAAGACCTTGGTTGGCTACAGCTGATGCTTTTATTAGTTGTAGGTCCGGTGATATGTATATTTCTGATGGAAGTTCAACAAAGAAATTCACTTTATATCCTCCAACTAGGACAATTACAGATCTAGATGACACTCAATGGATAGAGGATGAAGAATATTTACAACCACTCTTCACAATTTCAGAAATTAGTGAAGATAATCAAATTCTGAATACTCTAGAAAACTTTGAATCCTCTCTAGAACACAAACATGAATCATTCCAAGAGGGATCCAATATTGATTTTTTGTCATCTAGGCAGATGTCTCTTCATTCTATGGACAAATTTGGCAGCTCTACAAGTGAAATTTTTCCAGGCAAAAATTTGAACATAAACAAGAACCTAGAAAAATCTCAACAAGAAGAGTTAATCAAAGTATTACAGAGACATTCTTCTGCATATGCATGGGAATACACTGACATGAAAGGGATAAGTCCCAAGACTTGTACTCATCACATCTATATAGAGGCAAATTGTAAACCAATCAGACAGCCTCAAAGACGGATGAATCCAAATCTTAGGGAAATTGTCAAGGAAGAATTACAAAAATTGTTAAATGTTAATTTCATCTATCCTATTTCAGATAGTCAGTGGGTTTCTCCTTTGGTAATTGTGCCAAAGAAAAATGGAAAATGGAGGGTGTGTGTTGACTACTGAGAACTGAATAAAGCTACTCTTAAAGACCATTTTCCTTTACCTTTCATAGATCAAGTATTAGATACATTAGCTGGCAAAAAGTACTTTTCATTCTTAGATGGGTTTAGCGGTTACAATCAAATCCAAGTAGCACTTGAAGATCAAGACAAAACCACATTAACCTGTCCCTTGGGTACCTATGCTTACCGAGTATTACCATTTGGATTATGCAATGCACCTGCAACATTCCAAAGGGCAGTATTAGGAATTTTTTCGGATCTAATACATGACTGTGTAGAGGTGTACATGGATGATTTCACAGTTTATGGGGACACATTTGAAGAGGCCTTAGAAAACTTGGAAAAAGTCTTAAAAAGATGTCAAGAAGCAAACCTTTCACTTAGTCATGAAAATTTTTTTATGATGTTCACTGAAGGTATTGTTTTAGGGCACCACATTTCAGGGGATGGGATTAGAGTTGATGAGGCGAAAGTTGAAGTCATTTCTAACCTATCCATTCCAAGTTGTCAAAGAGATGTTAGAAGTTTTTTAGGATTTACAGGGTATTATTGGAGATTTATAGAAAACTTCACCAAAATAGCATCTCCTCTCTTCAAATTACTCACCAAAGATTGTGAATTTAAGTGGACTTCTGATTGCCAGTTAGCTTTTGAAACCCTAAAAACCAAAATTTCTGAAGCACCTATATTAAGGGGACCTAACTGGAAGTTACCTTTTCATATCTCGACAGATGCCTCCGATACAGCTCTAGGAGCAGTATTGGGACAGAAAGATTTGATTCCCTATGCCATCTATTATACTAGTAAAAATTTGACTCCTGCAGAGTTAAACTATACTGTAACTGAAAAAGAGTTTTTAGCTGTTGTTCATGCCATAAACAAATTTAGACACTATATAATAGGCTATGAAACTTTTATTCACACTGATCATTCTGCAATTAGATACTTAATGAACAAATCAATCACTAATGGCAGAGTTATAAGATGGTTGTTGCTCTTACAAGAATTCAACATTACTATTCTAGATATGCCTGGAAAACAAAACACAGTAGCTGATTTCCTATCTAGACTCCAAAATATCAAAGATGACACTCCGGTTGAAGATCAATTTCCTGATGAATATCTTTTTGCAATCTCTACTCAAACTCCATGGTTTGCTGATATTGCTAATTATTTAGTTTCAGAAAAATTTCCTTCAATTATGAATGCAAGGGATAAAAGAAAAATCATTTGTGATAGTGCAAAATATTCATGGGTTGCTATGAGTTGTACAAGACAGGTCCAGATTTTATCATTAGAAGGTGTGTTCGTGAAGATGAGATGCCTGAGATTCTCAAGGCATGTCATGATGAACCTTGTGGCGGGCACTTTGTAGATAAGAGGACAGCCTATAAGATCCTTAATTTAGGATATTATTGGCCATCCTTGTTTAAAGATGCTAAGGAGTATGTCAAAAGGTGTGACAGTTGCCAAAGGGTAGGGAAACCTTCTTCTTCAGGTGAGATGCCATTACAACCTCAAGTACACATTGAACCTTTTGAAAAATGGGCTTTGGATTTTGTAGGACCTATTAGTCCTCCATCAAGACAAAATAAATATATATTAGTTTGCACTGATTATGTTACTAAATGGGTAGAAGCTAAACCATTACTTGTTGCTAATGAATCATCTGTAGTTACTTTTCTTTTTTAGGATACTTTTACTCGTTTTGGTGTCCCAAGGGAAATTGTTACAGATCAAGGAGCTCAATTTACATCAAGGCTAGTGGAGCAAATGATGGAGAAGTACAAAATCAGACATAGAAAAACTACTCCTTATCATCCACAAGCAAATGGTCAAGTGGAATCTACTAATAAGGTCATTGAAGGAATCCTAACAAAGACTATTCATTTACATAGAAGAGATTGGGTAGATAGGCTTCCTAAAGCCTTGTGGGCCTATAGAACTACATGGAGAAACACAACAGGCCATACTCCTTATGAGCTTGTTTATGGAAAGCAAGTTTTGTTTCCCATAGAGTTCCAAATTCAAACCTTCAAAATGGCAGTTCGGCTAGGACTTGATTTAACGGAGGCACAAAAGCATAGACTGGAGCAAATTAATGAATTGGATGAGATCAGACAAGATGCAGTTCAGAAAACAAGTCTAGTCCAACAGCAAAGGGCTAGATGGCATGACAAGTACATCAAAGAGAAGAAATTCAAAGAGGGTGACTGGGCTCTCTTTTTTGATTCAAAATTCAAGGATTTTCAAGGTAAATTTCAGACACATTGGCTTGGGCCATATGAAATTGTTGAAATTTTTGATAATGGGGCAGTAAAAATCAGAACTATAGATGAAGAAGAGGTCACTTTTCTTGTGAATGGTCATAGACTGAAGCTATATCATAAACCACTCTCAAGAGAAGAGTTTGTCAAGAAGTTCCAAGAAAGAAATGATGTGAAGTTAATGAAGAAGAGTTTCTCTTCTTCATCAACTTGATTAAATTTTCTGAAGCATTTCTCTTTGAAAAAAAATAAAATAAAATAAAATAAAATAAAGGTATAAACATGAAAACCAATCATTGATTGGCATGTTTATATAGAAAATATAGGGTGAAAATCAGAGTCTCTCTGACACTCTAACTTTTCCATTTTTTTTGTTTTTACAAGCAGCTGTTACAAAATCATAAGTTCAGATCCATATTGCTTATGATCCATCTCATTTCATTTCACTCCATTCACTTATCCATCCATACTCCATCTCATTCATTCATTCATGTTCTACTCCATTCCACATATCATTCATCTCATTCCATCCTCCATCCATCTCATTTTCATGTCAAAATTTAAAGTTTGATATCTTGCTGTAAATGAATAAAACATGTCATGGATTGCAGGGCAGTTCTTATGTTCTTTCACTCCATTTCATAAACTGAATCCATTCCATTTCATCATCCACTTCATACATATCATGTCTCATCATCCATCTTCATTCATACCATGTAACATTTCACTTATATCCCCAAAACCACTCCATTCCATGATCAAAATGCTCTACAGGTACATTCTGCAGCTTAACAGACATTCTGCAGCTGATCAGCCTTTCCACAGCTAGCCAGACATTCCGCGGCTACAAATCCTGAAGGCATCAATCAGCAAACATTAGAATTGCAACAAAATGACCCAGTGTATCCATGAATCAAAAGCATCAAAAAGATTATGAAGACTCTCCCAAAGGTGAACAAAGAAGACAAAGACTACAAAAATCAAATGAAAGGCAGAGGTAACAAGTTTAAATTATAATGGCATTTCATAAAGTTTAGCATAGTTTTAGTTATGAATTGTTCAAAAAGGTTGTTTTAATTATTTTTATTGATCATAACCAATAAACCCTCCACAAACTTTGGATTAAGATCTCTTATTTCAAATTCCATGCCCGACATCATTTAAGCGGTTCAAATGGCCGAAGTGTTTGAATTCTTCACGTAACCCAACAAAATCATTCAATGATGATTCTCTTTTCCGTTGTAAAAATCCCCACCGTCTTTTCAATCATTAATTCGTTCCTCCACCTCACTCCATTACCTCATTCCGTGACCACTTCCATCACTCCATTCTGTAGCCGGCACTTCATTCCGCAGACAGAGATATTCTCATCACTGTGAGCAGAGCAAAGGGTATATCAGTTTGAATGTCAAAACACTATCACCGTGGGCAGAGATTGAGCATTATCACTGTAAACGCAGAGGTATAGCAGTGAAGAATTTGAAGTCGTTTGTCAGCGGGAGACAGAGGTATAGCAGTGAAGAATTTGAAGTCATTTGTCACTAAGAGACAGAGATACATCAGTGTAGAATTTGAAGCCATTTGCCACTGTCTACCAGAGGCATATCAGCTCGAAGTTTGAAACTATTTTCATTGTCAACCAGAGGCATATTAGTCCGAAATTTGGAGCTGTTGTCATTGTCAATCAGAGGTATATCATTCCGAAGTTTGAAGACATTTGTCATTATCAATCAGAGGTATGTCATTCCAAAATTTGAAGCCACTGTCATTAAGAACTTGAGGCCATTGTCATTAAGAACTTGAAGCCATTTCAATTCAAAGGTGAAAGTTATTGTTTCTGTGGATAGAAGAGTGTTAATTCGAACATTGAAGAAGCAATTATGGGTTTCATTGTAAGAACAGAACCAATGGGTTCAAAATACCTAGAAGGCTACCCCCAATGTAAATAAATGTTGCAACAGATAGGATGGTTACAATTTTTGGAGAAATTTAATGGCTTTCACAAGGAAGTCACTAAAACATTTGCAAGATCATTTCAAGGAACTGAAGTTGAAGTGGGAGATGTCAAATTTACTGTCACTGAAGTTTTCATTGCAGAAGCTATAGGGTTGCTCAGAACTGGAGAGAGATGGTTCAAAAACAGGGAATTCCACAATGAATCCTGAAAGCAAATTCTAAAATCACCAGGTATGGATGTCACTGTATTTAAGAAAGGAATTCCCAGTTCTGCATTGAAAAATAAATGGAGAAACATACTACTTCTTCTACAAAAATTTATTACATGTGAGGGTAGATATGGCACATTTTATGTCTACCACATTAGACTGATAATGCATTTTCTGGGGGAAGACTTAAACCTACCTTATTTCTTGCTTCAAAGTTTGAAGAAGATGGCTTCCTGTGTTCAAAGAAGGGTTCAATTTTTAGAGACAAATCTATATCATCATGGTTTGGTCAAAATTTTGATTGAACACCATCTAGATAAAACAAATGATACATGGGACAATTTCTTGATAAGAAATCATTTTGAAGAGCCAAAAGAACCCTCACCCGAACCACAGCCTACAAGGAGAAGTAGAAAATGGAGAGCTTCAAAAGTTGAAATTGACAAAACAGTCCAAGAGAGCAGTGAGGAAATAATTTTAGAAAAGTTGAATCAAATCAAGAGACAACTTAAGAAAGAGAAGGTAATCAAGAAATCTGCCACAGAGAAAGGAGAGGGATCCTCTCAGCCAAGAAGAAGCCACAGATTAAAGGGAAAACTAAAGAAAACTCAAATCAAACAAACAGGGGTGATTGATATAGAAGATGAGGAAACATCCATTGAAGAAGATGTTGAAGAGGATTTTAATGAAGGAACCCCTGAAATTGACCCTACTCAACAAGAAATTTATGACTATGTGGAAACTTTGGAAAGGAGAGCTTCAGAAAGCAGAGAGAGAACCCCTAGTCCTCCACTGTCTGAAATAGATGTATTAAGAAGGGATAGGTATGAGTTGGAATTACTTAATAGACACATCAAAAATGAGAATGAAATTCTCAAGGATCAAGTCAAGCTCAAAACTGATATGAACTCAACCTTATCCCTACATATAGACAAAGTGGAAAAGACTAATGAGAAGTTGAAGAAAAGGAACAAGAAGCTAATCAGGGCACTCACCAACCTAAGGTTCAAACTTGTTATCAGAAAACCCAGAAGATCTCTAACTTCCAGACAAAGGAGAAGGAGAGGATTAGATGTTCTTGCAGAAGCCTCTAAGTTCATAGGATAATTTGCATGAGGACATGCAAGGAGACAGCAGTGGGGGTATGTTGAGCCTCAAAATTGTGCTTTCTTTCATCTTACTTTACCTCATTTTCCCTTGTCCATTGCTATCCTAGACCCAATTGATCAATGAATTTAGTTGAAATTACTTTTAGAATGATTTACATGACTGACTTGCTAAGTTTTGTGATTTTTTCCATTGTAAAGCATTTTGACCGGAACTAGCTGCAGAATGCAGACATTCCGTAGCTAACCGGCGATTCTGCAGCTATCTTCACGTTTGGGTATGTTCCAGGTGGCCTCTCAAGAAAAACCGCATATGGGCATAATCCACGTCATGTCTACATGGTTCGTTGCTCATCATGGAGGAAGAAACGAATTCTGGGTATGGTTTTGGTACGTGGGAACAAATTTAGGAAGGCAGACTTCTATTAGGACTGTCTCAGTCCATATGTCTTTTTCCTCTTTACGCAGCTACTTCAAGAGTCCTAATGTGATTCCGATAAGGAAAGACAGTGTTCCTGAAATTGTTGCAAGTCTTGTTATTTACATTTGTTATATAAACACTTGGGAAACCAAGAGCTAGGCTAGATTTTATTCTAGATTTTGCTTAGATTCTGTGCTACATTTCTGAAGATGCAGAGTGCTCTGTTCAAGTTATTTCATCTTTAATGAAGCAGCCAGTGTTGTTTTGAAGCGTTGATTTGATTTGGAGTTAGATTCCGTTAGGTGGTAGAGGGCCCCTGCCTCTTGCACTGATTTATTTGCGTAATTTAGATAAGTACTCTAGCTGCCTTTACGTTTCTGAAGTTGAATTTGTAGTTTTTTTCAGTAGCTACTGTGGTTATACTCATTCTAACTCTTCCAAAAGAAGAAGCTCTTCCAAAATATTATAATGATGAATGGGAAATGGCTATAGTATTGTAGGATTAGAAGTTGAATTCATAGTTGTTTTTAATTAGCTACTGTAGTTATACTCATTCTAACTCTTCCAAAAGAAGAAGCTCTTCCAAAAGATTATAATGATGAATGGGAAATGGCTATAGTATTGTAGGATTTAGTTGTAATTTTTGTTGTTCACTATCACAGTTACACTTGTTCTAATCACTCTTCCACAAGAAGAAACTCTTCCAAGAAATTCTTAAGGAGTCCAAGGCATAACCGTGATAATGAATGTTTTAGTTGTGTGTTTGCACTAAGTACCATCGTTGTTCTTGCTCTTAAACGCTTGCCAAAAATATCTTAATGAGGAGTAGGAGATGGCTATGATATCTTAGTTTTTCATTGCTTTCAGTCTATTTTCTTGCATTTGCACTCAATTACACAGTCAGAATTGTTCTAAAATCTCTTCCAAAAGAAGGAACTCTTCCAAAATATCAATAATGATGGACAAACAGACTGTATAATTCCATAGAATAATGCATGGTAGCTTAGTTAGGATGCTCCGGAGTTTAATTGCACTTAACTCATGTTCAGTTATTTTGTTTTGAGTTTGATGATGACTTGTAGTTCAGCATTGTTTTAGATTAGTAACATCTTAATTTCATTCTTAGCTTAACTCATTGCATTTGCACTCCATATTCAGTTGGCATTCACTGCATATTAGACTACTTCAGTTGTTAAACTTAACAAAATAGCCTTCATTATTTACAAACATCTTCTTGTTCTAAAATCTACAATTGATCCATGACCATATGAAAAGAAGACAACATCATTTTAAGGCCTGAAGTACCTCTGCAATTTCCTTATCATTTCATAAACAAAGCCCTCCCTCAAAAGACTACTTTGAAAAGAAATCAATAACTCTTGAGTAAGGTCTTGTGACATTCAATTAAATTGCAGAATAGAGTTAGGAACTAGTCCTAGAATAGAAGATCTTAGGATGGTATCAATGTTTTTCCTCCAAATATGTTTCAAATCTCTAATCAAGGACAAAATGTTGCATCATTGTAAGATTAGTTGTTTAACTGTTTAGTTAGAGGATTTGCATACTTAGTGATCATTTCTCAAGTTGAGTTTATGTTTTGAATCATTTCCTTAGAAGTCATTATCAAGCTTTGTTTTTGCTTAATCATAGTTTAGATTTGATTCTGCTTTTAGTATTGCATCTGCATTTACCATTTGACATCAAAGAATTAGGCTTCACCCTGCTTTTCTTAATCATTAGCTCCTTTCCATTAGTTTTCTAGGCATTTTTCCTGTGAACATAAAACCACCAAAAGACCAAAAACATCACAAAACACTACACACAACGCATTAGGAAACAAGCACCTAGGTACATACAGTACACTTCACTTCAGCAGTTTACCAACCCTGGTTGACAATTAAATGAGCTCAATTTAGGAGACTAGATTGAGACCAAACACCTACTACACGAAAAATGAGAAATACATGAAAAACGTGATGGCGATCATGTTTTTCATGTATTTCTCATTTTGTGTGTAGCAGGATCCATCGAAAGTATGCAACATGGGTACTCCTTGGATGAGGAATTAAATTTTTCATCCAATGAGTACTCCCACTCGAAATTTGAGTAAAAAATTTAGGAGATAAGTTGAAAATACGAGTTGAAAAGGTAGTTTTATTATTGTTTAATCTTTTTACCCTTTTTCTTAAAAAATGGTGAATCATCCCCCATGGTTAACATCATCATCTTGAATCCTACTTGTTCTTATAAAGTTTATTTTGGTTGTAAATTTTTCTTAGGAGGCCCATTTTAGACCTCAAAATTTCCCTAATGGGGTGCATCCCTTGGTATGTAGACATCATATTTACATTAAGGAGGGATACAAGCATGTGCTTCAACCCCAAAGGCGGATGAACCCAGCTCTAAAAGACATATTCAAGGAAGAAATACAAAAATTATTGGATTCAAGTTTCATTTATCCTATATCAGACAATGAGTGGGTATCTCCTCTTGTACTAGTCCCAAAGAAGAATGGAAAATGGAGAATCTGTGTTGATCATCGGGAACTCAACAAAGCCACCAAGAAGGACCATTTCCCTAAATATCCTTTATAGATCAAGTACTGGATGGCCTTGGAGGAAATAAGTTATTTCAGTGGGTATAACCAAATCCAAATTAGCCCCGAAGATCAATATAAGACTACTTTCACATGTCCTTGGGGTACCTTCACTTACAAATTCCTACCCTTTCGGTTGTGCAATGTCCCAGCTACCTTCCAAAGAGTTGTCTTGAGAATTTATCTGAGCTAGTCCATGACTCAGTTGAAATATACATGGATGATTTCACACCCTATGGGGATGAATTCCAGCAATCTTTCTCCCATTTGGGAAAAGTGTAGAGAATATGCATTAAGATGCATCTCTCCTTGACCCTAGAAAAGTGTGAATTATTGAAAGAGAAGGAGTAGTATTGAGACACTCAATCTCCCAAGAAGGAATACAGGTGGACCCGAACAAAATAACCATCATCAAAATGGTAACTTCTCCTCAAAATCAAAGAGATGTCAAGAGTTTCTTAGGTTTAGTTTGCTACTATAGAATTTTTATCAAATATTTCATCAATTTGGCTTTGCCACTATTTTGTTTGTTGGCCAAAGACTCTAAGTTTACTTGGTCCAGTCTCTATCAAGAAGATTTTGAGCTCATTAAGGGAAAGTTAACTACTGCCCCCATTCTCTGAGGTTCAAATTGGACTCTACCTTTCCACATCCAAATAGATGTATCCGAAAAAGTTGTGGGGGCAGCCTTGGGGCTGTTAGAAGACAAATTACCTTATGAAATATATTTCCTTAGTAAGAAATTGTCTAAGGTTGAACTCAATTATATTGTCATAGAGAAGGAAATGTTAGCCATTGTCCATGATTTAAACAAATTTAGACATTATTTCACTAATTATCATACCTTTTTACACACTGAACATGCAGCCATCAAATATTTAATGAACAAACTGGATGTTAATGCTAGAATTATTAGATGGCTATTACTATTACAACAGTTTGACCTAACCATTTTTGATAAACTTGGAAATGAGAATGTTGTTGCAGATTTTTTGTCTAGGTTAGATCTATTTGTATATGAAGAAAGAATGGTGGATGACCAGTTTCCGAATGAACATCTCTTGGCTATCTCAACACTATCACCATGGCTTGCTGACATAGCTAACTACTTGGTTGCTAAAAATTTCCCTCCTAACCTCTCATCCAAGGAGAAGAGTAAGATCATCAGAAAAAGCGTCCCTTTCACATGGATTGGGGGAAATCTCTTCAAGCTAGGTGTTGACCAAATTCTCAAAATATGTTTGAGGGAGGAAGAAGTTTTTGACATCCTCTTTGCATGCAATGATAGCCCTTTGTGGAGGCCACTTTTCTGCAAAAAGGAAAACATTAAAATCTTTGTAGGCAGGTTACTATTGGCCTACCCTTCACGAGGATGCCAAAAGATACACTATCAGGTATGACCAGTGCCAAAGGATGGGAAAACCTACACAGAGGGATGATATGCTTGTGCACCCTCAGGTAGCTCTGGAACCATTTGACACATGGGGCATGCACTTCATTGGACCCATTGATCCACCATCTGGCCAAAAAAATAATATCATATTATGAACTGACTACCTGAAAAAGTGTGTTGAAACAAAAGTTGTGAAGGTAGTAACCAAGGAGAAGATAACATAATTTATGAGAGAGAATGTGTTATATAAATTTGAATACCCCAGTGAGGTAGTCACTGATCAGGGGAAAAAACCACATATCATGTCATTGAAAATATTCTGAGGAGGCACAAGATAAAGCATAAGACTTCCACTTCCTACCACCCTCAAGCAATGGCCAAGTGGAAGTGACCAACAGTGCCTTGGAGAATATACTCACCAAGGTTGTGAGAAACAACAACAAATATTGGGTAGACACATTGGTAGAAGCTACATGGGCCTACAACACTACTTGGAAAACAACAATAGGGTTCACTCCTTGTGACTTGGCCTATGGGAAGAAAGCTCTACTTTCAATTGAATTTTATTTCAACAACTTAAGGATGGAAGTTGAGTTAAACCTGGATATATAAAAGGCCCAACAAGATAGGTTGCTGCAATTAAATGGATTACATGAGTTTAGGATGCAAGCACTCCTTCACGCATAAGTGATTCAACTCCAAAGGAAGGTCTACCATGGAAATTACATCCAAGAAAAGAGCTTTCAAGAAGGATATTGGGTGTTGCTGTATGACTCAAGGTTAAAGGGTTTAAAAGGAAAAATATTGACAAGATGGTTGGGACCCTACAAAGTGGACAAATGTTATGATAATGTCACAGTTCAGATCAGAACCATATATGAGGAGGCGATTCCCCTAATTTTTAATGGTTACAGGCTTAAATTTTACAAAAATCCCCTATCTAGGGAATAATTTATAAAATCCATAAACCGGAAGGTTTATGTCATGGGAGACTCGATAGTTTCCAACGCCTCCCCCTCCTCAAAAAAAGAGAAAAAAAGAGAGGCGTGGGTGAAAACCTCTCTAAGGTTCCCAAGGATGACTCCACAGTTGAAAACCTCCATGAGGAAATATTGGAGCAAAAAAATAGAGAAAAAAGAAAAAAAAGAAAGAAACAAAAAAGAAAAAAGAGAGACAAAAATTCCTCTGCACTCATTTGTTTTTCTGCTTTGCAAGTTATTGATCAAAGATTTTTTTTGGATCTAGAGGAATATTTTTTCTTCACTTCTCCTTCTCCTCTGCTTACACACTCCATGAACCACTCCAACATGCACCCATTCATTCATTTCACCCCATAAATAGGAAAAAAACTGCATTTTTTCTCCTGACTGTAATTCTACAGGTAGGTCCAACAGTTACATGATTCCTGTAGCACTACAGGAAACTCCTAATGCTACATGAAACTTATTCATGAAGGAAGGAGCTCTCTCAAGGATTTCTAAACTTCAAGGAGAGCATGATAATTTATTTTCTTCCTATAACTACCACTCCTAACCCCTCATTCCACTCCATGCATAAGGACTCACTCTGTAAACCCTATGTTGTGCGATTAGCAGCTAGATCACCTGCAACTTGGCATGATATATCTTCCCTTACCTACCCACCACTCCATTAATTCCATGACTCCATTAATAACCTATATAAAATATTTCCCTCCATTTCTAAGCAAGGCAAAGCAAGAAGAAGAAAAAAATACTACTACAGGGAATCGTAAACTTCCCTGTAGCAATTATGTGCATGGCATAACAAGAAAAAAATATATGAATAAAAGATGATGAAGATGGATTCAAAAGACCACCAGTAGAATCCAGGAGAGCGAGAACACCATCCAAGGCACCTTAAGACCTCCATTCAAAACCTACAAGAAGAAAATACAAAAGAAGGATTAAGAAACTCACTCAGAAAACAACTAGCTCACTCAATGATCTGAAAATGGTCTGGATAACTTGTATGTATTTCAAGAACCTACCACTCAGTTTAAATTAAATGATCTAGCTTGTACTTGACAATTTTGTGGAATTTATGCTTGAAAGTGGTGTATGAAATTTTAACTGTTTATGTGTCTTACATTTATTTGTTCTTGCTGAAACTTATCATGTATAACAACAACATAATGCAACAAACAAAGCATTTAAACATAACAACAAACTTAATCTAGGATTTCACCCGAAATCTCGTGGGCTACGTCTCCTTTGAGGTTGGTCATCTTGACTCGAATCTTTGGGATTATGGTAAGTTTTTTTACAAGTAAATACTTAACTCCAATTAATACAAAAATGATCCAAAGGACTGAAAATACCATCAATATCCCTCTAATGGCTGTCCAAATTCTGCAAACAGCTTTAGGCTCTTGTTGACACGATTCCTTCTGTCGATGCACTAAGCTACTCTAAGATTATAAATGGAAAAAAATCCCTCAGAATTCTGTTTCTGTCACTGAAACCACTACTTCTATATCCAACACACATCAAACACCAAATACCAACTGATAAATTTCTCAAAACAAGCACAACATCCCCAAACTAGGCTATCCTCCACGATTTGCCCAAGGCTGCCCAAAAATTCAAATCAGCTTCTTGAGCTGTAGAAGTTCTCAAAATGTTTTAAAAACACTTCTATTGGTTCCAAAAATGTCTGAAATATTCAAGATATACTTTTCATTCATAAAAAATGGCCTCTGGCTACTCCGGTTTCACCTCAATCACCTTTCGGCACCCCCTGGCACTAGGGTCAGTGAAAAATTCTTTGCTAAGTTTTCACCTCTAGAAGTCTTCAACACTTGCTGAAACCTCTGTCATTAGATTTAGAATGATTTTTTCAGTCAATAATGACCATTGGTTCACTGCATATGGTCTCAAGAAGCTCTGGTTAAGCCCTGCACTGCTGGTGGAAAAAGATGGCACTAATGGCCCCTGGAACTTTAATAAATATTTTCGGCCTTCAAAAATTCTCTAAAATCTCTACAAACCATCTCATCAGATTTAGAACATCTGAATTATCCAATTTAGACTATTGTAACTCTGGAAAAGGACTCTAGCTCCCCTGGCTAGGCCTCAAACTGATTTGGCCTCATGGTGGCCCTGATGGCCCGTTCATCTTCCTCGAAGAAACAAGTTCTGAAGATGACCTCTGTTCGACCTAAAACCCATTCCAAACTCTTTAGAAGGTCGTAGAGACACAAAATTGACTAAAATTTCATATTATTTGCTTGAAAATTGAGAAATTTATGGCAAAAACAAATTTTTTCCCAGTGTCCCCCAAAATCCTCCTCCAAAACTGGAGGAACTCCAGTTAGGAGCGCCAAAATTGGCATAACCCCGAAAATGGAGGAATGCACTCTAGAAAAGCGGAACCGTTAGGGGTTAAGTTAAATGCTAGAGTGGCAGTCACATGTATATTTTCCTCCGAAACTGCTGTTTTAATCAGGCGGATAAAACATGGCATTAAATATTTGAATGTGTTGGCCACATGACAAGCCCGCATTAACTGTCAGACCCGCCATTATCATAAACTGCCGAGATTAAAGCTTTGTTCACAAGCGCCTAAGTCATATGGATGGGGCTAGCCCTAAACCTTTTTCCACTGGTTTAAAGGTTAAACAATAAATATTTTTTGCATCCATTGTATAACAATAACTAATGCACAGTCAAGCTGGTCAAGCCGCTGTGCTGGCAGGCGGGAGGTCTGTGTTCGAATCCCGCAAACTGTAAAATTTGGTATGCCACATTCTCCCCGGCCTGGGGCCACGTGGCGGCCTTCGGGCTTGCCACGTGGCACCTGCTCATAGGCCCAAAAATATCCAAGTCAAACATACATCCAACTAGAACTTGCCACTTGTCAAAGTCTGATACGCCCTCCAGGGAATATTCTAGGGAATATTTTGAGAATATTCCTCAAAATATTTTTTTTTTTTAATTTTTCCAAATTAATAAAGTCAAATTTGGTCAAATGAATTTTGGAGTTTACTGGCGATTTTAAACCTCAATAACTTTTGCATACAACCTCGGTTTTGAGAACCGTTCATGGTGCTAGAATCGCAGCAATGAGGCCTTTCCAGTTGTTCAGGTTCAAAACTCTTTTGAGCACTTTGAATTTTGAGCTATCATTCTGGTCCATGATCCAGTTTTGATCACACCTCCCCACTGGGAATCTTTTGGACCCCAAAAGACTAATATACTAAAACTGATCTGTACGGTAAATGAGAGTACAACACCCTCTTCTCTTTAGCCTCCAAACACTTGCATTGCATGTCTAGTGACTTTGAACCACAACTAGAAATTAGTTGACACTTTCCTTCCTCGATGCGCTTGTCCTCCTGTCAAGAACTGTCTTTCTTGCTCTCACTCAGAAAATTTCTGGCAAGAAATTTGCAGAAGGAAACTGAACATCATTTCCTTGATCAATGATCCAAGGTGGCTCAAACAAACAAGAGATTACAGCACAAAATACATGCATACAACCGAAATTTTCATATGTACAAAATGAGTACGTCGTACTATACTAAGAAGTCCATCCACTTCTTACCAAGCCACTTCCATGGAAAATTTTTCTGTTGCAACTCTTCCTCATGTGAAACTTCCTTTTTCACATAATCCTTGGTTCCACTTGTGCCAATATTTCTGTCCTCTTGTTGCATGTGCTTGGGATGACTAGTTGGACGGAAATTCCAACAATGAGAGACATCATGTCCCCTCTTTTGGCAATATATGCAAATCTTATGCACCTTCTTTGAAAGTTGCCTTTGCCTCATTTGCTTCCTGTATGCCTTCTTCCTCATCTATCATCTCGAAACATCATGGTTAAATCGACCACAATATGTACAAAAAATATTTCTTCCATTTAAGTATGCAAAATTACCATGCTTTGCAGAAACACCAAATTGATCATGAGGATATGAACTAGTAGAGGCTCCAGCTTTCATTTGTAGACTAACATCATCGTTCTTGTCTTGAAAACTGTCTGAACTCGCATGCTTTCCATAAGCTACATGTCTACCATATTCTTGCTACAACAAAGGATTAAAGCAATGGCAATCAACTTTGAAACAAATTTGACATATTTTCATATTAGAACTTGGAACAAAATTTCTCTTTGAATTTGCCTCACATGCTTTCATGGCTTTGGAGTCTTCGCCATTAAATTGCACATAACCAAGACCAAGATTCTTGGGTCGTTCCTCAACAAAAAGGGGTTCAACCATGCCTTGTTCATGCTTTCCTAAACCCTTGCCTTCATAGCACATTTTAATCATTAATTTGGACCCTATACCTCTTGTATGTTTTTCGAAAGAACCAGCACATCCTTCTAAAGAGGAAACTGAAGACAAATTAGAATGGATTACCTCTTCCTCACGCATTTTCTTGGTCAAACCATCTTGGGCTTGATGGAGATGTATCTCCATATCATGCAATTTTTGAAGAATTTCTTCCTTCTCTTGTGTCATGGCAAACAAGTGTTCATGAAGTTTAGTGCTTTCTCTTTTATCCTCAAATAGAATCTGCACCATATCCTTCAATATAATAAAGTCATGCTTCATATCATCATTGAAGAATCTTGTGAAGGAGGAAACTTCACTTGTAGAAGTTGTCATTATTATGTCAATGATCAAATTAACTTCAACAAAGTTCTCAAAGCTTTCAAAAAAAATGACAAGCTTTTTTTAAACCAAATGACTATAGAGACAAACTCTCATTCAAGCATCCATACAACAAACAAACTCCAAGAACTTCTTAACAAACAATCGTCAAGAGGGTTTGTTACAAAAGTGACCTTGAGGTCCCTTGGGGTAAGTAAGATGCCTTCATGCCTTTTCTTCCTTTTTGTCCTCTCTAGGACTTAGCTAATCATTAGCTATCCCCAAATCTCAAGCAAAATCAAACAACAATCAATTTGTAAACAGTAAAACAATCAATCTTTTACACTGTTTAAACACCTTTCAAACTATACAATCAAGAAACCAAGTGATTTTTCAAGGAAGCAACCAAGTCCTATGATACCAACCTAATTTTAAAATGGTCTGGATAACTTTTATGTATTTCAAGAACCTACCACTCAGTTTAAATTAAATGATCTAGTTTGTACTTGACAATTTTGCGAGATTTATGCTTGAAAGTGGTGTATGAAATTTTAACTCTGTATGTGTCTTAAGTTTATTTTTTCTTGCTGAAAATTATCATGTATAACAGCAACATAATGCAAAAAATAAGTCATTTAAACACAAAATAAAACTTAATCTAGGAGTTCACTCGAAATCTCGTGGGCTACGTCTCCTTTGAGCTTGGTCATCTTGATTCGGGTCTTTGGGATTATGGTAAGTTTTTTTACAAGTAAATACTTAACTCCAATGAATACAAAAATGATCCAAAGGACTGAAAATACCATCAATATCCCTCTAATGGTTGTCCAAATTCTGCAAACAACTTTAGGCTCTTGTTGACACGATTCCTTCTGTTGGTGCACTAAGCTACTCTGAGCTTCTAAATGGCACAAAATCCCTCAGAATTCTGTTTCTGTCATTGAAACCACTACTTCTGTATCCAACACAAATCAGACACCAAATACCAACTGCTAAATTTCTCAAATCAAGCACAACATCCCCAAACTAGGCTATCCTCCACGGTTTGCCCAGGGCTGCCCAAAATTTCAAATCATCTTCTAGAGTTGTAGAAGTTCTCAAATTGCTCTGAAACCACTTCCATTGGTTCCAAAATGTCTGAAATAGTCAAGATATACTTTTAATTCATCAAAAATGGCCTCTGGCTACTTTGGTTTCACCTCAATCACCTATCGACACCCCATGGCACTAAGGTCAATTAAAACTTCTCTGCTGAGTTTTAGACCTCTAGAAGTCTTCAACACTTGCTGAAACCTCTATAATTAGATTCATAATTACGTTTTTAGTCAATAATGACCATTTTGTCACTGCATATGGTCTCAATCAGCTCTGGCTAAGCCCTGTATTGTTGCTGGCAAAAGCTGGCACTAATGGCCCCTGGAACTTTACTGAAGCTTTTCTGCCTTCAAAAATTCTCTAGAAGATCTTAAAACCATCTCATCAGATTCAAAACATCTGATTTATCCAATTTAGAATATTGGAACTCTGGGAAAGGACTCTAGCTCCCCTAGCTAGGCCTTAAATTGATTTGGCCTCATGGTGGCCCTAATGGCCCCTTCATCTTCCTCGAAGAAAAAATTACTAAACATGACCTCTGTTCGACTTGAAACCTATGCAAAACCATTCAGAAGGTTGAAGAGACCCAAAATTGACTAAAATTTCATCTTTTTTGGTTGAAATTGAGAAAGTTATGGAAAAAACAAATTTTTTCCCAGTGTCCCCCAAAATCCTCATTGGCATAACCCCTAAAATGGCGGAATGCACTCCCTAAAGGTGGAACCGTTAGGGGTTAAGTTAAATTATGGAGTGGCTGTCACATGTATAGTTTCCGCTGGAACCGTCGTTTTAACCGGGTGGATAAAACATGGCATTAAATATTTGAATGTGTTGGCTACATGAAAATCCCACATTAACCGTCGGACCCTCCATTATCTAAAACCGTCGAGGTTAAGGCTCTAGTCACGAGTGCCTGAGTCATATGGATGGGGCTAGCCCCCAGAAATAAATAAATATGTTCTACATATGTTGTAAACCAAGAACTAATGCACAGTCGAGCTGGTCGGGCCGCTGTGCTGGCAAGCGGGAGGTCCGCATTCGAATCCCGCAGATTGTAAAATTTTGGTATGCCACATTCTCCCTGGCCTGGGGCCACGTGGCAGCCTTTGGGCTTGCCATGTGGCACCCATTGATAGGCCCAAAAATCTCCAAGTCAAACAGACATCCAACCAGAACTTGCCACTTGTTGAATTCTGATACGCCCTCCAGGGAATATTCCAAGAATATTCCTTAGAATATTATTATTTTTTTAATTTTTCCAAATTAATAAAGTCAAATTTGGTCAAATGAATTTTGGAGTTTACTGCCGATTTCAAACCTCAATAACTTTTTCATACGACCTCGGTTTTGAGAATCGTTCATGGTGCCAGAATCATAGCGATGAGACCTTTCCGGTAATTCAGGTTCAACACTCTTCTGAGCACTTTTAATTTTGAGCTATCATTCTGGTCCATGATACAGTTATGATCACTCAAAAAAATTGCTCACTCAAAAAATAAACAAGAAAATAAAGGAAAAACAAGGGGAAGATCATGACTGCAACTGTAAGCGCCAACTCCTTTCTCCAACTCATTCTACAACACACCAACACTATATAGGCTCAGGTATGGCCTTCACCTCTTGATATGCATTCATAATGACCAAAATAGTTTAATGTCCAGGTTTAGAGATTTAAAAGGAAAAAAGGTGGCCAGTTAACTTGGTCACCTTTGTAAAGTTAAACTGAAGGAAAATTGAAAGGTACGTGCCACCTGGGAAAGTAAAATCAAGTCAAGAGGCAGTGAATGAGTACGAAGAGGTGATTATGAGGCTATGCAACCATTAACTGGAGTGGGACCAAAGGTCTCGAAGAGTAAAAATTGTGTTAAGTTCGAGTCAACACCCCATTCCAAATTTAGTTAAAAATCCCATAAACATGAGTTATGCCTCATTATCATCACATCACTGATAATTTTGAGAGCAGTGAGAGAAAAAGAGTAGTGGGAGCCATCAGGAAGAGAAACATTGAATTCATAGATTGCATGCACCATCGTGCTACAAGGAACAGAGAATTGATACAGGAAACTGCACAGGAAGATCAACAAGGATATAGAGGTGTTGTAGCCGCTACAACGCCACACAAAATTTTGGGTATATTCAAAATTTTGGGTCCCCCTATGCTCGCTCAACCCATTAAGTTTTTGACTCGGCCTTTAGTTGATAATATCCCCATGACCTATTTCTACCCAGCCCTGTCACCTCACCCACTTTTCTTGCTATCTCTTGACTGTGCTAGGGTATATAAGTTTTAAGCCGGTTTCCTAACTTAGAGATGCTCAAGAAATTGAAATAAGTTACAATACCTTAGGTTGGATATTTCAATGTTGTTGCTCCTCGAATGAGCTGTTTTCCTAGTCACTTGTTTTTCTCATTATTACCGAGAGATAACTCATTCTCATATTATTCCTTTCAAGAAATTGGTCAAAGGTTCTATCAGTATACATTGAACAATGTATCTGTTTCATTAAGAGTCCATTGGCATGACACCATTAAAATAATCTACAAGATGAGGTTCCAACCACTCATGTGGAAGCTATTGCTTTGCACGAAGAGTCAGGGTTTTCCCAGCAAGCAAGGGGACCCTTTCAAACCAAGGTGGATCCTCACAAATCACCAAGAGCCTCACTTTAAGCTCAAAGGCACCTGGTCACTTGCACAAGACTGATATGCAGGAAAAGGCATCTTGCTGTGAAAACCATAGATCACCGAAAGAGGAATGCAGAAGGGATAAAACTCAAGGTCGCATGTCGTAGATGACTCCAAGTCATAGGTCGCAAAAATCACAAATTCACAAGGTCGCAAAGTCGCAAAGTCGCATAGGTCACAAATTCGCAAAGTTCGCAAAGTTGCAAGGTCGCAAGGTCGCAAGGTCACAAAGTCGCATACATCGCAAGGTCACTAGGTCGCAAAGTCGCATAGGTCAAAAAGTTGCATTGGTCGCAAAGTCGCAAAGTCGCATAGGTCACAAGGTCTCAAAGTCTCATTGTTTGCAAAGTTGCATAGGTCTAAAAGTCACATAGGTCGCAAAGTCACATTGTTCGCAAAGTCGCATAGGTCGCAAGGTCAAAAGGTCGCAAAATCGCATAGGTCGCAAGGTTGCAAGGTTGCAAGGTCGCAAGGTCACAAAATCGCATAGGTCACAAGGTCGAAAAGTCGCATAGGTCGCAAAGTCGCATGGGTCACAAAGTTGCAAAGTTCGCAAGGTCACAAGGTCGCAAGGTCACAAAGTTGCATAGGGGAAGACCAAAGGTCATGGGAAACCCAAGAGTCACCTCGGTGTATATGTACATCTTCTAGAGATTTTGTAAAGGACTTTTGGGTTGTGGACTTTTGAGGGGGACACATTGCTTTTTATTGAATGGATGCCTCTTGATGAATACAAAGAAGTGTTATTGGATCTCACTATTGAATCTGATGGAATTCTCCTGTGTGGTTATGCTATGAATATGGTCTCTTCGAATGAATTAATGCTTCTTTCAAATATTGGTGCACATTTCTACTTATGTATTCCCTTGTGTTATGAGCTTCCTTGCAACACGTGGATGATATATGATGTTCTAACTTAAAGAAATGTTGGTGAATTGCTTTGTCGATATTTTCTTTAAATCTTTATTGGGATGTGCATAGTTGATAAATGAAACACTTAACCATTGTGAACTTTTTCTCATTTTTTAAGTGAATCTTGCCATAAGTATGATCTTAGTAAAGTTTTGCTAACAATTCTTTTCATAAGTTTCATACTTTAAATTCCGCTTTCCTATTCATGGTATTATGTTTCACAGGGCATTCGTTAATCACTGACTTGTATTCGTTCAACATCCGTGCATTATCCATCCCAGCGAGTCCCCTCTATATCCTAAAAACATCTTCACAAATTTAATGGCAACCTAACCTACATACCATATGGGATCCCCAAACCAAATGGTGTAGAGTCTAGTTGGGATTCTGCACTAGGGAGATCCCCTTACTGTTGGCGATAAATTTTCAACCATCAACAGATTTGGTGCTAGAAGGAGGGTCGAGACAAGCTAAGCCCTTGGAGCCTACAGTTTAGTCTCATATTTGTAAATGGCTCTTCCCAAAATCATACTCCCGAGATTTTTATTGGGTTTATCTATGTGTAGATGCTTAATCCTCGACGAACCTCTCTATCACTTGTCTCAGTTGAAGTTCGATGGTGAAAATGGAATTTCCGTAACCGACCACCTATCTGATTTTCTTGAGTTTTGTGAATATTACGAAATTGATGATGAGGAGTTTGCTTGTGTGCTTTTCTCCCTCACCCTTGAAGGACACGTCAAGAAATGGTGTCGTACGCTGCCAGCAGCTTCCATCCATTCGTTTGAGCAACTCATCGGTGAGCTTCAACAAGCTTGTCACATGTACGATTTTCAAGATGTATTAATAAGGATAAATGATACCAGAATGAAACCTTATGAATCTATAGAGGATTTTGCTATTATATTTATTCATATTTGTTTTGATTTCCCTGAAAGAGATGTCGATTGGGCATATTTAATTGAACAGTTTCAACAATTGGTTTTTGTTTCTCTGCAACAACTTCAAGCCTCTAAGGAGGAACTTACTATTTGTGACATGTCTCATCCTCCTCCTGATTTCCTACCTAATGGAGTTTTGTTCACAAATAGTTTAAGGGATGAAATATGCTTGCGGGAAAATGAACCATGTTGTACCACCTCCGCATATTTCATACTCCCTGTCAAATCAAGACTCAAAAAACAATTTGATTTAACATCTCTCCATGTTAATGAAACCAATCTCGATTCCATTGAACATAAGCCTGGGTATAGTCCTAAATATCATTCACCTATCGGAAATAACTTGGGATTTGTCTCAAATGAAGTTGATTGTCCTGTAAAATCCATGCACCATGACATTCATGCAGGCTCATTGTTCCCTCTAGATGAAAATAATGTGCGAGGTGAAAGTCTTGGTACGATTAGTACTTCCTCATCTGAATCATTTCATCCATTATTCCCTGATTCAGTTCTTGAGTCTGCCACATCGGTGATTTCTACAAATAATTTATAACTTTCTTCTACTGGTGTTGGTGGTAGTGA